>OY293303.1:74787662-75101257 GCA_958502075.1 Orchestes rusci
AAATCATGTGGTATCACTACATTGAATTTGGCGTGAGCGTGACTTTTAACACAAATTCAATGTAGATGGTACCATATGATTCTCATTCGGCAAGCGGAAATTTGACAGTTCTACTTCGAAATAAAATTGGCATCTGCGTCTGTCGCCTGTCGCTAGATTCACTGGCTACGTTCAGTACGTTTCTTTGTTTTAGGGCGCTATCCTTTTTTTATTTATATTATGAGGGATTCTGGATGGTCCCAGAATTATGGTAGATAAGGGTATCGGTAATGAGTGATTACCGATTATCGGAAACCATTCAAATTTATGGTAGATTCCGGTAATTACCGACCGTGTGGCAACACTGTTCGCGCCTGAATGGTTTGTTATTGTTTTCAAATTATTTTTGGGGTTATGTTGTTTCTCTTCATTCGCAATTGCATGAGAAGTGGCAGGAACTACATTACCATCGCCGTCAGGTTGTGGTATGATGTTGCTACTCGACTTTGTCCTCCTGGGCTCGATGTCGTTAGAAGAAGGCCGCCAGGCTTCACAGTTATTGACTGTTTCAAGCTCAAGACTGGAGGTTAGAATAGGATCTGGACATGGATTGAGGGCCGTATGTAACTTTGATGGGGCTGGTGGGGCTCCTTTACTGACCTTCTGGGAAACTGTTTTCATTCTCGAGGAAGGTAATTTTCTCCCTTAATAGAATGTTATTCTCCTGCAAAATCTTGTTTTTGTCCTGTAGCTCGTCAATCAATTTTCTAAACAAAGATCTTTCATTGTCATGCATTTCACAGGTTGAGTTGTCATTGTTCCCAGTTTCATGGACACACAGGGCCGATTTTCTCGAGGCTGACTGCCGCAAACATGCAGGATGGTTAACTTTTAGTTCGAGATACTGAAACATTATTTTTACTCATGTCAGTTGACGTGTCTATATAGTTAATTTGAAAATCCTTTAAACATCTGTAGTTATGAAAACTCACCTTTCCGTAACTCTCCCTCCAAGACCATTTATAGGATTTTACTCGTTAAGATATTATATCTAAAAAAACATCAATTGTACGGAAAATTGGATAAAGATATATTCTCAAGTACAGGGTGTTTATTAAGTTATGGTTTTTCTTTCCAACATGAGACAGGACTAGATAACAAAAGCAAACTTCTCATATAACATTTTCTCGAAAACCCGAAAAAAAAGGTGGGGCTAAATAAAAGAACCAAATAAGTCCCTGTGCGAAAACTTTCAAATTCGAAAAAGAAACTGAAATTTGAAAATCTATGGGGACACATAAAAAGTTTAGTGTATAAAAATGAAGTGAAAACCAGTCAAAGAACTACTGTACAAGTACAACTTGTGAATACGCCTAGCGACAGTTTGTGGTAACGATCCAATGGTGACAACTTTAAACAATTTCTTTAGGCTTTACGTTTGAATGATGATTTTGCATTTCCATTATCTTTGAGATTGACTACACTTTTTGTTAGAATTTCAGCTACTTTTTCGTATTCAATACAGTTTTCACACAAAGATTTATTTGATTTCTTTACCAAGAAACATCTCCTTTCTTTTTGAGTTCTCGAGAAAATGTTATTTGAGAGATTTGCTTGTTTTAATAAGTCTTTTCTCATGTTAAATAAATAATCAAATTCCCTCTAACACTTGGTGACAAGACCAAGACCAAGACCAAGGCCAAGACCCGAAAATCTTCTCAAGACCAAGACCACGGTGTAAGATGACTTGACGTTCAAGACCAAGACTCTACCTCGAGAGTCTCGTCTTGGTCTTGGTCTTGAATAGAAAAATCCACACAATACTTATTAAAATCTGCAAATGTCTCTATCTACTTTCAATAAGTCTTTTATGTAAATCAATTCTTCAAAAATATATTTTTGAAATTTTCCAATTCACAGTAGTAGGTATAGATCAGTCCATGCTAACAGATCACTGAAACGAATAAAAATTTGATCGCAATTTTTCTGTAGATTTCGTGAAAAATTAGAAGCTCCAAATTTACAATCTGAATGTGTATTTTTTACATCACAAAAAAATGATCATAATAATCCATCTAATCCAACAATTACAATGTTCAAAAAACTTCAATGAACTCTGTGACAAGTTATAAATAAATATAACAAAATGCTTAAACCATCAAGTAATGTACCAACATTCCAACGTGAGAGTAAATAATGTGTTATGTATTGAAAATATTCTCTATTCTTGTATATTCATCATAGTTTTGATGAATATACAAGTAGGTATAAAAAACATTTTTAGGAGGAATAATTGTATACCTATTCTCTATACAGTATAGCCTCCATAATCCGAACATGCGCTAATCCGAACATTTACTAATGCAAACAGCTCGGAACTATAGTCATTATCTGAACCATTCTCGATAATCCGATCACCTGCTACCGTATTCTTGAATTTAGAGAGTATAGAGTCTCAAAAAGTGAATATATTTTTGTTGGGAAACAGATAAAATGTTTTGTTATTAGTTTGAAACTACATTCTCCTCAAGGAATTGAAAAGAAAAAAGGAGAAGTAGCAGAAACCTGAAACAAATAAAAAATACTTTTCTTTCAACACTCAAGTGTTTTTTTTATTATGTATTTTTTTTTGTCGTCACTTAATTTTGTTTTTTGCTCCGTACGGTACTTTGCAATAACAAGTTTGGATTATCGAGGTTGTACTGTATTGACAAACCGTGCTAAAATCGGTTTATCGGAAGACAAGGCAGTGTTGCCAGTTACACAAACCCCGCATCTCACACAAACTAATCCAATCATCTACTTGTTGTGAAAAGGCGAATGAAATGCAAAATGAGCTATGTGACGCTTTTCGGAAACCTTTGTTTGGCATGGGTGCTTAGATAAGTTCTTATGGTTGAAAAAGTAAGTGGAAAAGTAGATTCCGTATAATTTGGCCCAATAGGCAATTAAATATGCAAACCATTCACGATGAAGAAAAACGCTCTAAAAATGCAAAAGACGTACGTTTTTGATATCACATGCTATAAAGTTGAATGAAAAAAGACAATCTGCTATTTCGTGCAGCTTGTTGAAATCGTACCGCCATCCCATGTAATAATAAATAATAAGGAAGAGTAGAATAGAATAGAATATAAATCATTTATTATGCAATATACACAACCTAGTACTTGTCTAGGTTGAGGACTAGTCTCTTTTTGTGACAAAAAGATCGTATGCCTTTCGCATTTTTGAAACGTTTTTTTTTTTATTGACAATTGTTTGCATATTTTATTGCCTATGAGGCCAAACTATACAATAGGAATTTATTCTTTTTCTTCGGTTCAGAACTGCGATTTTAATGAAACATGGTTGACGTTTTATGAAAAAGATCTATTGAAGAATTGTCATGCTGTTATGAGTATTTTGAAAATTCGGTATACATTTTTTTCAAGGCCATCAAGACCAAGACCAAGACTGAGCAAGTCTTGTCTTGGTCTTGAGCCAAGACCACATTTATTTTTCGAGACCAAGACCAAGACTGGCCAGTCTTGGTCATGGTCTTGGTGTTGCGAAGCCCTAATTCACACTTTGGGGTGGGCACCCTGTAGATATGGGACGAACCGTTCAGTATTATCAGCAAAATGGAAGTAAATTGCATTATGTTTGCAGCAATTGACAAATGCACGTTATAAACGTTCAATGATAACAATGGATTACCTGGAAATAGGTCTGACGTTTTTTGAAATCATGATTTTGTTTTTGTTTTTAAAGCCCCCAAATTATCTCAAAAACAAAAGAATCTCATCAGCTTCATCTTATAAGCCACTTCATGCTAATTTTCAGGTCAATGTGATTCATTCATTACATAATAATACGAGACTTAATAATTACAGCTATCGACAACCAATCATCTATAGCAGAAGATAAAGCCAAGCGAGGGGTTGTCGCACCAATCGGTTTCATGGAGGACTATCCCAATAATGCGAAAACGAACCAATCCAGCGACAAATGTGTTTATGAGAACCTTCCTTTTCATGGCATACAAAATCCACCCAATAAGGTAGGTATTTATTCAAATAGTAAACTACATATATGAACTCTCTGAAGAAGCATATAGGACAATATTTTTTATTTCTGGCTTTAAAAGGTAGTTCGAAATAGATGTTTTACGAGAAAATTGAAATAAGAAGGTTTCATGATTTTCCAACTTTTAATCAGTCTTGGGAGTCAGATAGGGTATGATATTTTGCTCAAAAATATGGTGAGAAAAAATTAAAATGACTGAATTAATATTTCATCTTTAAGCGAACTGTTCAGTAATTTCTGAATTTTGCTTCATCGCTAAAGATGATAATTTCAAGTTACATTGTTGAGAGGATGCAAATAAGCTTTTATACACCGTACATGCTATCCAGAAGTTGCTTTGAGAAAAAATCAAGAAGGTGACTTCACATACAAAAATATTAATACGCACTTGAACACTTGAATCAGTAGTAATCAGTAAATTTCGGGAGAGTTAAAGATAGGATGGAGGACAGTTCAAGCCAGAGTCGTCGACCGTCTCTCGAGGTGTCTCTGTTTGTCGGATATTGTATAGGTCAAACTGGAGAAAAGGGCGGTTTTTGAATAAAAATAAACTTATTGCATTTGATGCATAAACTAAAGAGCGATCCAGATGCCTGAAGGAATTAATAATAAAAATAAGTCTCTGAAATAGTTACGTGAATCACGTTTTTTTTTTTCAGTTTATTTCTAAGATTGATTTAGGCCTGAAAAACAACAGAACAATCACTGAAAACTAGTAATCACGAAGGTTGAACTCGTTGATCCCGGCTATACGTACAATATCCATCGCACAAACTGGTTTGCGCCAACTAAATCTTTCAGCAATAGTGCGTCGAATGCACAAGGTTCGCTTTCAGGATTGCAGCGAATACCTAACCGATACAAATATTGGTTTGCACAAGTGCGTACGCGGCTCCGTCAAGTTTCCCCCCCGATATCGTGGAATGCGGGTTTTGAGTATACAGGGATTATGCACGCATTTTGCACAATTTTGCACCCATATTGTCATATGAATACGAACGGATCAAAGAAACATAGAGTGAATCAACTCATTCAAATGAACGTATAAAAAGAAGACAGCAACCAGCAACGCCAGTCAAGTGGTTGGAAGAGCAGTGATTACTCCTATCTTCCTTCTCACGAGCAGTGCCAGTCGCAAGACAAGGAGACCTCTCGTATTCACGCTAAATCCCTGCCCCCGCAGCGAGTATACTGTTGAGACCCGTGTGCTGAGGCTGTATTTGGGAAGACAATAGATGGTGTTATGGGCTGCCGGAGATTTACTCCCGTCTGACGGCTACAACTCTGGAGCTCGATAAGTGAGGGTCCAGACGAAGACCCAATCTTACGCCTATCGTGACAATATTTTTAAATTTTGCACACCTTTTCCCGAGAGACTAGAGAACATTGTTTGATGAGGGGGAAACTTGACGGTCCCCCGACATCATCCAAAACCATTTTTTTTTCATGTAGATCTCTCCTCTGAATTTTGCACAATTTTGCACACATGTTTCCGCACACCCTTCCTACCGATCTATGCCCTTATGAAAATGTCAAGTTTTCCCCCGGACATTACACAAAAAAAATCATTTTTTTAATGAAGATCTCTTCTTTGAATTTTGAACAATTTTGCAAACATGTTTTCGAATCTTGCACACCATCCCTTATCGCTCTTTGCCCTTATTAAAATGTCAAGCTCCCCCCCCTGCCGACATTACCCAAAATCATTTTTTCTTATGTAGTGAATTTTGCACAATTTTGCACAAATGTTTTCGAATTTTGCACACCCTCAATTACCAATCAATGCCTTTATGAAAATATTAAGTTTCCCCCCTGACATCACCCAAAATAATTTTTTGTTATGTATATTTCTTCTTTGAATTTTGCACAATTTTGCACACATGTTATCCCATCCCTTATCGCTCTATGTTCTTGTTAGAATGACAAGTTTCCTCCCCGACATTACCCAAAATCATTTTTTCTTATGTAGATCTCTTCTCTGAATTTGTCACAATTTTGCATACAAATTTTCAAATTTTTCACACTTTTCCTTATGGATGTATGATCTTATGAAAATGTCATGGCACCCCCGGCTCCCGACTCTCTCATATAATTCTCTTAATTTTTGTATAATTTAGTATTGACACATGTCAAGTGTTCATTTTATTTTGACAAGAATTATATTATTAGTTTTTACAAACAATTTTCTTTACTTAAGGAGCAAGGAACTAGTACAACATATTATTATATTCTACAAATAAAATGCATAAACCATAAAATAAAAGAGATAACAACAACAAAAATGAAAAAAAATTTTGGTTATTCACGATAACTTTCTAATAAACTCTATCCGGAAATTCGAAACATCAACCCTTAGTCTAAATTTTATTTATTATAGTCTAAGCGTCAACCAATTGTAAAAATATCAAAAGAGAGCATATTTCAACATTCAAATATAGTCTTGGAAAACTTACTCAATCTTCTCATGGGCTTTCGCAATACGATTCATTTGCAGATTCTCTTTACTTTAGATGATTGCATTTTTCCATAGAAACTTGAAATTATAACATAAACCAATTACTGACTCTGGTAACAATTATAACTTTAAATGTACTCACCGGGGGTATTACAACCCCCCTCCATGTTAGCAACGTCAATGGTTAAGACTTCCCCATATTTAATGTACATTAATTAGTGTTCTTGACAACTAGCTAATGCCACCTGAAATAGTTTGAGGGCTTCCCCTGGACACTCAACTGCCGCTAAACAATTAAGCATCCCACCGTATAAATACAGATGTAACCTTTAGTACACCTGCACATATATCGGGTCAATCGAATCTCATGAGTGGACCCCTACCTCAAGACACAACTCGAAGAAACGGCGCCATTTCCCCGTAACACTGGACGGGGCCACACCATTGCCTTAACGCAATGTGGGAGGTCCAGCCAACTCAAAAACCAATAATTCTCAAACAAATTACTCATCAAGGTGTTCTGATACAGCACCATTCAAACTTTCGAGTAACTAGCCCTTTCTTATTCAACGTACCGAGTACTACTGACTCCTTGTTTTGACTATCCAAATTCATATACTTTTTACTGGCTCCATTCGTTTTTAAAGTAAATATTCTCGTGAGCTGTTGGGGTTATAGAAATGTATGAATAAGACCAAATCATTCTATCATTATTAACTTTTATTAGAGTAATTAGCATACAAAAATAAACTCAAGATACATACAAAATCTTCCCCTTACATTCGGCCCAACCTGACATAAGTTGCGTCCCCGCAACTCAAGATTCGGAAGAATCAGTAAGTGGAAGTTCACCATCCCCGTCACTATCATTGGCAGTTTGGTCGGAAATTCCACCCAGTGGAATCCAGGGTCTCATGCGATCTACTGCAACTACGTTATTGTACTGTTTTATAGTACTTCGTGTGGATCCCGACATGTCTTTTACTCTATACCTATCGTCAGGTAACTTTTCACATACAGTCATAGGTCCCATGTACTTTGGTGATAGCTTTTTGCTGAGTCCTTCTGCATAACTATTTTTTTGTATAAGCACCAAATCACCAGGTTTATAATTTTTAGGATATTTTCTTTTTTTTGTCAAATTTTTCTTTTTGCTTTTGCTGATTTTTCTGGATATTCTGCGATGCTTTCTTCCTGATTTCTTCGATGTCCTCAGTTATGTGTTCAAGGCTTAATTCAGCCGAAAGAACGAAATCGTTTTTACTTCTTGGTGAGTATCCAAAAAGTAGTTGATTGGGTGATTTACCAGTTATCTGATGAACAGTATTATTAATTGCTGTTTGGACTTGATTGACATGTCCATCCCATTCATCCTCACTGTTAGATGTAGTTGATAAAGCTGACAAAACTGTGCGATTCAGCCTCTCTACCTGGCCGTTCGACCTGGGAGTGGCTACTGCATTAAGTATTAGTTGAATGATGTAGTTCTTACAGAATGTCCTAAACATGCTGGATGAAAAAGCTGTACCTCTGTCTGCAATGATGCTATTGGGAAATCCAAAAAGGTCGAAGTTCTTTTCCAGACAACGAATGACAGGTTTACTCTTCGTAGATCTTACAGGATGTAATATTACATACTTAGTGAAAGCGTCGATGATTACGATCAAATGAATG
Source organism: Orchestes rusci (assembly GCA_958502075.1). Classification (NCBI taxonomy): domain Eukaryota; kingdom Metazoa; phylum Arthropoda; class Insecta; order Coleoptera; family Curculionidae; genus Orchestes; species Orchestes rusci. Next base: position 74,795,839 of record OY293303.1, read on the forward strand.
TTGCCGGAAGATGTCTTTTGAAATGGGCCCAAGTGATCGAGGTGTATGGTATGGAATGGTATCGGCTCTTCAACTATTGGGTGAAGAAATCCTTCTCGACGTCCTGATGGAACTTTATGATATAAACATGGAATACAGCTCGCTACGTACTTCTCCACGTATTCCCATATTCTTGGAAACCAGTATTTTCTACACAATGTTTTCAAAGTTTTCTCTGCAGCAAAGTGTCCTCCCTCGTCGTGTACACAACGTAATACTTGGTGTCTTAACCCTTGAGGAACAACCCACTGGACTCCTAAAGCGGTAATTCGATATATCCTGCCATTCCGCAAAGCATGGTTTTTGTAGATCTCTTTTTCGTAATCACTCTCCGGAGGCTTACTCAGTATTTGATGGATCAACTTGATTTTCTCATCCATAAGCTGAGCCGACAATACCCAATCCGCTTCCCCGATTCTAAGGACAAAATGGTCTTCAGGAGGTTTCTCTCCGTCCAAAGGATTCCTGCTAAGAGCATCAACGTGCTGCATCCTGTTGCCGGGTCGATATTCTACGATGAATGTGTATTCTTGTAACTGGAGCCACCATCAAGCTATCCGGGGTACAAGGTCTCGTTTTGAGCTAGTCTTTAAAGCGTTGCAGTCCGTGACAACTTTAAAGTTAATGCCTAACAAATATACACGGAATTTTAGGAGCGACTCTACAACTGCTAGAGTCTCCACGAATTGAAGTGGTTTTTTTTTTTTCGCTCTATTTGTGTGTCGACTATAGTATGCCACAGGTCTTAATTGGGACTTATAATTCTGAAGAAGGATTCCTGCAATGCCGTCTTGACTAGCGTCGGTATGGATTTCTGTTGGTAAAGATGGATCGTATATAGCAAGTATGGGGCGTTCTATCAGTTCACATTTTAAGTCTTCAAATGCTTCATTTTCGAAGTCTCCCCATCTCCAAGGAATATCCTTTTGAGTCAATATCGTTAAGGGTCTTACTATCGATGCATAATTTTTGATGAATCTCCTGAAAAATCCAGTTAAGCCCACGAACTGGCGCATTTGTTTAATAGATTTTGGCGTAGGAAAACATTGGACAGCCTCAATCTTTCCAGCTCCGGGTCTTATGCCGTGTTGATCAATTTCAAATCCCAAATAATTGATAGTAGAAGACAGAAAAACAACTTTATTTAGGTTTAGCGTTAGATTTTCATTCCGTAGTGTTTGAAATATTTTTCTGATGCTAGCTAAATTACTTTCCGGACTCCTGCTGGGTAGGATTACATCATCAAGATAAACTGCAGCTATGTCCCGATATGGTGCTAATATTGTATTCATCATACGTTGGAAAACCGCTGGTGCATTACAGAGCCCAAACGGCATTCGATTATACTCAAACTGCCCCTCAGGTGTTACAAACGAAGTAAAATGTTTACTACTTTCAGCTATTGGGATTTGGTGGTATCCTGAGCTAAGATCCAGACTGGTGAATATTGAGCAACCACTCAATTTATCGATCTGGTCATCAATCCGAGGTAGTGGATATCTGTTTTTCACGGTTTTGATATTAAGTTTTCTGTAATCTATGCACATTCTGTCTTTGCAATCTTTCTTTTTAACCAGAAGTACAGGAGAAGCATAGCAAGAAGTAGACTCTTGTACTATTCCAGCTCCTAGTAATTCGGAAACAATTGTTTTTACTGTTTCTTTCTCCTTTTCTGCCATTCGGTAAGGTCTGTAGGTAAAGGGCTGGTTGTCTGTAAGTTTGATCTTCATCTCTGCTGATTTAGCGTTGCCAAATAGATCTCTAAATTCCTGCAATATATCCAGTAACTTTTGACAAAGAAGCCGGTCAATCACACCAATGTTAATGTCATCTTCTTTTAGTAGGGGAATTTTGTTAAAATCAACTCTCAGTATTTTTGAATTTTGGTCGTTAGTTTCCATTTTGCAACAAACGCTCTAAGTATAGGGCCCTTATTTCTTAAAATAAGGTCTCTGCCTGATAGATTTATTAATAGGATTACTGGTAACGTCATTTGATGATAAATGAATGAGAACTCTAGGAATAGCGTACTCCTTTCCAAGCTGGCTTCTAAAACATGCTTCAATATAGAAGTCTCCTTCAAGCGGCATTTCACTTTTAACAAGCACATTTCCGACAGGATTTGGTGGAATAGCAACAGATTGTTCTAACCATGAAGCAATTTTGTATGGAGTACAATCTGGCAAATGGTGTTCACTGAAACTCAATTTTTCACTGTCTTTTGACACTAGCATCCCTGGTTGTTCGGTAAATGCTTGCCCTATCAATATTGGTACTTCTTGTAGATGATCGGGAACTACAAGGCAATCGACAGTTCTCTGGACTCCATCGACTTCTAAATTGACGGATATTTTTCCTAAAACTTTCACTTGATTCAATCCATACCCTTTAAGAGTGACGTCAGAATCCAAAATGGGAACTTTCAACTGTTTGGCCTCAGTAAAACGTATCAGGTTGCAGCTAGCACCAAAATCAATAAAAGCACGACAAGTGGTGTTATTGGCAATCACATCTTTAAAATATTTTGCATTATTCCTCGTTTCTAGTCATAACACGCGTTCCTGGTTCTTCGACGATGAGGGTTTGGATCCCTGAAATACTAGTTGATTTGGTACTCTGCAGTCTCTTGCTCGATGTCCTAGCTTCTGACATTTGTAGCACTGGGGTACCTTACAGTCTCTAGCCTTGTGTCCATGTTTGTTGCACCTATGACAAGTAATTGTTCTTGAATCCCTTTGTCTTCCCATAGCTAATGGCATAGCACTTCTTGAGGTACTAGGTGCTATGTCACAAGTTTTCAGGTACATCAGTAGTTCCTCCTGAGTTTGGTGATTGTTTGCTTGAGCTGCTGATTGTATCATTGCGTCAGAAATACCTCCAATTAAACATGAAACAGCATCAGCCCCATAGATTTTGCATTTATTTAGTAGAGCAACCTTCTCATAGTAGTAAACCAACTATGACTCATGTTGTTTTTTTGTACGTTGAACCATATCCATGATATTTCTGTGAAAATCGCTTCTGGAGGGAAACGCTTTTTGTAAAAGTTCTTTCCACCCTCCCCAAGGATATCGTATTGTTGGTAAACTCTTATACCAAGTGGCTGCTAATCCGCCCAATTTAGATGTGGCGTTATAGACTGTGCATTCATCGTTCCAGTTGTAAAGCTGCTCCAACTCATCGATCCTTCGACACCACTGTTCAATACTTTGATTCTGATCTTCCGGGTTAAAGATGGGAACGACATTATCTCTGGGTGTAATTGATTTAACATTGGGGCGATCAAAAGTAGCCTGTAATTCCACGACTCTCACTAAGTTTTTTACAGCTCCTGTTAACTCAGAAATGTCACTTGAAGTGGTTATCAAGGTCGAATTTGTTTTCAAAGAGCTTGTCCCAGCTGTAGAATGAGACTCGTCTTCATCTGAAGACGATACATAGCGGATTCGTCGTCTTTTTACCACTGACTGGTCCCCACCCGACATCTAATAACAAAAAATAACAATCCGCACTAAACGAACACCAACTTGTAAAATATCTCAATATTGAACCCTCATTGATATAATGTGATGCCCGAACACATAAACGTAGGTCCACGTATACCATACACTCTCTCATGTTTCAAACCATTCGTAAAAAGATGGGGCCTCATTTAGAAATTTGAAAAGTACATGCTTTGAAATAGGTAACAATCATGCATGCACATGCCCACGTATGGGCGTATATACGCGGTCACATCATATTCGTTATTCTATCAATAAATCATTGATTTACCTCAAATAAATCCAAGTATTATTTACACGTAGTCCAAAATCCAACACAACAAATCACAATAAATTTACACTCTTAACAGTCTTTATGGCACACACCGAAGTTTGAAACTTGAAACAATAACGAACTGTTTTAACCGCAACCGTGCTTTACCACGAAATAAGCACAGCAAAAGTTCAAACCAAAGATATCAAAAAATCACGTCGCACAAAACGAACCCCTTGAAAAGCTACCTGGCAATTGTGAAACCAGAGAGCCTAGTACACTTTTATGCATAATCATAAAAAATAATCAGTTTGTTTGTTGTGGTTGAGAAAGGTCTCTATTTCACAATCGATCGCCAAAAGTACGATCTGTTCGTCATCTTGGACTATTACTACGAGAGGAGTAATGAATGTATATCCGCAATTATTAAAACTTTTGTTTTCTGTGTAAAGATATCTGTACAACATGAATCGATTGCTAGACCCTACACCTGAATGTAAAAATATTAAAAGAGAGCATATTTCAACATTCAAATACAGTCTTGGAAAACTTACTCAATCTTCTCATGGGCTTTCGCAATACGATTCATTTGCAGATTCTCTTTACTTTAGATGATTGCATTTTTCCATAGAAACTTGAAATTATAACATAAACCAATTACTGACTCTGGTAACAATTATAACTTTAAATGTACTCACCGGGGGTATTACAACCCCCCTCCATCTTATCAACGTCAATGGTTAAGAGTTCCCCATATTCAATGTACATTAATTAGTGTTCTTGACAACTAGCTAGTGCCACCTGAAATAGTTTGAGGGCTTCCCCTGGACACTCAACTGCCGCTAAACAGTTAAGCATCCCACCGTATAAATACAGATGTAAACAATAGTACACTTGCACCTATATCGGGTCAATCGAATCGCATGAGTGGACCCCTAACTCAAGACACAACTCGAAGAAACGGCCCCATTTCCCCGTAACACTGGACGGGGCCACACCATTGCCTCAACGCAATGTGGGAGGTCCAGCCAACTCAAAAACCAATAATTCTCAAACAAATTACTCATCAAGGTGTTCTGATACACCACCATTCAAACTTTCGAGTGACTAGCTCTTTCTTATTCAACGTACCGAGTACTACTGACCCCTTGTTTTGACTATCCAAATTCATATACTTTTTACTGGCTCCATTCGTTTTTAAAGTAAATATTCTCGTGAGCTGTTGGGGTTATAGAAATGTATGAATAAGACCAAGTCATTCTATCATTATTAACCTTTATTAGAGTAATTAGCATACAAAAATAAACTCAAGATAAATACAAAATCTTCCCCTTAGACAATGAAAACCTTTTTTCAGAATCAGAAAATATTTTATTGTAAAAAAAATAGTTTAACAGTCAGTGCATAATACCACAAAATAATAGTCTTGATGCATGCTATGCTTGAAAGCCTGTATGCAATGAAACCATAAACTTACAGTACTTAAAAAAATATACAGGGTGTCCCATAACTTATCCGCCGTAGAGCAGCAGGTGGTGATATGGATAAAAATAAGAAGATTTGTTCAATAAATGTGGTAGCAAATGCTAGTCGTTCAAAAGATACAGGGTATTGAAGTTTTAATTTTATTTTTGTTTTTTCGAAATAGTTTTTAAACTAATGTCGATCTTTTGATGAAAATTGGCGTTTGGTTTTTTTTGTCATGCGAAATTCGAATTTGATCTTAGTATGGCTCTAACTTGTAGAGGGCGCTATCTACACTAATTTTTATCATTATTAACAGCTTTGATTTTTTTGGGCGTACCCGTATTATATTTTTAAATAGAATAACACATTTCCTTAACATTTTCACACAGAAAAAGCATACCTGTTGAAAGTCGCTACGTGCAACCATTCTCTAGATATTTGGATTTGAAATAGAGAAATCATGTTATTTTGAGATGATGGTCAAGCGGGTTTTGCTTTTTTACTGAAAAAAAAAGGTTGAGTTTTCCTGCTTTAAAATAAGAAGAAAACTTCCTATAAACAAGTGTCCGGAAATGCTTCGTTGCAGAGCTACAGGGTGTTGAAGTTTGTATTTTCTTTTTTTTTTCTAATAATACTAGAATAAGTTGTGGTTTACATCACACACTAGTTGAATTTTATCTTTTCACTAGAAGTATGTCGCAAACATACGAAATATTTTATTACTTCTAGCAGGTTGCCTTCGCCATATTTTCATAATCGCATGTATTTATTATTTCAAATCCGAATATCTCGAGAATGGTTGCACGTAGCGACTTTCAACAAGTATACCTTTTCATATAGCCACAATGTGGATGCTGCGCCGAGCGGTGGGTAGGCGGTGGGGCCTACAACCACACGTCGTTCACTGGCTTTATCGAGCCGTCATCAGACCGAGGATCTCATACGGAGCCGTGGTCTGGTGGCCGGCCACCGAGAAAGCCACTAACGAAATCAGACTAACCAGACTTCAAAGGATGGCCTGTCTGAGCATAACCGGTGCAATGAGGACTACACCAGGAGCTGCACTGAACATTCTCCTTGCGCTGCCAGAACTGGCAATCTGGATAAAGAGGGAAGCGATGGCAGCATACATAAGGATGTCAGCTCAGGAAGTATGGAAGGATAGAGGCACAGAGGTTGGCCACACTAGATTAGCTTCTATTGTGAGGCGTGAGATACCGCTACTGGCGGCGGGACTGACAGCCACGGATGGAAGACTCAGACTTCACAGAAGTTTTGAGGTACACCCTCCTTCCAGGGACGAGTGGCGGACCACGCTGGCAGAAACACCAGGTAGCACGCAGATCTGGTTCACCGACGGCTCAAAGGCCAACTCTGAGGCTACAGGAGCCCGAGTATACAGACAAGACAGGAATGCCGGGGAGGCTTTCGCTCTCGGAAAGCTCACCAAGGTCTTCCAAGCAGAGGTTTTTGCTATCCTAGAGGTAGCAACTAGGAAAGAGGTTCAAAGGGGAACAGAAGATAACATAATTATCCATTCTGACAGCCAAGCGGCACTGAGAGCATTATGCAAGCCAAGGATCAGCTGCCCGCTGGTTCAAGAATGCAGTGATGGGACATATGGGCATTTTCGGAAACGAACGCGCGGACGAGCTAGCCAGACTAGGCTCTTCATCACCCCAGCCCGGTCCAGAACCATACCTGGGCCTGAGTAAACGACTGATCACCGAGGCCCTGAATGAGTGGGCCTGGGAAAACACAGTCAAAAACTGGAGGAATAACACGACTTGTAGGCAAGCCAGAGAGATAATCACACATCCCAACAAACCAAGGACGGCCCAATTGCTGAACAAGAGTAGGAAGGCACTGAGCATCATCGTAGGCATTTTGACAGGGCACTGCAAGCTCAACCGACACTTGCATTTACTAGGAATAGGCGAATCACCCCTATGTCCCTACTGTAGAAGGGCGGAGGAAACCTCCTACCACCTACTGGGAGTCTGTGATAGGTGGGGTCGCCTGAGGAGGAGGGTCCTAGGAGCGGCAACCATTCCTTGGGTGGAGTTGGGGGACCTGAGCTGGGATGACCTGCTCCGCTTCACAACGAAGACAGGACGACTGGAGTGAAGAGGGTTGGAAGCACGGGGTTGGCGAAAAGGGCCACTAGGCCTACTCGCCGGGCTTTTGTCCCCCCACCCTTACCATTACCATTACCATACCTTTTCTTCGTAAAAATGTCGAGGAAATCTGTTTTTCGATTCAAAAATATAATACAGGTACGCCCTACATATAATAATAAATAGGTCCCTTGATAACGAATGCATGGCAAATATTTCATGGCCAAACATTGATATGACACTACCAAATATCAAGTGTCTAATGTTTCAATCAACTGAGAAAATTATTTTGGAACCATGAACATGTTAAATTTCACGGTAAGATTCGAGTAATTAAAAAACTATCAATTTTAAACCCATACATTATGTATCAAAAAAAGTTTACAAAAACACATAGAGTCAAGAAATAAAATCAAATATAAGGTATACGTTATGTATTCCATTTAAAAAAATCATATTTTTGCGAGCCACACTTTTGTAAGACACCCTGTATACTCCAAAATATCTTCTGTTCCTCATCATATCCTCTTAGATTGGGTTTGGAGGAGTTAACTCTTGAGGATGATTATTTGCTGAATAAAAAATAGTTTTTTTTTTGACAAGCTGTCAAATCAACAGGAATGACAGCGGAGGCTTGAAACACGGTAGTTATAACCAGGGTCGAAGGGCCTTCAAAATAAGGTATCACTCGACCCTCCTTTCTATCTAAAATTCTGGGGTAGCTATCAACCCCGCTCAGGGGTTGACAGATGGAGGGTGAAAATACCAAAAAAATGTGTCTCCAAAAAACAAAAATTGATGTGTCCAAGCGATTTCCAATTTATCCAACACCTGAGAAAACCTGGGTGAGAAGTTTTTCGTGACCCACCCTGTATATGAAAATGTGCAAAATTAAAAAAAAAAGACTATAAAAATGTAAATACGTCAGACGAATACTCATTCTAAATTTAGTTTTGGTGCAAAGTTCAGAGAATAAAATAGTTTTGGATGATGTCGGAGGAAAACTTGACAAGGAGAAAAGGGAGAGTGTGCAGAATTTGAAAATGTGGGTGCAAAATCATGCAAAATTCAGAGAAGAGATCTACATACAAGAAATTGATTGTGGGTAATGTCGGGTGGGATATTTGACATTTTCATATGGCAGAATTCGATAAGGGAGGGTGTGCAAAATTCAGAAAAGAGATCTACATAAAAAAATGATATTGAGTTATGGTGGGGGAAAAACTTTTCAAAATGTTCATAAGGGCAAAGATCGGTAATTGAGGGTGTGCAAAATTGTGCGAAATTCCGAGAAGACATATACATACAGAAAATTGATTTTGGGTAATGTCGGGGGGAAAACTTGACATTTGCATAAGGGCATAGATCGGTGAGGGAGGGTGTGCAAGATTGTGCAAAATTCAGCGAAGAGATCTACATACAAGAAATTGATTGGGGGTAATGTCGGGTGGAAAACTTGAAATTTTCATATGGCAGAATTCGATAAGGGAGGGTGTGCAAAATTCAGAAAAGAGATCTACATAAAAAAAAATTGATGTTAAGTAATGGCGGGGGAAAAACTTTCCAAAATTTTCATAAGGGCAAAGATCGGTAATTGAGAGTGTGCGAAATTCGAAAACATGTGTGCAAAATTGTGCAAAATTCAGAGAAGAGATATACATACAAAAAATTGATTTTGGGTAATGTCGGGAGGAAAACTTGTAATTTTCATAGAGGCATAGATCGAAAAGGTGTGCAAAATTCGAAAAGAAGGGTTCAAAAATGTGCAAAATGCATGCATAATCCCTTTATACTCAAAACCCGCATTCCACGTTATCGGGAGGGAAGCTGGACACAGCCTGCGTACGCTCCTGCTAAAGCTTGTACGTTAGCCTCCGCTCAAGAAGACAGATAAAAAAAGACGAATAACTGGTGTGTATTTTGTTGCCAGGGATATTTGAACCAATTCTGACTAATTTTGTTAAGTGTTGCACAAGACAAGAATTCTTTTCTTGAAAACTAATTTCTTGTCTTGTCTTGAAATTCAAGACAAGAAATTTTCAAAGTCTTGTCTTGCACAAGTCTTGCATACTAAAGTCTTGTCTTGTCTTGCAAGACTCTTGAAATCTTTTGTCTTGCACATATTATTTGTTAATACTTTATATCCTAACAAAAAAGTGAAAAAATGTTTATATTTTAATTCATAGAAAGAATCTTCGTCGTATAATAAAAGTGATTAGTGACGGAAATGAACGACACTAATTTTAGCAAAAAAAATAGTTCTGTTTATTAAAATATGGAACACCCTCTTTGTATATTGATACCTCCATGCTCGAAGGAAGCCCATTTTATTCTAATCTCTATGATATGACACTTTATACATCTATATCAAAGAATAATTCTATTCTTTGTCTACAGTATGTCCACGGATGGGGTAGACATGAGGTGAATATATATATATATATATTATCGAAAAACCCAAGTACCATCACTTGATAGTGTAGGGTAGACATGAGGTGAAATGGACCAAAAATTGAAAGATACGACAAAAAGTTCTTCTTGATAAAAGTTTTTGCTTGGTCTTAAAATAGGAGCTACGATGAGAAAATTGTTTTTTTTTGTACAGGGCGTCTCAAAAATGTAAAAACATAAAATTAAACAAAAGCAAACAGTCATTTTTTGGTCTTTTAACGTGAAATGATAAATAAAAAACTTTCTCCAAATTTAGTCAAAACCTTGATTCCAAACTTACTGCAGGAATTTTGAATCTATGAAAATTCCTTAAAAATTGAACAATTTTGCAAGTCAGCATTTTACTACTTCCAGTATAACTTTACACAACAACAGGTAATCATGTGCAGGTATAAAATCAATAATATGTACGAGGTAAAATGCGGACTTACAAAACTATTTATTTTTTTTAAAAAATTACAAATTGAAATTTTCTTCAGTAAGTTTGGAATTAGGGTTTTGACTAAATTTGGAGCAAGTTTTCTATTCATCATTTCACGTTAAAAGATCAAAAAATGACGGTTTGCTCATGTTTAATTTTATGTTTTTACATTTTTGAGACGCTCTGTACAATAAAAATCAATTTTCTCATCGTAGCTCCTATTTTTAGACCAAGCAAAAACTTTTATCAAGAATAACTTTTTGTCGTATCTTTCAATCTTTGGTCTATTTCACCTCTTGTCTACCCCATCCATACTGTATAATATAGTAATCGCAAATAAAGTAATTACATGAAACAGGTAGATAGGTACCTACGTACCTACCATAATTTTAAATATATAATTCTAGTCAATATACCTATCGAGAGTAACATGTACCTATGTCAACAGATGAGAGACAATTTGGCGGACTTTTTTCTCTGCTATATGCTATACCAGCAGGTATTAAAATGTTTTCAATTTTCATTTTCAAAATTATGCTCTTATGGCATGTGTCGAGGAAACTGATCTAGAGTTGATTGATATCAGAATAAAATAGAGGTTGATATATGAATTTATCAATGTTGTTCCACTTTAAAAAACCGAACTTGGTGTTCGTATCCTTTCCAAAATGGCAGCCTTTTGGTACTTTTCTACTCAAGAAAAACTGAAAAGGTTCAATAATGTGTTTTTTGGTTTGTCTTTCTATTTCTTAAAATAAAAAGGTTACATCAAATCAAAACTTCATCAACATAAAATGACCACCCTGTTTTTTATAAATCTTTAACGTTAAACAGCAAAATTTAAGTTAAGTTTTGTCGAGTAGTTAAAGGTGTATAGCATTTTTTCCACGGAGTTCGATAAAAGTCTATGATTCTGTCACAGTAATCCTTTTTTCACATAAATGTAGGTTTCATGTACCCATTCTTCATATCACAGCAATAAAACTTCTAGATTAGCTATAAAACTTAATAGGTATACAAATAAAAGTTTCAACGCTGTCGACAAATAAAAATAATCATAGCAACTCAGAGCTTATACAAACTACAAAAAAGATACAAAAATGACAATTGGAACTATTTCGTTGGAATAAGGCTATTTCGAAAAAGTTCCATAACTCGTAGAAAAACTTTGGAAGAATTATTGCACGGAACTATTATATGCCATAGAATAAAGAAAAAAATTATACTCTGGGCTAAATTTCACGACCATCAAATAACAAGAATTCAAACCATGATGCACAGAACTAAATGCAAACCATAGCAAATGCTTCATGTCGCTATCTTGGTTGCATAGATTACATTTATTTGACGTTGGACTTTACATTTGGCAACGCTGGACTATTTCTGCGGTCAGATGCTCCTGTTAACTTGCGCAAAGACTTAATAGACTGCCTGAGTCGTGACGTCACAAACGTATGTCGTAGCTTATAATGTTTTCAAACAAACAACAAACTCGTCACCATGGTAACCTATGTTTACATCTAATAAGAAAAATTTTGAAATTTGCCAAAATAATGAGACCAAAGTTACTCGCAGTCAAACGGTAGGTATTTCCTTGCAAGGAACCACTTCTCATCCGAAGCCTGACCAGTCGGCACAATCGCAGTATGTTTTATTTTTATCATCAATTGCGCACATTTCTTTCAATTTGAAAACTTTATCTGGAGTTTGTTGCTTTTATTCTTTATACTCGCCAATACTTCACCTCTTATCTTAGAAAGCTTGGCGTCAAACTCCATTTTCTGGACATGATTGGATTCCAAAGCATACCTTTTTTGATTCTCAAAGAAAGTATTTATGCTAGAAACCTTGAGCGAACGTGCTTCGAAGCCATTTTCCTTACAAAAGTCTGAAAAAATGTCAATCCAAACCACAAATAACTCACAAATCAAAATAATTAGCATGTAAACATAAACAACGTAACTTCAAAATGTTCAAAGTAATAATTATACACTTAAATCAACTTACCTTATCAAAAATTTGAATTAATCCAGTAAATCTCACTTTTGTCCAACTAAATATCACCGTTAAAAATCTTATTCGCATATAATGAATCCAAAAACACTCAAAACTCAGTTTTCCACATGGGGTGTCAAAATCAGTGAAAATAGGTTATGATGAGTTTGTTTGGAAACATTTTAAGCTCCGACCTACGTTTGTGACGTCAGACTTAGCCAGTCTATTATCACTTTTAAAAATTTATCATTTTCAACTTACAAGAAATCTTGAATTCAAGAAATCTTGCAAGACTCTTGCAATTTCTTGCATAATAAAGTCTTGTCTTATTGTCTTGCAGTGCAAGACAAGAAATTTTGGAAGTCTTGTCTTGAATTTCTTGCAAGAGTCTTGATCTTGCAAGACATTTTCAAGAGTCTTGTGCAACACTATTTTGTTGTGCTGATCACGAGTATGAGGTCCATTTTGCTGGATTGGTCCTAGTTTTAGAGATAACTGGTTCACTTTAATTAAACAAATAAGAGAAATAAAAAATTGACCTAACAATGGTGCTGATAAGCATGTTCACTTGAAAAGGCAAAGGCAATGTGATAAAAATCCAAAAAAACTCGACGCTAAGCACTTGTTCAACTGCTGTACTAACATATATTCAGAAATAACGGTGACGAGGCTAAGAGTGTCGTTAATAACTAGATCTAGAGCCGATAGAATTAATCCAACACAAGAATAGGATTTTTTGGGGTCTGAAAGAAGCAAGGTAACTGCGGTCAAGTTATAACACTAAATAATGAATTTTAATTTTTGTACTAATTTCACTAACATTTCGGAAATATTTAGATTGATTTCTTGGCTGTTATTTCAATAAACCTAATGACTTCCACTTTGCCAACCATTTCAATTATACCTCTATTTCTCTTTCAAGTTTTTCTGTATTACATGAGAATGATCCTAGTGAAACAACTAATCTTTGCTAAGAAATACTATATCATTTTGTGAATTAATTTAGTTTAGTATCTACCTTCCCAACTATGTTCGTCCCACAAATTTCGATAATAGGTAATAACGGAACACGCCTTATGATCCCGGAACGTCAGAAATCTTTGGGGAGGAGGGATTGTATGTGATAAAATGATATGGTGGTAAGTCATACAACAAAAAATTCGGAATCTCAATATAATTTGAGTTACCGGCACTCGAAGATTTTTTTTCTAGTTATTGATATATTCCGGATATTTTTTATCGAATTAGAATCTCATTATATCCTTTTTGATTTGACAGATTCCTCAAAAACAAATACGCCGTTTCAAAGATTGGGAAATACTAGACAAAATGTACTTCTTGAACGAGTCGATAAATCTCACCGTTTGGCCGCAAATCGAAATCAAAATAACTCATGTGAAAAATAATTGCTTTGTATCTCATGATAACAAGGAGAATACAACACAAAAACAAAATAAAACAAAACACAATACAAAAAAACACAATAACAACAACAAAAAACTTTAACTACTTCATCAATTTTACTTGACAGCAAACCGCTACAATACAGGGTGTTACAAATTCGATGGGATAGCATTGCTAATTCCTAAACCATAAGAGATACAGCGTCGGTTAAATGGAGGCAAAGTTGCGCATTTTGGCACTCAATAATATGCCGCTGAGAAACTTTGAAAATTCCGAAGACTTCCGGAGATATCCGGAAAAAATCAATTTTTTCAAAATTCTTTTTTATTTGCTCCTGAGTTAGTTTGAAGGAATTATTGAAAACGAGTGGCACATTTTCATGGCCACTTTTTCTCCTCTTGAAGGTAGGGTGGTCGGAATTTATATCCGACGTTTCGATTTTCCGCAACCATCATCAACTTAATTTTTTCAAATACAAACCCAACTTTTGTATGCATTTTTGGATAGCTCCTGACTTCCTGAACATCATGATGTGTCACACTTGTCATTCCAAAATATGCAGAAATATAATCCGAGATTTTTCAAAATCAAACCTCTTGATCTCTTTGTAATGCAATGCGCGTATCGTAGTCATGGTAACAATAACAACTTGTCACGCCTGTGGATAGTTTTGGAGCTTGAATAATAAAACTCCAGCTTAAAAACAGTTTCTCGACTAGTTTTGCAATACATTTTGTCACGCTTATAATATTTCGACGAAATTTCGTATTTTTGGAGCTTTATCGAGATAAGGAATTCGAATTTGCCCCCCGTTTTTTCGCATTTTGTAGAGGGCACATACGAACCTATACTTTTTTTTGAATGGTCCTGATTTTTTTGTGGTATACTGTATGCGACTTCCGACGAAATATTTTTATTCTCTCGACCTTTTGACATAAGAAAGGGATACTTCTTTTGTTGCGATAAATCTAGTCGTTTTCGAGAAAAACGCTAAAATAAGTTTGCTTGCATGTAATGAATAAGAAATCATTTTAATTTATTTTCAACCTTAACCTTCTGTCGGGCGCAGTCTCCTTCTGCACCAGTTCGGGCGCATTGTATCTGATAAAACCAAAATATTTAAATAATGATCAGTAATAATCAGTTATTTGTACGTCAATTCTCAACAAATGTCAACGTTTATTAGTATCAATACATGCTAATCAAAATCAACCTTCAGTCGGGCGCAGCTGTTCAAGCAGATACAGCAGTTTCGGTTTTGCATGGTGTACATCAGGCATTAGTGTTAAATTCCCCACCGCCTAAAAATGCAATATACCTGAATAATATATGTGAACATATCTAAGAATAACCAAAGTACAATACCTACAATTTATAGAAAAAATCAATATTTACAACTGGTAAAGTGTAACGTAATCAGGCGCAGTGTATCTAAGAGATCAAAATGTCAACCACCAGCTCATCGAAGGTTTTAAAACAAACCGCCGTAAACGTATCGATAAATGGTCTTAAAATACGAGGCTACCTAGGCGGTGGGGACTTTAACACTAAAGCCTTCTGTACACCGTGCAAAAAAGAAACTGCTGTATCTGCTAGAACAGCTGCGCCCGACTGAAAGGTTAAACATAGCATGCTTTGGAAACATGTGATATAGTTGCCGTAGAAACAAGTTTCGGAAAAGTTTTGAAAGTTGGTAATTTTTTGAAAATTTGTTGTTACGCTGATGGTGGCCCAATAACAAAAATACTGAAAATTAAAAAAAAAAATAAAAATGTAGAAAAAAAAATGATTGGAATTAGTTTTGACAGACTAATTCCAATCATTTTTTTTTCTACGGCAACTTATAGTGCATGATTCTGAAGCATGCAATGTTAAAAGTTAAAAATAGGTTAAAATAATTTCGTTCCTATCACATGCAAGCAAACTTATTTTAGCGTATTTTTCGAAAACGGTAAGATTTATCGAAACAAAAGTGGTCCACCTTTTTCATGTGAAAAGGTTGGGAGAATCAAAATATTCACTCAAAAGTAGCATACAGTGTAGCACAAAAAAGTTAGGACCATCCAAATCAAAGTATGGGTTCGTATGTGGCGCCCTCTACAAAATGCGCGAAAACGGTGGCAAATTTGCATTCTTCATCCCGAAAAAGCCCCAAATAAGAGATTTCGTCAAAATATTATGAGCGTGGCGAAAAGCATGGCCAAAAAACTGCAAATAGAATTCAAGTTCAACACCCTGTAACTCCGTTAATAATCAATTAACGAAAAAGTGTTAAAGGAAAAGATGGCATCAGTTTTCAGTCTTAAATACTCCCCTGATTTCTTTGCTCATCATTTCCGGACACCCTGTATAGTTCAATGCAAGAATTGGGCGGCAGTCCTCATCAATCAGTGAGAGGTACAGCGACTTTGACCATTGCGTCACGTTTTGATAAGGAGATAAAGTTTTGTTTGGATGCCTTGGTGGTTGAGAAAATTTCGGATCGGCTTCCGAAATGTGAAGTGGATATAAGAGTTATGCCCGAAATAGAGGGGCTTGCGTTGGCAGACACGGACTTCAATAAGCCAGGCAAAGTGGATGGAATATTCGGAATGGAGTTGTATGCAGTGATTTTGGAGGGAAAGCGGATCTTGGGAACAGCGGGTTTTCCAGTGGCAGTCCAAACAGCATTGTGATATGTTGTTATGGGAAAAGTTCCTGTTTTGTCATCTTCAACTTCGGTGTTTTTAACGTTCAGGTAGATGAGTCTATCGAGCCACTTTCAAGGAGGTTCTGGGAGATAGAGCAAGTCCCGATCAGATCATTGGTGGATCCGGAAGAAACGGAATGTGAGAATATTTATGGTCACACGTATAGCAGGTACGAGTGTGGGCGCTATACAGTGGCGTTACCGTTCAAGAAGGTACCTGAAAGCCTTGGGGATTCAAGAGGCAATGCAGAAGGACGATTGGTCTTCTTGGAGAAGCGTCTTATCAAGGACGGTAATTTTCGGTTGGAGTACAATAAAGTTATGCAGGATTTCTTAGACCAAGGCCATATGAGATTGTTAAAGATAAATCCTGCTGGATCCACAGCCTCAGCGTATTACATTGCTCATCACTCAGTGATCAAATTGTCCAGTTCTTCTTCCCCAGTGAGAAAAGTGTTGGATGCCAGTGCACCTTCAGATAATGGCATTGCTCAGAATGATATTCTCCACAGTGGACCAAAGTAGCAAGCGGATATAGTAACACTACTTCTAAATTTTCGTTTATTTGAAGTCACATTGACGGCCAATATACGTCAAATGTATACACAAATCAAGGTCATTCCGGATCATTGGAAGTATCATCGCCTATTGTGGCGTTTCGATCCGACAAAGGATATACAGATTTACGAGATAGAGGTAGTTGCCTTTGGCTTGAAAGCGTCCCCATTTCTGGCTCTACGCACCGTGAAGCAGTTAGTTGCAGATGAAGGGAAAAAATATAGTTTGACATCAAAGTTGGTGCCACGGGATCTGTACATGGATGACTATTGTTGCAGTATGAACTCAGAGAATGAGGCTGTTCACTTATATAGAGAGTCAGTCGAATTATTTCAGTTAGGATGTTTTGATCTAACAAAGTGGTCCACGAATTCAGCATATCTGTTGCAGAAAATACCGGTTGAAAAAAGATTATCGGACAATGTAAGGTGAAAGGTGACATGAAAATTCTACGTATCCAGTGGAATTCGGAAAAGGATGTATTCAGCTTCACATTAGAAGTTTCGAAAAAATCGTGTTCAAAGCGGATAGTGTTATCGGCAGTGACGGAGATGCTATGACCCTCTGGGTCTACTAGTCCCATTAATTTTGTTGTTGAAAGGAATAATCAAGAATCTTTCGCTTCAGAATTTCGACTGGGATGAAACCTCGCCGGAAAGTATCATCAAGAAATGGGTTCAATTACGTTCCGAGTGGGCAGGATCGAAATTCTCCGACATATTATTGGAGCTACGGAATCGCTGCCGGTGAAAATTCTGGCTTTTCCAGATGCCAGTTTGGACGGATACGGAGCCGTCGTTCACTTAAGGACGATATCTGAAGATAAGAAGGTGAGAGTGCAGTTTGTATGTGCAAATTCTAAGGTTTTTTCGATCAAGAATTTGACAGTTTCCCGCTTGGAGGTATTAGTTGGCTTGGACTGCCGTTTATAAAAGACATGTTTATCGCCAATCGGATTGCACATATCAGAGAAAATATATATATGTATATTATCAAAAAACCCCATACTGTACCATTTGAAATGGTGTAGGGTGTATACATGTCTACATTTTTTTTTCTCTCAATTTACATCAATTGTGCACGAATCTGGCCCATTCCTTCTTGTTTCTGGTCAATGCTTTAGCCCCATTTCATGATTTTTCTCTTTTCTCCAGTGCATCCCCTACAGTCTGGTTCCATGTTTTTTTTGGTTTTCCTCTCATCCTTCTTCCTCCCGCTCTTGCTTCCCAGATTTGTTTCACCTGCCTATTGCTCCCCATTCTTTGTAAATGTCCCCACCAACTCAATTTTCTCTTTTCAATGAATTCTAGGATTGATTCTATATCCATTTTTTCCCTGATGTCGTTGTTCTTGATCTTGTCCATCCTTGTTACCCCCATTACTCTTCTTTAGTATTTCATTTCCATGGCCTGTATTTTGCTTTCTTGTCTCTGAGATAGTATCCATGATTCATCCATATGTTAGTACTGGTCTGTAGATAGTTTTGAATACTTTCATCTTTGTGTTTTTGGATATTTCTTTTCTGTTTATTATTTTGTTGTTTATTGCATAGTAAAGTTTTGTTGAGGTCTCTATTCGTTTGTCGACTTCTAGTTCTGTTGTTCCTAATTGGTCCAGTTCTACCCCTAAGTATTTATAAGTTTTGACCTGCTCTATTCTCTCTCCTTCCACTTGAATGTTCATTTGATGAATGTTTTTTCCAACTATCATAACTTTTGTTTTGGTTTTGTTGATTTGCATTCCATATTCTTTTGTCACCTGACTCCATATGTTGATGTTACTGTTAAGGTCTCTTTCATTTTCTGCAAATAATACAATGTCGTCTGCAAAAGCTGCCTCTGATATTTGTATATTTTGCATGTTTCTATAGCTTACTTGTAGTTTTTTTGTCCTGATTGTACACCTTCTTATTATTTCATCCATATATATGGTAAATAAGACTGGGCTTGATCCACCTCCTTGTCTTAGGCCCTTTTCAATTTTGAAACAGTTTGAGCGTCTGCCTTGGCTGATTAGGAAGTTTTTATTGTTTCCGTATATTTCCTTTATCAGTCTTATTACCTTTGGTTGAAGTTCTTTCTGTCTTAACATGTCCCACAATTTACTCCTTTGTATCTTATCGGAAGCTTTTTCCAAATCTATGAAAGCCAGGTAAGTATTTTTTCCTTGTTCCATTCTCTTTTCTGTGATTTTTCTCACTGTGAATATATGGTCTTGTGTACTTCTTCCTTTCCGAAATGCACTTTGTGCTTCGTGCATTGAATTCTCTATAATCTTGCTCATTTTACTGTTTATAATTTTTTCAAATATTTTGCTGTGCAGATAAGTGTTATTCCTGTGTAGTTATTACAGTCTTGCTTATATCCTTTTTATAAATCGGCACGATGAGTGAAGTTTTCCATTCTTCCGGTAGCTCTTCTTCTTTCCATATTTGATTGTAGATTACCAGTAATATTTCTTTTCCTTCGTCACCCATGTATTTTATCATTTCGCTTGTAATGTTGTCGGTTCCTGGTGCTTTTCCATTTTTAAGTTCCCTTATTGCCTTTTCAAGTTGCTCAAATGTTATGTGTTCATCTTGCGCATCAGAGAAAATATACCATGTGTGAAATGGTATCATATAGCGGGAATTCAGAACCCTGCAAATTGTTTATCTATGAGGTCTCACTCCAGTACAGTTGATCAGTCATGAACTATGGTGGACAGGTCCGGACTGGATAAAGCTTCCGAAAGATCAATGGCAAATTGTCTCAGCAACAGACTCGGATCTTCCCGTAGGAGATGAGAAGTGGGAGTCGCTGATCACAAGCACCAATGGGAGTGTGGAACATCCAGTTTTGGAATTGGTTGAACGCTGTTCATCTTTTACCAAGATCCTGAGGATAACAGTATGGGTTTTAAGATTTTTGAAGATTATTCCAGTCAAGGGAATATACGGCGGTGG
The DNA here is from genome assembly GCA_958502075.1 of Orchestes rusci. Classification (NCBI taxonomy): domain Eukaryota; kingdom Metazoa; phylum Arthropoda; class Insecta; order Coleoptera; family Curculionidae; genus Orchestes; species Orchestes rusci. Next base: position 74,815,680 of record OY293303.1, read on the forward strand.
ATCGTCAGAAGGCCGAGCTGATATTAAAAAGACTTGTCCAGCAGAAGCATTTTAACCAGGAGATAAAAATGGAGGCCAATAAACAGTGTTCTTCAAGACTAAGAAAATCACGTCCCTTCCTTGAAGATGGGTTGTTGAGGGTCGGGTGCAGGATTTCCAACTCGAATTTGAGTTGGACTCAGAGACACCCATTGATATCACCCGGCAAAGCGGAACGGCTAGTGGACTTTCATCATAAAATCAACCTACATACTAGTGCTTATTTGTTCTGAAACTATTTTGAGACAGAAATATTGGATTATTGGTGGAAGAAACCTTATTCAAAGTCGAGTTCACCAGTGTGATGTTTGCTTCCGATCGAAACCTACAAATAAGCCACCGTTGATGGCGGATTAACCTTCCGTGCAAGTACAAGAAGCACGAGCATTCTCTCAGACAGGAGTAGATTATTTCGGCTCCATTATTATAACGTATGGAAAAAAAAGTAATGCACAAGTACATAAGGCATACGTGAGTCGGTTCATTTGCATAAGTGTCAAGGCGATACATCTTGAGCTAGTTAGCTCTTTATCAACCAATCATTTTTAGCAAGCTTTCAAACGATTTATGTCTAGACGCGGTCCAGTCAATACTCTATATTCCGACAGGGGAACCAATTTTATCGTAGCGAAGGCTGTTCTTAAAGAAATCAATGAATTTTCCAATTCCTCGGATTATATGGCTGGTTGCGAAACGGAGCTGGGAAATCAAAACATTGAATGGAAATTCAATAGTCCCTCCTCTCCACATATGAGTGGATCATGGGAGAGTAATATGAAAGCAGTGAAGAATCATCTTCACAGGGTCATTGAATCACAGCTATTGTCATATGAGGAGTTATCGACTGTGCTTACACAGGTGGTGGCTCTACTGAATTCTAGGCCATTGTGTACTCTGTCATCGGATCCAGCCGCTCCGGAAGCATTGACTCCTTCAGATTTTTCAACTTTGTCTCCCATGCGAACCATTCCCGCTGAGCAGCTTTTAGATGTGCCTCTTGGAAGATAGGACAGATCCCAGCTACTCGATAAGATGATACAAGATTTATGGAAACGTTGGAGATCAGAATATCTCACCAACCTACAAACCCGGCACAATTGGGATAAGGAAAATTCCAATATCACAATCGGATCTGTGATTGTTTTGAAGACGGACAATGCGCCTCCACTTCACTGACCGTTGGCGGTAGTGGTAGAAGTACATCCCGGAAAGGACGGAGTTGTTTGGACTGTAACGCTGAAAATAGCCAAAGGGATATATACGCGTCCAGCAGTGAAAATATGTCCCTTACCAGTGAGTAGTGGATAAGATTTAATTTAGATTATAGAATTCAAGGTATCAATAAAGAAGTGGGTATAGTTGTTGATTGTATATCTATTTCTTCAAGGGGAAATATATTACGGTGTAAGGTTTTATATTATGTTATGTAAAGGGTATATGTGAGCTTTTCTCGTTTGCGTAACCCAAGGTTCGCTGAAAAACCGTTTTTCAGGGTTGGGGGTATGTTTTGGCTCAAGATTTTTCCGCGAGCAATCTTGCAACCACTCATTTGGTTGCCAGTTACAAAAAAAAACTCTAACGCTGAAGTAGTACAGAAGTACCTACGGAGATTGGTTGAGCACAGTAAAATTATCGGCGGTTCCGGGCGATTAATATTTTTAATCATTTTAATCAAGAACTTCACTGCATTTCGAGTGCTCCTTCCACTCCTTTTATCCCCTATCCTCACTCTTAGCATTTGGTGACTTTAAAGAAACCGCCCATGCAACGGCAAGTTTTTTGCCAGAATTAATTTATTCAGTCATTGTTCGGTTCGTGTATCCAATGTATCGAGAAAACTATTAACAATCAGTGAAGCGAAGAAACAGTGTGTGTAGGATATACCAAAACTTTTCTAATTTCAAATTGATACCCAAAACATAAACTAATATTAAAATCTTATTTAAAAAAATATATATTGAAATAAATGCAGAATGAATGGCTTTTTAAAAGCAAATTAAGTATTAATGTCGAAAAGAGCAAATTCTGTATTTTTGGGAAGAAAAGTAGACTCAGCACCGTTGTTCCTAGAAATAAAAGTGTAAATATAAAAAGCAATGAGTTAGAATATAGTGATAATAATAGGTATTTGGGTGTAGTTCTAGATCCTCATCTTAGTTTTACCGCTTATGCGGAGTACATCATAAGAAAGTTCTCGAAAAAAGTCGGCTTCATCTCAAGAGTACGCAGAAATTTATCCATGCAAACCAAAATTGTATTGTACAATTCAATTGCTGCACCACACCTAGAATTTTGCAGCATTCTTTTTTCTAACATGCCAAAATATGTCATGGATAACTTCCAACGCATTCAAAATAGAGCTATGCGTACAATTTCAAGGTGTAACCGATACACCCCAATTAGATTGATGTTGAGTGTATTAAACATAATAATATGTTCTGTAAGACAAACAATTGTGTATACCTAATGCATTTGTACATTTGTAAACATATCATGACGGCAATGTAACTTTCTGGTAATAGCATTGCCTGCAATTCCCATTGGCAATGTACAGGCAGTGATCACCTGAGGAGTATCAATTTGGCACGCCGGCCGTCATTCGGCCGCAAGGCATTTTGCCATGTAGATATGTGATGGCTAATCACTAAAATGTCAAGAAAGGAGTGAAAAAGAAACACCACCAATCCAGTGCATTATATTTGGCATATTTTCAGTTCTAATATAGAAAAAATCTGGTAAGGAAAACAATAACGTGAAACTAAACGCAATTCATTGTGTTTTCCTGTTTGTGTGTTCACCTATGCCAGGCCTTTGAAGAAATCGTGAAATTGTTGACTGGAAGTGGATCAGCCTTGACTGAGTCTGCAATGAATAATGAATATTTCATTTTTAAAAGCTTTTATGGCACATTTTAGCAATGTATGTTGAGCATATATACGCTTACCTACGCTTCATACCATTGTGAATATGAGTACACTGCCCTATTAATTCAAAGGGGCGTATCTGTCTAAAAGAAAGAACGGAGAAAATTGAATATTTATGTTTTAACTTATGCCGTCATGACGTTTTACTAAAAAAAAAACTTTGATTGTACAGAATAAATATGAATATTGATAGTTATTCTATTGTATCGTTTGAATTCCAAAATTTGATTTCAAATAAGAGTTCTGATAGATACGCCCTTTTCGACTAACATAAACAGTGCGAAAAACAGATACGCCTTTGAATTCTATCATAAATCGGAGTACTAATAAGAAGTAGAAAAAAAAAGCGAACTTGATAAACGCGAAAGAATCAAAATCCTAACCACGATAATTCGCTTATGCGCATACAGTATGTCCGCGGATGCGGTTAACAGGAGGTGAAATGAACCAGAAATTGTAAGATACGACAAAAAGTCATTCTTGATAAAAAAGTCTGCTTGCCAAAAAAATAGGTCGAGTCACGACGAGAAAATTGTTTATTATATCAAAAATGAAAAACATAAAATCAAACAAAAGCCTTTTTTTTGGCCTTTTAACGTGAAATGATAAATAGAAAACTTGCTTCAAATTTGATCAAAACCTCTGTCGAAATCATAATTTCGAACTTACTGAAGAAAATTTCATCATGTACCTAATCATGAACAGGTATAAAAGTCATAATATACAAGTGGTAGAATGCAGAATTGCAAAATTGTTTAATTTTTTTTTCAATTATTAATCTTTTGAATTGAATTTGACGATTTTTTTTCAAGTGTATGTAGCAATGTAGTAATCAAATGTATCGCCATTTTGTAGTACTTTGAGATATCGAATCAATATTCTAGGGTTATAAAGTACTCGTCAGGATCTTCAAAATGAGGTGTCACACGACCCCCCTTTCCATTTATAAAAATGTTTCAAAATGGCGCCCAGCCGCCATCTTGAATACTAAAAGTTCGTCAGTAACATCAAAAAGTAGTATTTCGACAGCAATCAAAGTATGCCAAGTTTCAAAATTTTTGGTGCACACATTAAAAAAAAAAAAGGGGTGGGGGACCTTTTAGAGCCGCACTGTACGAGGGTCAAACGAATATACGGACAATCGTCTATCACACCTCTTTCCTTAAATCTATGATATTTACCTACAACATACTTAATGATAACATGAATGCGAAGAAGAAAGGAAAAATGAGTATACACGATATCTTATTTTGAATCTAACATACCGGTAACCTAAAGTTACTTATCTAATCTTAGCCCACTACTAATCTATTAGGAGCTTGAATTTCACTCCTGCGTCGGAAAGTCCTATCTACATTCAAATTGTCACTAGTATCCGCAGTCTCAGTTCTATCACTCTGTCCCTGTTCAACATCCACAGCACTATCATTGTCCAAATTTATTCTATTGTCTACATCAGAATGGGGAGTGGAAAAAAAGTCATTTAATCCCTCGAATTCCATTCGATTACAACTTTTCCATGGTTGTGCCATTGTCGGTACATAATTCTAGTGGTAACCCAAAACGAGCAAAAATCTCACGAGAATGTCTTATAGTCGTATTTGTAGTTATATCGGCTGCTTCGAAACATTCTATCCATTTCGACGTGGCGTCTTGGACAACTAAAAAATTCTTCCCTAGGACATGGAAAAAATCAGCGTGCAACCGAGTCCATGGTTCTTCGGGCCCGTGCCAAACCGACAAAGAACTCTTAGGCGGATTTGAAGAATATATAGCACATGATTTACAACGTTTGACTACATTCTCAATATCGTCATCAATGCAGGGCCACCAGACAAATGAACGTGCAAAAGATTTGCTTTTGACTATTCCCATATGACCGGAATGTAGTTCATTTAAAATTTCAATTTGGAATTTTTTCGGAATTTTCAATCTATAATCCCACATTAAACAACCTTGTTCTATAGTCAACTCACTTTTTCTAATAAAAAATGGTCTAAATTTCTCTGATGGAATCTTAGAAGGCCACTCATTTTCTAGTAACGAAAAATCTTAAAAATGTCTAAGAAATAATTTTTCTGATATTGCGGCCTGGGCAAAACATGTATCGATTTGAAAATTTAATGGTACGTGTTCTACTAGCAATTTGACATAAATAGGCTTGACATTGCCTGTATTATCAGTTTCAGTTCCCAAAGAATAATCCAAGCAATTATCAATATAATTATCTGAAATGTTAAATATCGAATAATCGTCCATAACACTATATCTTCCCTGTCATCTAAAAAATTGTTTTTACATACCCTTTTGCACTGTGGTGCAAAATGACCCTTAACCCCGCATTTATATAGCATGAACATTTTAAATGCACAATCGCGGGCACTATGGTTATTCCTGTCACAAACAAAACACTTACTGCCGCCAGGTTGGTCTCGTCTTTGTTGATTAAAGCTACCGTTCTTGGAACATCCAATCTGAGGTTTCTTGGAACGTGAAAACTGGAAGTTTAGGGGTTCCGGCTTGATGCTGGGAAGCCCCAAATTACTCCTAACCTCATGCTCCCTCAATGCGGCCTCCTTGGACAGGGCAAGTTCAAGAATCTTTTTAAAATTCACCGTAGCACCATCTTCTTCAAACAGGCGGTCTATTACCTTTTCGTCGTCGAAAATGTCACGAATAACTGTGGTTAGCTCTACCAGAAACCCAACAGTTTCCTGCTAGACTCTTAACTCTGGCCTCCCAGTCGAAAATACTCTCATAAAGCATACGTTTAGCATTGTAAAACTTGAGTCTTTCCGCAAAAAACGATTTGACTAGAGACAAATTTTCCACTAATAATTTGATAAGGGCATCAGACTTCAATTGCTCCGGTAACTCTGGTACACATAAATTACTCACGAGAACGTAGGTTTCTTCGGACAAGGTATTTAAAAGGATGGCCCTTTTTCTGTCCTCCTCCTTAATGCCGTTTGCGATATAAAACTGGCCAATACGTTCCTTAAACACGCAAATATTTGACGTGTCATGGCAAAAGTATGCAAAGATCCCAAGATGCCATATACTTCTGTCATTTCTACGCGTTTCACGTTAACTACCCGATAAAGTGAATTCGAGAAAAATCCTCGTCGCCAACTGTTCTGTATTGAAATAAATACACGTGCTAATGGGCAGTGTGAATAAAATGGTAGTATGAACTTAAACTATCTTTTTGGTATCAAAAACTAACATTTTTGTGAATAATAATAAGTTCTAGCTTAAACTTATTGGTATAATCTTTTTGCTTCAAGTATGTTCTGTTTTTTTGTAGAAAAAGCTTATTTTGATGTGAAAAAAATGCAGCGTTCACTACAATTTTTAAGTGAGAACTAAGAATTTTTCAAGTCTGCTAATGGGCAGTGTGAATTAAATGGTAGTATGAACTTGAACTATCTTTTTGGTAGCAAAAACTAACATTTTGTGAATAATAATAAGTTCTAGCTTAAACTTATAGGTATAATCTTTTTGCTTCAAGTATGTTCTGTTTTTTTGTAGAAAAAGCTTATTTTGATGTGAATAAAATGCAGCGTTCACTACAATTTTTAAGTGAGAACTAAGAATTTTTCAAGTCTGCTAATACGTAGCTTGAAAGATTAGTCTTGTGTTGGAGTTCAATCAAAAATGGCTCAATTTCTTAATATAAGACGGCGAAAATATTATTGTCAACGAACAGAGTGTCGAGATGAGGACTACCATAATTTATATCGATTTTCTAAAATTAATGTTGAGTGGATAGCAGAATATTTCCTTGAAGACACTGCAGTAACAAGGGGAGGGGCATTAAATTCCAGACAAAAAAAGCAGATATTTCTTCGATTTTCAAGCGATCCTGGATTTCAAATTGGAGTTGCAAAGGATGAATGCGTTCATCGAACAACAGTGAGTAAAACTGTGAAATTTGTATTGACTAAAATGATTGAAAAATCACATATTTGGATACGTTTTCCCATAAATAATATTGCTGAAGCCCAACAAGAGTGGAGTGTTAAGTATCAGTTTCCTTGTGCATTTGGTGCCATAGATTGTACACAAATAAGAATTCCGAAACCATCTGAGCATGGAGACGAATACTATAACAGAAAAGGTTACTTTAGCATAAATGTACAGGCAACATGTAACGCAAAGGAAGAATTCACTTCCATAGACAGTCAGTGGCCTGGGTCAGTGCACGACAGCAGGATACTAAAGAATTCTGCGATTTATGTCCAAATGAACAATATGCGGCATAATAATGTGGTGTTATTAGGTGATTCAGGTTATGGAATCAGTCGTTGGTTGATGACGCCATACAGAAATCCCGAAACTGCTGAAGAAATTGCGTTTAACAGACTGTTTACGAAAGAAAGAGTCATCATCGAAAGGTGCTTTGGCCAACTGAAGAGAAGGTTTCCAGTTTTGCAATATATGGTTAGAGTAAAACTAGACAGAGTTGCATCTGTTATCATTAGTTGTGCGGTACTTCATAATGTATCAAAGTATTTAAATGATCCACTTCCTGTCGATGAAGAAGATGCCACGAATGATGAACAAGAAGAGGATTACAATTTAGGTAATGAAGATGAAAATGTTAGGAGAAGTGGACTGCAAAGAAGAGAAGAAATAAAAAAAATAATTTACCAACTACAAATTTAATTATTATAATATATTAATTTAATGTTCAAAAACTATTGAAACAAATAAATATACAACAGTATGTGTAGCTGAAAATATATATTATGTTTCATAATTTATAATATTGCATATATTTTATTTAAATCTAAACTGTACGTTGAAGTTTCGGGATCTTGGCTTTCGCGACCTTGGATTACAGGATCTTGGCCTTGGGGATCTTGGGTTTCGGGTACACTTTGACGTAGCTTGTTCAATAAAAGTTTTTCTCGCTCGATCTGCATGCGTGTAAGTTTTAATTGTTCAAGAAGAACTAATCTTTGTAGCTCCACTGTGGTTAATGTTGCAATGTCTTCTGTTTCTTCCACTTGCAGCTAATTTTTTTTTGGTTTTGATGGTGTAATGCAAGGAGGTGGTGGAGGAGGTCTGACTGAAATATGCCTTGTTTCCGTTGTTTTTTGCATTTCTGCAACATTTTCCAATGGCTTCAATCCCGTTGTCGCCGCTCCAGGAATTCTGTGCCATGTTGGATTTTTGCCATCTTTATTTATAATATCCAACAATTTTTTTTCCCAATCTTTCAAAATAATTTTTTTATTTCCAGTTCATACCTGTTTTTCTCTTTAATTCGTTTTTCATATTTTGATTTTATTTTTTAATTGTTTTATATTAATACTTTTTCCATAAATGTTTGGTATGATTCTTGCATTTTAATCAAGGAATCTTCCTTCTTTTTTCTGATTAATGGCAACTGCGATTTATCAAATAATACATTGTGATTAGATAAAGCCTCTTTGAAGCGCAAATTACCACTTCGTTCTTCATTGACGTCGGAGTCATGAGATTCACTACTACTTATGTCGTACTCGTCACTCATTTTTAACAAATAATCAAATAATTTCACAAACGTGCGTTTGCTGATGATTGTTATAACGAACTGAAATGAAAAATATGTTGACAAAAATATTCAATACGGCCTGAGAGTTGAAATAGGATGTTTAAAAAAAATCACAATAATTGATAAGAACAACAGATGTGTTTGCTGCTGTGAGTCTAAACTTATTTTTTTAAGTATAAGCTTATAAGTATAAGCAAAATCTTATTCACACATTTTTTAGTATGTACTTAAACTTATAGCTGAATATAATAAGATTGTTCTTGTGCTGGAACTTAATTCTTAAAGTAAACACTTATTTTTTATTCACACTACCCAATTCGAGGACGACCCATTTATTACTGATACTGAGGCTGACTGAGGAGCGGAATGTGTACAAATAACTGTGTTTGAGTTCTTATATACAATACGAGGGTCAAACGAATATACGGACAATCGTATATATCACGTGATGTTCGTTGTAATTCATTTATCCCGGAATGTTATCTTCCAGTTTTGATGTACCGTCACTTACTGATATTGACCCTTGAAAAAGACCAGAATTAAAGGCCGAAACGTCATGAATAATTTTCGAATAAGTGATGCTTATTACTACTGTCCTCATTTCCAATAACCACCACCTCTTTATTGATCTGCAAAGGACGCTTAGTTTTTAATCATTAATTAAAACTTTGATCTTTCCTTGATCAAAGTACCCGTTATTCAGTATAAGAAATCAAAACGTGTGTAGAAATGATAGGTATGATATTTTTGATTATTTTTTGTTTAAATTAACACTTTTTACAGAAACTTGATAATGGGGGCTATGATTGAACGTTTACGTTAACTTAACATCTACATTTCACCATGGTAACGCTGTTAGCAAATGGAACATTTGCATTAGAAAACAATCTCAACGTTTACGTGAATGTTTAATCAAAGGGCCCCCCCAATATCTTGATCTTGAAAAGACTCGCTCAACAAAAAATTGAAGTAGAAATAAGTACATGGCTTTGATTTGCCTAAAAAATGACCACTTAAGTCTGTAGAGGACCTCTCAAAATACAACTATTATTAGTTTTTTGAATCTGCTTCTATCGTGAAGGTCGACAATGCAAATATTATGACTTCACTGAACATTGTTTATTAATCATTTCATATCATCAAGAAGCTAAAAAAATATAGCACTATGAAATGTCATAATATAATTATTCCATTTATATTCTGGAAAATACTTGAGTTAATGAAATCAATCAAATATCACATTACTTAACAAAATTGAACTCGCTCGGTTGTGTCTATGAGCCACTACTCCGCGCAAATCCTGGGTGCTTGGAGTTTTATATCACCTTCGACTTCGACTGAGTATGATAATATCTGTTATTGCATTGCATTGTTATATTTATACTCACTATTACCACAGCAGACATCGAAAAATATAATTATTTTGCTTGGTGACACTAAATATTGGAAGACACCTATTTAAAATTTCGAGACCGAGACTAAACTAGACAAGACCAAGACCGAGATCATGATCCATTTTTCGAGACCAAGACCGAGACTACGTTAGTCTTGGTTTTGGTTTCGGTCTCGTGAACCCCTAGACTGCATATACGACTTATTCTCGTAACAATATCACTTACGTCTTTTTAGGTTAACAAAGTTGATGAAAATACAGATACGCCTTTCTTTTTAAGGTTTTTCCTAGACATAGCAAAGCCGTATACGCCTTTTTGTGCTAACATATTTATTTATTTATTTATCAGGTCTTCAGATTTACAAAGTAAATGTAGACATCGTGCGAAGATATATCTCATGAAGGAATCTGTATATGCTTTTAACTCATGTTTGAGAAAATGTGCAGATACGCATTTGAATTAACAGGGCAGTACAGTACTTTGATCAAGTATTAGAAGATGAATAGTTAAATACAACAATACCACCAAAAGCATGAAAGGGAGGCTTCATATTCCGTCCCGCCTACTGTCCAGTTGATTACACTTCAAATGTTGATAACTGAGCCAAGTCGTGTCCAATGAATTCGGACATAACACAACAATACCACCAAAAGCATGAAAGGGAGGCTTTTTATTCCGTCCCGCCTACTGTCCAGTTGATTACACTTTAAATGTTGATAAGTGAGCCAAGTCATGTCCAATGAGTTCGGACATAACCCTTCTTTTGTAGCATGTAGCTTTTTGAGATCTTTCCCCAACAAGTTTTCGAACGTAATCAAATGCTCGCATTAATCACCTGTCTGTGAATGAATTTGTTCCAATTCAATACGTTCTTATTTTTGTTACAACACTCAACACCCACTGCACGAATAAACATGTCATCGAACTCATAATACTGGGATCCGCGTATGCGCATTTGTAAAATGACAATTGTGAACAGAAAATATTGGCCGCGTTTCAGTCTGAAACTATCAGTCCAGTACATTTGATAGATTAAATATAACGTATAGTTTCATATTTACTCATCGATTGATAAAAATGCTTTGCATGTTGATCACCAGCTAATATGTGATTGAACATTGCTGTATGCAAGGCTATTGAAAGGCATTGGCTAATGTATAAAGAAAATGTAGCTTGGATTTACAAGCATCTTGAAAATTTGACATTTGCTTTTTTATAGGTAATGTACCAATTCCTTTTCTTCATTTGGAAAACAATGCATATTTTCAGTTGTTAATATTTTGCAAATAATGTACAACAATAATTTGCCATCATGACGCCAAGGATGCCATCATTGAATATGTACCTTGCCGACCAAACGTAATTGCTGGGTATTTATTTTCAAAATAAAAAAAGGTATTTTGCCTCAATATGTGTGTGGTTGAGTAAACTTGTTCAAACAAATCCACAACTATAATACACGCAATAGTGAATAGAAATGACTTCATTTTAGTAGACAAAACAAACACCAATTTAATGTCAAATTCAGTGTTATGTAAAGAGGCTCTCTGAATTCAATTGTTCACCTCCAAGGAATGTGATAGTCTTCCTAAATTCAAGAGTAGCCTCCGTCAGTATATTTTAGAACATGTTCAATTAATGTGAATGTTTATATTATTTATTAATTGATTTTATTAGCTTTTGATTTTTTTATGTAATACACCATTTATTAATGGGGATGAAAAGGGTGGGGGTAGGAAAAATCCTATATTGATGAATAATTATGTATTTTTGGTCACATCAACTTGAAACTTTATATAAATTAATTGCTTTCCCGGGAGGTTTACCCATTAACCCGTTGTAGACACTTTGGCGACCAAATTGTAGATGTCTTTCATTAGATTGATGGGAATTTCCATCCTAAGATTGACAAATTCTGCCGATAGATGGCGTTATGTACTACAACTTTTCACATTTATATGAATAATCTTGAATGAAATTGATTGAACACATGTTTCGTTATTTTTTTAAATTCAACCCCCAAGGGGGTCAAAGTTGGACTCAAAGGAGATGAGGTGAGAAAAATAATTAATTGATAAAAGATTATGTATTTTTGGTTACATCATCTTGAAACTTCGTATAAATAATCTCAAATAATATCAATTAAATACATGTTACCTTATTTTGCGAAATTCAGCCTTTAAAGGGGGGTCAAATTCGGACTCAAATGAGTGAACGGAAAAATCGTTGATTCATGAAAGATTATGTTTTATTTTTAACATCATGTTGAAACTTCATATTAACAATCTTGAATAGGTGTGTGGAGAATCATAAATCAATAAAAAATTGTATTTCTGGTCACATCGACTTCAAACTTCATATTAATAATCTTGCATCAAATCAATGCAAGATGTGTTTAATCGTTTTTCAAAATTAAACCCTTAAAGGGGTAAACGGGATGAGGGTGTGAAAAATCATAAATCAATGGAAAAAATGTATTTTTGGTCACATCGACTTGAAACTTCATTATGATAATCTTGGATAAAATTAATAAAACACGTGTTTCGTCGTTCTCCAAGTTTATGAGTGTAGCTTTCTACGTTTTTCGATAACATTAAAACTATTGCGGGCGAAGCCGTGACGGGTACTGCTAGTATTATATGTATATTATTTTTACTTCAACACTTTGACATTTCAAAAGTATTTACGTCAATACTTCGAAATCATAGATATATTTCACATTTTTATAACAATAAATTAGTATTATTCAATTTATAAATATCAAATATATTTTTATACATTGAACTTAGGAATAGGATATGATACATAGAAAAAGTTTGGAATTCAAAAGAAAATTCAAATATCAAATAGAAAAATGGGGTATCAATTTGAAAAAAGAAAGTTAGACCTCGCCCAGACTTTTTGGAACGCCCTGTATATGTGAAAACAGGTTCCTTAAATTTTTTATTTTCAAGCATGAATTTATTATTTGGGACACTTTTTTCTAAAACGTCATATTTAAAGGTTAAAGAAGGGTGGGGGGGCATTTGAAATCAATAACCCTGAACATTAATACATTCATCAAAACCATTTAGGCAATTTTTTTAGATTATCTCGGGGATGTTGACATCAAGCCAATCTAGGATCAAGCATCAAAATGTTTATACTTTTTCAAGAAATTCGAAACTATTTGGTCTTCTGTCTTCTTGTTCCCTAGATTCTTTTACATGGGTGCATGTATATTCACAAAAAAGTGTTCTTTGGTTGATGAAGGAACTTGAATTCGAGCAAGCTCTCATTATAACTCAAAACCTATTCAATAAGGTTACTCAAAAACTATTCAATAAGGTTACTATTCAATACATCATTGAACATATTAAATTTATTACCAGTCCATAGATTTTCAAATGAAGACAATTGATCGACATATTTTCTGAAAACATTTTAGAAATCTAGATAAAATATTACGGGTTTTAAGTTACAGTTCAACTGGACAATAATTCATTTACCAGAAAAACATACTTGTGTCTCGAAATCTCGAGATCAGGGTTTGTAGAATCAAACATTTTTTGTAGATTCACCTTTCTGGAACAGTTGAAGGGTACAGGAATAAAATAAGGAATGCCCATTTTTATTAAGAAATACTAGCGCAAATTGTAGATAATTCCTTGTACTTCAAGTGCGTAAAATATCAGCTGGCTATAACTGGCAAAATGGGATTGTTTTTACAGTTTTAACCTCTCCAATATGGTTCACCCGATTAAAATGTTGACATTTTGAGCTGACGTATCAAATTTCATAATTGACGGTTTCGGAAATATTGAGGAAAAACCGTCTCCAGAGTACCATATTCAAAGGGGTGTATCTCCCTTGGGCAGTATTTTTTGAAAAATGTTTATGGGGACTCCTTATCATGAAAATACCTCAGGAATCACACCACCAGATGTCTAGGGAACTCTATCTATAGTTGGTCAATATTTTTTCATTTATCATTGAAATATCTTAAGAACAGCTGTTTATTCACTTGTTATTTAATTGGAAACACTTCCTTCTACCGATATATTCATGAAGATTTTGCGGAGTTTGTTGGGTCAAAAAATAAAACTCAAAAATCGCTTTGACTCGAAACTATAGTTTTGTGAAATGATATTTTTTTAAAAAAATTGCGGCAATGTGGATTTCTCATCAATAAAAAAAAAACATAGGTACTTTTGATTGTCGATTAGTAAGAGCAGGGTCAAATACAAATAAAATAAGTAAATAATAACACACATTCTAACTTATCCAGTTTTCGAAGTCGTCATGCTGTGATTCAGGAGTATTTCGAAATTGAGAACTATTTTGGTCATTATCATTTTGGTACCTAACATAACATTTTGTTTTAGAATGATGGATGCGCTTCAGGAGGTAGCGATACTTATATTTTTTAAGGTAAATATTTTCGATGAACCCACTCAAAACTAACAAAGCAACGTATCTCCTCTTGGGTATAAACAAAAATCTTTGAATGCTCGCTTATTGCTTTATTTACTGATAGATGTCGAGAGCATAATTTGATCGCATGAGGGAAGGTGCTGCGCCATTGCTCTTAGTTCTAATGTTATTGTTGTGTGACAAATTTCACCCTGCTATACGGTCTTGGAAGCAATTTGGGTTCAGTTGCTGGTCTGAAAGCTTTCTAACCAACCTCCGTTCGTCAAACTAACATTTTCAATTCGAACATCCCTTGTTAAAGTTCAAGCTAAAATCAGTCATTTCAGTTATAGATGTAGTTGTAGAACTCAACCAACTCTCACATTTACTCTTTTGTTTTTTGACAGAAACTATTCACCAAATCAAAAAAAAAAGTGGTATTGTGAAGACCAATTTCAACATGCTTTGAGGTTTTTTAGTTTATCTGGTATTCAAATCTATGAATAAATCGTCATAATAATTTGATGACCCGTTAATCAATTCAATAGACTTGAAAGCGTTTAAACACTCTCTGACTCTTTGACTGATGCGTGAAACAGCAGAATGATTCAAATATCCTCAGAATAATACAAAGTAAGATTAATTGAATCTTATTGTATAAAAAGCGATTTTAGTACAACCCACACCACACGGTTAGGGTTTGTCAAGGAGAGTAGTTTATGACATTCCCACAATGATGAACAATGCATCATTTATCAAAGAAGTAATGGAAAAAAATTGCAAGCGCCATTCGCAAGATTGGCAAAATTTATGTACTTCCTGAAAATTTCAAAGTTATTGAACAAATGAGGAGCAGACCAAAAAGCGTCAAGTCCCTATAAACGACATTTTGGAAAAGCAGCAAAAACTGTGGATGCTTTGATAGAGAAGTTGAGGTGATTGTTAAGTTCACTTGAAACTTATGCCAGTCTGGATGGATATTTAATACGATTGTTCAAAATTATGCACTAGTTTTTAGTACAATTTGTTATAAATAATTAGTTTTTTAAATCTATTTGAAAGTCTAAGCATTACTTAATTCTGTTTGAATGTCAAAACATGAGATAAGTCTATTTGAATGTTGCAATACATTCAAATTTAGTGACCATCGACCCTTCGCATGTTGAATTTAGATAGGTACCTCGAGTTTTGATGGCAATGAAGTTGAACAACCTTAATTGGACAAAACACACTTTTAAAGGGAAAAAGTTTATTAAATTGATGACATTTTTGAAAATTACAAAAGAAACTCATAACTGGATTCCACCATCATCTTCTTCGCAATTGCATAGATTTTCGCGGAATTATTGCCTTGATGTTCTACATACACAACATCAATATTATTCTTCATGCCGTGTGGAATTATTGGAGAAAGCCAATTTGAATCAGGATCTTGGCGCCAATTTTGAGTTCCGAGCTGTATCAATAGCTTCCGTGGACTGGCTAGCTTTTTTGCTCTGATCTTTGTTTAGTAATGATTGAAACTGTTTGGTATCAACGTCGTTTCTGTACCAATTTTCAGTTTTAACTAAACAGCGGGGTAATCTGATCGTCTCATTATGATTCGCTTAAAAAAATACATCCAAGTCGACGTGACTGTCAACAGTGTCAGATGACAGGACTTAACGCATTTTGTTTGTCCGGCTTGGATGCACTTAAAGCTCTTTGAATGTCCAAACGATCTATTGTGATTATTTCAAGTGCTATTTAGATCTTTTTGGAAGTCCAAGAACTATTAAGAATGTGAAGATATAATAATCGAGTTTATTTCTATACTTTTCGCGGAATTTTTGAAAAATGGACTTGACGCTTTTTGGAAGTCTGCTCCTCAAATAAGGATAGTCTAAAATTTTGGACTTGACACATTTTTGAGAAAGTCGCGGAAAATGGGTCATATTTGCCAAGTTCAGTTTTTAGACTATTCTTTGTTCAACTAATGTGATCTTCTCAGGAATTGTGTGCTGTGACGTCCAGCGAACCGACCAATCGAGGCTGTCGGAACCTACAACGTACAGGCCATAAATTGCCTCGGACCCAAACTTGCCGGTATTTGTCCGTCCAGTGCGGGATACCGCCACTGCTGTAAACAATCGATCGTTCAATAGCCTTCAGTTGCTGTCGCGAAAATTTCGGTTTGTTCGCCATCCATATTGATTTGAGTGAAGTACTTATACAACTTTTAACAAATTTCATGTTGTCCCTATACTCCTGTCCAATACTGTACGCTTCTTATGTGGTGATGATTACTGGACTTGGACTGCTTTTCGTTCGGGTGGAGATGTTCTTAAACCAAAAAAAAGCGGCCCCCAGGGCACGTATTTTCGTTCTCCAAAACGCTCTCCGCCTTTGGGTCGGACCGCACTTGTGACGTGAATTTTTGTTCAGCGCGTGCCCCGAACATCAAAGATAGTATTTTTGAGTAAAGGGCGATCGACGTTTATTCAAAAAAAAAAATTTTGTTCTTTTTTGTGTGATTTCGCAGTAAAATTGGCTTTTTGTGTTTATTGCACAAAACGTCACTTTCACATAATCACAAAAAAGCCAATTTTACTGCGAAATCACACAAAAAACGAACAATATTTTTTGCGTTCAAGACAGTTCATTAGAATTTTGCACAGAAAGGTTTTAAAAAAATCTCTGGTGTGCTCTTGTTTGTAACACTTTGGTTTGACGTTTTCTTTTGTGGGAAAGATCAATTTTTTACTTATCAAGTCGATAATTAAGTTATGGTTTGTGGATTTTGGATGTTTGTAGACATGCGCGAAAGCGTTCTTGTGCAGTTTTAGGGGATGCACTACAATGCATGGGCTCTTTACTGATGAATTGGATTATTTTCGCATAAATGCATAAATACAAAATACAAAAATTAAGCTATTATTGGCTACAAATAGGTTTTGAGGTGAGGCGGTTTCAAAGATATCTTTTCGATAAACCGACACACTGTCGTTGTGGCCATAATAAGTGCTTAAAAAGGTTTGTTGATGTCTCGGAGAAGGCACTTCGCAGATATTTTTATCAAAAAACAGTTAATTGTTGAACTTCTTACAAGATGTCCTACCTAATGCCACAGTCATTGTTATTGTGACTATGAAACAATGCAATAAGGTTTTCATATATATTTTTACAAATGATTTAACTCAAGTGAAACACTACATTATCATAAGTGGTTCAAATTAACAGTTGTTTCATTTTCAGGCGTATAATCCGTATCCCTGTGACATGCCTTATGCTGACATGGACTTCAAATCATCTTATGGGCCTATAAACTATAAGGCTGCCTCAATTTATGCGACAATGAAACGAAAGAAGCTCAACAACAACCTGAGCAAAACCGACGAAATGGACTTGCTGTGATCAATATCGTGATCAAACGGTGTTAGAATGGAACGCGCAAATTATTTTTCAATTTATCAATGGTCAACATAAACTTTTTTTTTGTATGGATAACTGATGATTTCTAATAATACATATATCTGCCCTATGAAAATAATTAAATTTAGATAATTAACATCATATTTTTGGGCTAATCTGGCGACGTTGCTTCATGCTCTTATGCTGATATCTCAGCTTGTGACCAAGAACACATTAATCATTGATTTATATTGATACTCCGTTCAGTGTAAAAAATAATTGTAGTTTGAATAAAAACAGAAAAATATATAAACCAATTATGAGGTTTTTTTTTGATGGCGAAAATCCAGTCAAACTTTCAAATAGAAGGCTGACGAGTCGACTTTGAAAGTCGAAATCTGAAACACTCCACAGGATTCAGTTTCATGCTAGGTAAGAAAATCCATTGAACCAAGAGTCTAAGAATCGTGAAAAGATATAACAAATAACTAAGACTAAGGGATAATTGATGCGAAACTCTCTGGAGATGCTTCATATACAATTAAAAAAAAAAAAACTGACATGAGCCAACTTTTTTATTTGGAGAGATAGACTCCCACCAAACATGTTATGTACCAAAAAAAATGTGTAACGTTTCATAAAAGTTTATATATAAACGTTTATTTTATAATGTTAGTGATACGTAATTTCAACGTGAAATAGATTGAAAAAAAGAGTTGTTTTCCGGTATCGTCATAGTTGCGTTATTTATCCGTCAACGATGAAATTTTTTTGGTAAAAAACAGAAATAGGTAATTTGAAGTATATCTTGGTAGTCAAGTTTGTGACGTTATACATTTTACATTAAAAGTATACGTAACAATCATAACAGATTTTTCATGTTGTCGATTCAACATTCCATCAATGCTACTGTGAAGTGAAATCCTAACGTTTTCTCAAAATCACCTTATCTTCAATTTTTTATATTCTAATAACTAATCATCTCTAGCTAGTTATTCACGAATCCATTTTTTAAGGTCGATTTCCAAAGTTTCTTATCATTATTGTGTTAAGTTGATCGATCCGATCATAGCAAATAAAATGCGCCTCTAATTTAATCCGCATTTCAAACGGGAATCATAATAATATTATTATTATGCTACCATACACATCGACTTTGTTTCAAAGTCACGCTTACACCAGACATTCTACTGCGAGAAATCAGCAGTGATAAAACATGTTCTCGAATGTTCAAATTCAACTGTCATTCATCTTTGGTGCTGATCGCTTATTAAAACGCCAAAAAAAGGAAGAGCACCATGCGCATTGATCATCGATCGGCAAACGGACGCCATGGTTCAGTTGTTGTGTTGAGGATACGTGGATTTCATTGATGCTACCAAATTTATTTTGTGTTTGTGCTGTACTCAGTGTACTCTTTTCTTAGTTCAAGTTGATCCTCACGACCAGGGGCTCTCCGTCACGTATTTTTAGTTTTCAACCAATGAGGTTTTCAACTACCACTACAACAGTGAATAAAATGCATTGGGGGGTTATATAATGTTATACTCCTTTCTTTTAAAACACGTGAAACAACCAGAACAATTAACAACGTTATTGTCACTACTTTTTTCCCTATCCCCTTCTATCAGTGTCAACCTCATTCTCCCACATTACAAAGGCGTGTTACGTAGCGATACTGTACACTGCAGAATATTCAAAACATTGCCCCCTTCTTTAAATATGTTCGTCCCGAACAGCTCCACCTGAAAATCTCCAAGATGGTGGACGACCTTTGGCTTGGCCCTTGGTGATAATTAAATCCTATATACCAGGTCATTGATCTTCTTGACGATTATATAGGGTCCTTCGTCCTTCTAATGGCCTTTGCAGCTTCGGGCTAAATCTTTTCCTTCGTTTTGGTTGACATAGCCACACGGCATCACCTTTTTTGAAAACATCCGGCTATGCTTTCAGATCCAGTCGCATCTTCATCTTGTCGCTGCTTAGACAAAGTTGTTTCCTAGCAAATTCGTGGCCTATTCTCAAGTGTCTCTCCAAGGTTGCGATGTAATCAGGAAGCCCATAATTTTTTCCGTTGTCATCACTGGAATGCGGACTACCAGACTTTGAATCGATGGGAAGCTTCATTTCCCTATCATCTCAGCATCATCGATGATGTATATATCCAGTGGACTCGTTCAGGGAACTTCTGTAGGCCAAGAGAAACAGGGGCACAAGTTGCCCAGTTGCGCTGGTTTTCATCAACAAACATAAAGAGTTGTTCTGTTATGCCTCTCAACCATTCCATCAGACTAGGGATGAAGAGCTGCTGTCCTGGTCTTCTTCACGCCTAATTTCAGCATCAGATGCTTCCAGAGTTCTGACTCAAAGTTCCGTCCTTGGTCGGTGTGGATTTCCAAAGGAACACCATGTCGACTAATGATGTTTTCTACCAAAGTGTCTGCTACCGTTCTTGCTTCTTGATTTGGTAATGGAACCAGTTCTGGCCATTCAGAAAAATAGTACATTGCGACAATCAATCAATTCATCTCCTGATTCAGTCATAGGAAACAGGACCATTTCCAATGTCAACTGCTACCCTCTTCCAAGGAGCTCCTGAAATGTACTGCATCATCTTTCCACGTGATCGGAATCTGGGTCCCTTCTTTGATGCACAGACATCACATCTCTTACCCCACTCCTCCACATCTACTGGAACAACTGTCGAAGCGTTTCCCCACTCTAGCAAGCGTCCTATCAACGCCAAAATGACCTCCACTGCGACTGTCGTGCAGTTCCCGAAGAACGTTAGCAACCCTTGTTCGTGGCACCATAATCTGATGAATGACGGTTCTAGCATCTAAATTCTCCCACTTACGAACAACTAGTTCATCCTTCAGTTGTAACGAGTCCCACTTCAACCAATAGCCTTTCACTGTTTGTCCATATATCTGGAAATATCCTGCCATGCTGACCTTTTACCCTATTCCAGCCATCATCTGAAGATATTCGTCATTTTCCTGCTCTTCAATAAGGTAAGGTATAAACTCGTCAACGTCATTTTCTACTAGTTCCTGGATACGCTCATGCTTTGGATGCTTCCTTCTCTTCCTGCCTTCTGCAAAACTTGCACGACTTCTCTGCACAAGGTCTTCTTGACAAGCTATCGGCATTGGCATGGTTTCCACCCTCACGATGTTTTATTTGGAAGTGGAATGAGTAGATAAGCAAGGCCGGTTCAGCGGCAATTTTGACCATTTTTACATGTAAATCTCCATAAGGAAATCGCAGGTCCATCCTACCCTTTTTAGGACCGTTGAAGGTCATCGCATAGGTGGTTGCGTCACAACGTTCTCCAGGTAGACCACCTGATTGGAAGTCCCCACCTGATTGGAGGTCCCCATTTGATTGGAAGTCCCCATCTGATTGAAAGTCGCCATCTGCGGAAGTCCCCCAGGTGGGTGAATGTGAATGTGTGTACTATGACTCACCTTTTTTTAGCCTCCGTTGGGTTTCGAACCCGAGCCTTCTGGATGTTAGTCCTATGCGCTAACCAATACTCTATTGGAGCTTTAATAAATATTTGCGTGGATGGTGATAGATATGACGCGTACTGTTATTGTGTAGATATCGTACTATGACTCACCTTTTTTTAGCCTCCGTTGGGTTTCGAACCCGAGCCTTCTGGATATTAGTCTTATACGCTAACCAATACTCTATTGGAGCTTTAAGAAATATTTGCGAAGATCGTGATAGACATGATGCGTACTGTTATTGTGATTGTGTAAGTGTGGCGCTACGATGATGACTGTGCAGATGGGAATGGGGATGGGAGTCCCCCAGTATATGTAGAATTTAAAAGGAACATTTTGATTGTGGAAATGATGTTAGTCGTAGACGGTGACAAATAAATATGAAGGTGGTCACTGAACCATAACCTTTAAAAAAATAGGATCCAATTCAAGTCTTGAGTGGGGGGTGGCGGTCCTCAGAAGGTTGCGGTGGAGGAGTTGACTATAGTTCGTCATACAAGAAGTCACATTTCTGTTGTGAGAAAAAATGTTTTATCACCCCAAGTTTACAAGTTGATGGCTTAGCCTGCTCCGAATGTGAGTCATACAGTTATTGTTGCTGCAAATGTGGTTCACACATACCATCTTAAAGTCATGTTGAAATAACCATTAATGCAGTTCGTATCAATGGTGATTTGCGATGGATTGTGAAACGTTACTGCCACTCTACAAAATCAAACATGGATGAATTTATCTGCGATAAAAATCCAATGATACATCCAGAAATGTTGAGCACCACCAAAGTGGGGCAGGCGGATCAGTTGTGTGCGAGACGATGGACAAAACCACAACAGTTCTAAATTTAGGTTGAATGTGGTTTTCTTATCGATAACAAGTCTCAGTAACTACAAAAGCAACAAAACAAGAAAACAAGAAAACAAGAGAACAAGAAAACAAGACAACAAGAAAACAAGAAATCAAGAAAACAAGAAAACAAGAAAACAAGAAAACAAGAAAACAAGAAAACAAGAAAACAAGATAACAAGAAAACAACACAAAACATTAACAAAAACATCTCATAAGCAATTGTGGTTATATGAAAATGAAATGAACAAATGTAGCCTGCAGTATTAGTTCACTGATTATAAAATTTCAGGTATAAATTCAGGATCGGTTTGCTTTGTGGTTTTCAACAAGACAGGTTTTGTTTAATTCAATCACATAAAGATGATTCACATTGAAAAGTAGCTGAATTTAAAAAATAATACCTGTTGGGTGAAGTAGATAAATATTGCCACAATATATCCATTAGTATAAAAATTAACAATGACAACAGGACTTCCAGCAGGAGTATTGTTTCTGAGCGCCTTTTTTAACAATACCTTGTATATACAAGAAAACAAGAAAAAGAAAACAAGAAAACAAGAAAACAAGAAAACAAGAAAACAAGAAAACAAGAACACAAGAAAACAAGATAACAAGAAAACAACACAAAACATTAACAAAAACATCTCATAAGCAATTGTGGTTATATGAAAATAAAATGAACAAATGTAGCCTGCAGTATTAGTTCACTGATTATAAAATTTCAGGTATAAATTCAGGATCGGTTTGCTTTGTGGTTTTCAACAAGAAAGGTTTTGTTTAACTCAATCACATAAAGATGATTAACATTGAAAAGTAGCTGAATTCAAAAAATAATACCTGTTGGGTGAAGTAGATAAATATTGCCACAATACAGGGTGTCCCAGCAAGGGTGGCCACCGGCCATATCTCAGAAACTACTGGACCTAAAAGTTCAGGAAAAAAAAAATATTACTAAAGTGGCCACGAGAAAATGCTGGGAAATATTTATAACTTCGAAATTTTTCCGCTAGGGGGCGCAATCAAAGCTTAAATATTAAAATTCGAAATTTCTCCGGAAATTCTCAGATTGAGGTATATCTTTATCAACATGGTTAGAAAACCTAGACAATTTCACGTCTTTTTGGTACAGGGCTCATTGGCGTACCGATCTTCGTGTGAGTAGGGGAAGGTAGTGAAAGTGTAATTGTTCAAGTGGCTGTAACTTAAAAACGACTTGTCCGATTTTTTTGCGTATAGGCTTGTTTGGAAGATAAATGTGAGTACTTTCGTGTATCGTATCCAGTGATGCGTGATTGTCTCCAGAAAAGTTGCTAGAAGGCGTAATTTGAATTAAAAACTGTTATTTTCGTTTCACCTCAAAAATTTAAATGGTACGGTATAATTCTGATAACAGAATCGAAATGAAGATTAAATTTACAAGAAAAAACCTCGAAACCGCAGGTTGATATCTTTTCTCGTTTTCGAGTTATGGCCGAGAAAATAATTTTTTACACTCGAAAAGTTGTTTGTTGTGTAGTTTTATTTAACTTTATAAATGTTCGAATTGTCCTCCATCTTGTAAAATACATGGCTCAATTCTGTGCCTACAAATAGAAACAGCTGTTTCTATTTCAATTGGTGCAATGGAATGTATAGCATTCTCAATCCGCTCAATCATATTTTCTCTTGTGGTGGGACGAGTTTTGTAAACGATGTCCTTGATTCGTCCCCACAAGTAATAGTCCAACACAGTTAAATCGGGGGATCTCGGTGGCCATGGGAACAAACTGCCCCTTCCAATCCAGCGATCTGGATAACGGTTGTTTAAAAAATCACGAACTCTCCGTGCATAATGAGCTGGGCAACCGTCATGTTGGTACCACATGGACATCCTAAGAACAATGGGAACATCTTCTAAAAGTATTTGCAAGTCATTTTCTAAAATGTTTAAATATGATTCACCATTTAAATGTCCATCAATAATATACGGCCCAATAATTTTGTTTCCTAACACTCCGCACCAGACGTTTACACTCCACCTGTTTTGATGATCCACTTCCCGCATCCAGTGTGGGTTTTCCCGCGACCAAAAGTGCATGTTATCCAAATTAACATTTCCAGAACTAGAGAAACGGGCTTCATCGGTCCATAACATTTGGGAGAGGAATTGAGGATGTTCGTTGCACATTTCTCGAAGCCAATGGCAATGGTCTAGTCGCCTGTTGAAATCATCTTCTGATAGAGCTTGGTGTAAGGAAAGATGGTATGGACGAAGTTTGAAGTCTCTTAAAATTCGGAGCACTGAAGAACGACTTAATCCTAGATGGTGGGAAATTTCTCTTGTGCTCAAATGCGATGAAGCTTCCACGTAAGCGAGAACGTTTATAATATTGTCTTCATGGTTTCTTACCGGACGTCTTCTGATTGGAACTGGATTGAGCTGTACACTTCCCGTTGTTCTTAAACGTATTGCCATTCGCCGAAATACCTTTCTGCTGTAGTGCCTTCGTTCAGGATACCTTGCAGCGTATTCACGTGCCGCAATCGGAGCATTCCCAAAACATTGAAAATAAACGGCGAGCATATCAAAAGCCTCGGCATTGGTGTAAGACATTTTAACAGAGAATGTTAAAATGATAATGAAGAGATTGTTATCATTGCAATATCTGTTTCAATTATCTCCATGAAAACCCGCCGATGTTTTTCCAAGGCTACCAAGATTTTTTTTCAACCCATCATTGCAATATTTAATACATAATTAGATTGGGATTTATGCTCATCAAAATATTTTTCATTTATTATGAGTTTTGTTCTATTGAAATAACAAATGAAAACATTGAATTTTACATAATTTGGACTAGTTATTATTATTGAAGCCAAAAAAAAAAGCAGGTTGCAATAAAACTACACAACAAACAACTTTTCGAGTGTCAAAAACTCTTTTCTCGACAATAACTCGAAAACGAAAAAAGATATCCACCTGCGTTTCAAAGGTTTTTTCTTGTAAATTTAATGTACCTTTCGATGCTCTTATCAGAATTATACCATACCATTTAAATTTTTGCGGTAGAATGAAAAACACTATTTTTAATTCAAGTTACCCCTTCTAGCAATTGGAGACAATCACGCACTACTGGATACGATGTTCGAAAGTACTCACATTTATCTTCTAAACAAGCCTATACGCAACAAAATCGGACAAGTCGTTAATAGGTTACAGCTACTTGAACAATTACACTTTCACTACCTTCCCCTACTCACACGAAGATCGGTACGCCAATGAGCCCTGTACCAAAAAGACGTGAAATTGTCTAGGTTTTCTAACCAATCTGAGAATTTCCGGAGAAATTTCGAATTTTAATATTAAAGCTTTGATTGCGCCCCCTAGCGGAAAAATTTCGAAGTTATAAATATTTCCCAGCATTTTCTCGTGGCCACTTTAGTGATAATTTTTTTTTCCTGAACTTTTAGGTCCAGTAGTTTCTGAGATATGGCCGGTGGCCACCCTTGCTGGGACACCCTATCCATTCGTATAAAAATTAACAATGACAACAGGACTTCCAGCAGGAGTATTGTTTCTGAGCGCCTTTTTTAACAATACCTTGTATATACAAGTAGATTTAAATATACAAGAGACGTTTATTTGCATATCAACATTATCAACCAATCATAATGACTCTTGACCATCAAACTGAGAAAAATCAGTTATTAATAATGGATTGATTGGCTTAAAAATTTGTCATATTTAGCTTTTAAGTCAAGACTTAATTTTTAGATGAAAATTTTGAACCAACAAACTGGAATGTACTTATTGATTCGTTTGAATGTAAAAATCATATAGAATTCGCTATTATATCAATCTTTGCGAAAAGTCAAATTTGGAATATTTCATTTATTCATCAAAAAATCACAAATGCATACAATAAAGAAGCGACACTATTCTACAATCCCTATCTACTACAATACAGAAAAGTAATTCTATTATATCAATTAATACAAAGTCTAACTTATTACAATCATTCCATTATAGAATAATGTCCATGAGGGAGAGTCAAGACTGAGTCTTTCATTAGGTGTCTCTCATCGTCATATGGACTTAAGGCTATTTTCGTTTGTTTGATTGAATATAGATCATGTCTGCTAGCGCGAATGAGATTTTGCTCAACTGCTTTCTCAGTATGTGATTCTAAACACTCTTTATAATCATCAAAACAGATTTTATTTTCAATAACATTTTTCTTAACCCCTTTAATTTTTTTGGTTGTATATACCCCCTCCTTTTCCAAATCAGTTTTGTATCGATCTAATTCATCATCCGTGTAAAATATTTTCACTGCATACATTTTTGATCTAAGCCCGATAAAGTCTGTCATAACCCTTCCATTATTTTCATCTTTCATCAAACCTAAAACCTATCTATTCACTAAGGGAATATTATAGATATTATCTCTAGGATAATCAGAGGTATCAAAGTACTTTCCACAATCTTGCCTGATGACATCGTAAATATTGGAACCTGTTATTTCATAAATTAAAAAGTCTGTATTAGTGTAAAGCACTGTACATTTTTCAAAACGATGTTTCATGTAATCATAATGGAATTTGTAAATAGTGGTTTTTTTCTTACCAAAAACAGCGTTATTCATAAGTTTAAACAGATTTTTCTCAAAGTCATTTCTGGAAGCCTGTCTGAGACGAGTATTCAATTCGATGCAGGATTTTAACCATGGAGACTGATTGAACGAAACTGCTCTATGGATTTTTGATAGTTAAACACCTAAACCTAATACCTGTTGCAAATTTCTATAGTGAATAACGTATTTTTTTTTATTTTAGAGTGTAGCCAATAACTTGATATTCTTAGAACCAGGAGGGGTCTTATGTTCTGGGCAAGGAGGCAAATCGGAAAATAAATCGTGTAACTCCTGAGGTATTTCCAAGTCTACTTCCAAAATAAAACCCCTGCTAGAAGTGTCGGTAATGTCTAAGACATTGAAAGAATATATTTCATCATCATTCATCCATCTGAATCCATTATAGGGCAAGTGTTGAGACATCGCTCATCCATATTGATTATTGATATCAAAATACATGAGGTATGTTTCTTCTCTAGAAGGATCATATGATGGAATATACTTATTATTGCATTGAGCATACCTCTTTGAGCATTGACTAAGACCACCTCGTATACCCTTTTCAATGAACATAACCATGTCTTAATCAGTCAAAAGTTTAAGTCTAGGATGATTAGATTTATAGAGCTGATATAGCATACATTGCCATGAATAGCCAGGAAGAGTAAATGAGTGAGCAGGATCCAATCCATAAGTGTTATGAGCTGCTGATCTAAATTGTTCAAACACATCCGCTAATAATAAAATATCAGTTTTCATATATAGTTCAGAATAATCTCGCATTGTTTGACAAGAGAAAGTGTTCCAAACTTTTTGCGCATGTGTGTACTCACTATCGGAAATACTTTTATCTTCCAATCTATTATAAAATTCTGGCTTGGGAGGCAATTCACACACATCTATTTTCGACCAATCATCCATAAAGTCATATGGGAATATGCCTTTACGAGTAAGCAATTTGAAATGACTGTCGTCTAGATCCCCAAATTCAGATTCCAAATTAGGAAAATCTGAAATATATGATGCAAGTTTATCTAATCTAGAGGCCATAAAACGAAAGCTATCCAAAAATCTGAACTGTATACGATTATCTGGAATATGCTTCGTAAAGGAGATGTATTTCTCTTTGTTTACTGGAAGAACATCAATTGATCCATCCGCTTCAGCTAAACCTTTGATTAGCAAATGCCCATCATATGAACTAAGACAATGGAAAAGAACAGGAACAATGTAGCTATCTTTGAAATTTAAATTACATTTTTCATGAGCAGGTCCTCTATATCTACCAGTTAAGTGACAATGATCACGAACCCTTTTATCGTCTACTTGAAATACGTTTTCACACACATGACAACATTTTGCCTTATAAAATGATTCAACTTGTTCAGATCTAAGCTTCTCCATTGGAAGAGCACATTGGAAGACAGTCATGGCATTTTCAGCAAAGTCAAGAAGTTCTTTAACAAACCATTGAATACAATCTTTCCCTGTATAGGATTTATAAAACGATAATGACTCATCATAAGAACATTTAACATAATATCCAATGCTAAATGGAATATGAGATTGATATTTTTGAGTTCTTTTCATCATCATCTGAAGTAGGGATCAAAAGACATTCGGAATCGGAATATATAACAAAAGGTGCTTTTGTTTTGAATGAAAAGTTAGTAAACTCAACAATTCCTCTATTTTTCTCAGGGACCCTTGGAACAGAACCATTATTGAGATTTTCACAGTCCTCAAGATGATTTTTGAGTTTATTATCATCAGAAAAGTAATGAAGACAGCGATCACAAATGTATTTAACATGGTCTTTTTTACTGAGCTGCGATGAAACAAGACGGGATAAATTTTTTATCCAAACAAAATGTGTCTTAATTGGAAGAACCAACTTATCTTTATCACTATAATAACTGTCTTGGACCATAAGAAGATTAATATGGAACTCAACTTTATTTTTAGTGATATAGGCTGGTATAATCTTAAAGGACTTCCCAGATTTTTCTAGTCTATAGACGTTTACAGAGATATCATTTTGCTTTTCAAATCGAGGAACTTGAGATAATGACATAGGAAACTGAATTCCATTCAAATTCAAAACAGTGTAAGGAGAAGGATATGAAGAAGTCCTTTTGGCAAAATCACGATCAACTGGAAACAATGCAGAGATCACTGCCCAGGCAAAACATAAATCATCGGAATTTTGAATATTCACACAAGCATGTTTATTTTTTATTTGAGGAGGGAGGTCAATATATGAGCCGGCTCTACTCTGATCAAACTTATTTATATTTAGAGTTAAATTTAGTATTTTGGATAAAGCCCGTCCACTATCTCTTTCTTGAAATTCCTCTAGTTCAATGAGCAATGGAGTTTTAATATTTTCATCAAACCATACATCTAAAAGAGAATCCTGATATAATGGAACATTTTGAGTATTTAAATATTTATTTTCTGTTAAGGTTTCATTCGCTTTATTCACGATGAATTCTCCACAAAATACTGCTTTAATTTTTACTGCATAGTTGTTTTTCAAAATGTTTCGTATTCTTCTCTTAAATAAAGCCTTACAATCCAATAAATATTCCGTGATATCTTTATGACTAAGATTAATCAAGACACCTGTTCGAACTCTCGATGCAAAAGCTGTACACAAATCTTTCCATTTTACACGGTGATATGCTGTTTCTTTTTTCTTGATTCCACCCCCCTTTTTTTGAAACTGACATCTGAAACTTTTAACATCAACCATTGCTGTCTGTAATTGCTGTTTTTCACCTATTGTTCGAGCAGTTTTCAAAGCTTTGTTAATTTTTCTAACTACTCGGGCACATTCAACCATACCTTCTCGAAGAAGTTCTTCGGAAGACTTGACCCGAAATATCCCGAGCAGTACAGCAATATGTTTAATTGCATCCGCAATAATAGACATGTCGAAGATTTAATCTAGTAATGAGAAAAATAGAATGCCCAAACACTCAAGAGACACCTTAATACTAACCAATATTTTTTTATCTATGATATACTGACGTACTCACTTTTAAAAAGGCGAAAATCTGCTACTGAGTAGGGACGTTCGATCACTTCAGGGGATAACCTTATACTGATGTGATAGCTATGAAAATTAGCTAAAGAATCATCGAATCCGACAGCTGTTCCACCTTTTCGGCTGAAAAAAGAATCAGTTTTTCAAAGTTCAATTAAAATCATAAATGTTAATCAGAAGATCCAACTCGACAGCTAGAAAGGTCTGGGGACTCAAGAAAACTGAAAATAGTAAATTGAAAATTACTTTGAAGTTATCACGTGTTGTTCACCCCTACCAACACATCGGTTGACGGCAAACGAGCAAATTTGTAAGTTTCGCTAAAGTTCACCTATATTATAAGTAAAATCTCTCTCAAAAAATTCCTGTTCCTGTTTTGTCAAAAGGTTTTAATTATTATTGTATATTTGTATATATCTGGAATTGTTTTGTTTCATCATTTCAAACATCATTTAGCAAAATTTCCAAATAGCTTGCAATCAATAAAGGTTAATTTTCACTAAAAAACTTTTGCGTCCTATTTATAGTTTTTTTTCTTCATGTATGTAACGTATGTTTACAGATTGTATTACAAAGAGGACAATGTTCTTTATCATGGAATTAACAAAAACAGTTATTCACCATAGAAAGTACAGACTCAAAAATTTAGAAAAAATATGAAAATAGTTCAAGAGCAAAGTTCATACATATTTTTGACTCATGAAAAAATTTCATTGTATGAAGTTGCTGAAAATCATATTATTGTTCATATGAAGTTGATTTGAAAACTATCAATTTATGTCTGAATATTCCAGACTTTGGAAAGATCCCTGCCACGCCCACACATATCCGATAAGGATTGTTTATAGTAATTTATTTGATGAATACAGATTTCTTCAGATCCTATTGTATTTGCATTTTTTTGTATAATGCTTAAATACCCGCTCCAGTCGCCAAATCTAGAATAATTTGAAAAAGCGCAACTGCAATTGCGAAATCAATAATTATATGTTTGGACCCTCGTGAAGCGAGTTGTTTTTTGCCGATATCAGAAAATTTCAACTATTTCGTTCGAGCTGTCTTTAATTCCTGAATATGAAAGATTCACACTTTTGAATGAGAACTGATACTACACTGTCTCACCAATTTATAGTCAAAAAACACGTTACTAGTTAAGACTCATTAAAATGATAAGAAAAATGCAAGCTATGCGCGAAGTACTAATTACTGTTAAGACTGGATGTTCTTGAAAATTACAAACCATAGTTGATAGGAATGTGCAATCTGCGGGTCATGACCTTCGAAGACTGATAAGTCATGAAACCACCACAACAATGTATTCTCTGATAACACTTATCTGCAATACTCAATGTCTTCAATGCTTGAAACATGGGCTGTTTTTTGTTTATAGAATGTGATGTCATTCCTTATAGCAAAGATAATCTTGAACACCTTGATTATAAATATTTTCAATGATTTTCATACACAAAATCAAGTTGTGGATATGGAGACAAATTTAATTGTGAAAACCAAACAAAAAGCTGATTCACACTCGGTTCGAAGCAGTTTTTGAAAAGTTTTCTGAAGGACCCATCAGGATATTTTTTCAAACGTGGTTGTGAGAAGGAACCTGTGATGATAGGAGTCAACCATTGACTTTAAAGCCTTATAAAACTCAATGGAGTCAACGGTTGACGAATGCAGCATGTGACTATAGTCTGAGTAAACCTTGATTGTGTGACTTGGCATTTATCAAGCTAAAAATCTATTTATTGTTAACAATGATAATGTTGAACACCTTGATTATAAATATTTTCATATACAAAATCAAGTTTTGGATATGTGAAAAAATTTCATTGAGTGGTTTGATGGAGAGGTGGTTTAACTCTATTAAATATTGTAGAGTTTCTTTGAGATATTCAGCATGCAGCAATAGTCACACTTTGTTTTGGAAAAAATAAAAGATTGTGCGAGTTGACATTTATCAAGCTAAAAAAATCTATTCATTGTTAACAATGATAATGTTGAGTCTGAGTAACCCCTGATCGTATGACTTGGCAGTTATCAAGCTAAAAATATATTCATTGTTAGCAATGATAATGTTGAACACCTTGATTATAATTAGGTGTGTTTGTTATGCTTCACTAGTGCACACGAAACTACACTCTTCTACCCTGCGGCGTTAGTTATGCTGTTTGTGCAAACAGTGTAGAGTGTCTGTTATATCAGGGTAGGTTGCCCATTACTGCACTCGCTACCCCAGGTCAAGAGGAGGTGTGACAACTGACAAGTGTAGCGTAGTGTAGAACAGGGTGGGGAGCTTATTTCGTGTATTTTGTTAACAAACCATGCCTTAACCTAACGAATAATAAAGGTAAACAAACAAAAAAGATAACTTGTAGTGAAGAACAAACACTTCAGACAATATAATCCCTAATACTTTAACATCACTATTCGAATCATCCATCGTTGTTTTGTTTTCGTTTGTTTATTTTTTAGGCAAGAATATCTGCAGAATCTGTACAAACGTGTTTGTTGAATCTCCTTTACAAAGACGGAAGGGAAATAAAGTTGTTGATATGCAAATAAACGTCTCTTGTATATTTAAATCTACTTGTTCATACAAGGTATTGTTAAAAAAGGCGCTCAGAAACAATACTTCTGCTGGAAGTCCTGTTGTCATTGTTAATTTTTATACTAATGGATATATTGTGGCAATATTTATCTACTTCACCCAACAGGTATTATTTTTTAAATTCAGCTACTTTTCAATGTGAATCATCTTTATGTGATTGAATTAAACAAAACCTGTCTTGTTGAAAACCACAAAGCAAACCGATCCTGAATTTATACCTGAAATTTTATAATCAGTGAACTAATACTGCAGGCTAAATTCGTTCATTTTATTTTCATATAACCACAATTGCTTATGAGATGTTTTTGTTAATGTTTTGTGTTGTTTTCTTGTTTTCTTGTTTTCTTGTTTTCTTGTTATCTTGTTTTCTTGTTTTCTTGTGTTCTTGTTTTCTTGTTTTCTTGTTTTCTTGTTTTCTTGTTTTCTTGTTCTCTTGTTTTCTTGTTTTCTTGTTTTGTTGCTTTTGTAGTTACTGAGACTTGTTATCGATAAGAAAACCACATTCAACCTAAATTTAGAACTGTTGTGGTTTTGTCCATCGTCTCGCACACAACTTATCCGCCTGCCCCACTTTGGTGGTGCTCAACATCCCTGGATGTATCATTGGATTTTTATCGCGGATAAATTCATCCATGTTTGATTTTGTAGAGTGGCAGGAACGTTTCACAATCCATCGCAAATCACCATTGATACGAACTGCATTAATGGTTATTTCAACATGACTTTAAGATGGTATGTGTCAACCACATTTGCAGCAACAATAACTGTATGACTCACATTCGGAGCAGGCTAAGCCATCAACTTGTAAACTTGGGGTGATAAAACATTTTTTCTCACAACAGAAATGTGACTTCTTGGATGACGAACTATAGTCAACTCCTCCACCGCAACCCACTGAGGACCCCCACCCCCACTCAAGACTTGAATTGGATCCTATTTTTTTAAAGGTTATGGTTCAGTGACCACCTTCACATTTATTTGTCACCGTCTACGACTAACATCATTTCCACAATCAAAATGTTCCTTTTAAATTCTACATATACTGGGGGACTCCCATCCCCATTCCCATCTGCACAGTCATCATCGTAGCGCCACACGTACACAATCACAATAACAGTACGCATCATGTCTATCACGATCTTCGCAAATATTTCTTAAAGCTCCAATAGAGTATTGGTTAGCGTATAAGACTAATATCCAGAAGGCTCGGGTTCGAAACCCAACGGAGGCTAAAAAAAGGTGAGTCATAGTACGATATCTTCACAATAACAGTACTAGTCATATCTATCACCATCCACGCAAATATTTATTAAAGCTCCAATAGAGTATTGGTTAGCGCATAGGACTAACATCCAGAAGGCTCGGGTTCGAAACCCAACGGAGGCTAAAAAAAGGTGAGTCATAGTACACACATTCACATTCACCCACCTGGGGGACTTCCACAGATGGCGACTTTCAATCAGATGGGGACTTCCAATCAAATGGGGACTTCCAATCAGGTGGGGACTTCCAATCAGGTGGTCTACCTGGAGAACGTTGTGACGCAACCACCTATGCGATGACCTTCAACGGTCCTAAAAAAGGTAGGATGGACCTGCGATTCCCTTATGGAGATTTACATGTAAAAATGGTCGAAATTTCCGCTGAACAGCCTTGCTTATCTACTGTAATTTTTGGAGTTTTTCCAGCCACCGTGCCAGTCGCCTTCTGGATTGGAATTCAGAGCCATTGCAGCGCAGAATGATCTGACCTCACCAGAAATTATCTTCCATAAAGAAAGCTATGATAGTGTTCTAGTGCCTTTACTATTGCCTGAAGTTCTTTACGGGTCACGCAAGAGTTTCTTTCTGCCTTATCCAAAGTTTTACTAAAGTTTCCTATCACAACTTCCTCTCCATTCTGAACCTGAGAAAAAACTGCTTCCAAACCATTCTGCGAAGCGTCGGTATCTACAATAAATAATCCATTATCAACAGGATATGCCAATATAGAAGATGTTATCAAGCCATGTTTCAGCTCTCTGAAGGACTGTTGGCATTCACGTGTACATTCAAACGACGCTCAATTTCCCGTAAGCTGATGCAGAAGCTTCGCAATCTTCCCAAAATCCTTCACAAATCGTCGATAGTTGCTACACAACCCCAGGAAGCTCCAAACTTCTCTTTTGTCCTTTGGTGTAGGCCACTCCTGCACAGCCTTGATTTAGCCTGGGTCGGTCTATACTCCCTGTGAGAAAACAACATGTCCAAGGAAATTCACCTTCTTCTGAAACTGGGCACATTTCTTGGGATTAAGTTGCAGGTTTGCACTTCGAAATCGTTGAAACACTCCTTGGAGATTTGACAGATGCTCCTCGCAGTCTCTGCCGATAACCATGAGTCATAGTCCATGACATCGTCGAGATAAACTAGGCAAGTTTTCCAGGCTACGCCACGTAAGACCAAATCCAGTGTCGAGAACCATCGAGAATCAGCTAAAATGTTCAGTGTGTCATCAATTCTTGGCAGCGGGTAACTGTCCTTCTTCGTGATGTCGTTGACTTCCCTATATTCAACGCAGAACCTCGTTGAACCATCCTTCTTTGTGACCAAGACCACCGGTGACCACCACGGGCTGTTGTATTCTCCAATGACGTCATCGTCCAGCATCTCCTGAACCATTTTATTAACTTTTTGCTGTTTAGCGAATGGAAGTCTGCGAGGCTGTTGTCTAATAGGTCTCACATCTCCAGTATTGATCCGATGCTGCACTAAGCTGGTTCGTCCTTTGATTTGGTCCTTGACAAAAATATCTGACTCATTCTTGATGAACTCGGTGGCCTTTGTTCTCTCCTGCTCAGTAAGGGCCTACAACTTTCTGAAAAAGCTTCCACCAAATCCGTCGAGTAATGTCGGTTTTTGTCTTCTATTGAAATCCCTTCGGACCGAGACAGCTGCTTCACAGATTCGCATACACCCATAACCTCTCCTTTTTTCAATGTCACTCTGTTTTGATTCAAGTTGACTACCCTTACTGGAATTGACTTGCTAATATCCACCAAGCATTTGGCAAACATAATTCCATCTTGCCCACTCATATCTGGTTCCACTTACATGGGTCCTTGACACCCAGATTGATTCTGCAATCTTGCTTTCACTATCCTCTCAGTATTCCCGGCGATCCTGGTATCTTCCTCGACGATTGATTTCACCGGATTATTTTTCTCTGAGGGTGTTGAGAAAAATATTTCTTCGTGACCCACATTCAATAAATCTATTCTTGAAATCCACAGATATGAAGTCAAACTTCTCCATCACGTCCAAGCCCAGATTAAACACATCCACAATTTTGGCAACCACAGCTTCTATCTGTAACTCGGTATTTCAAATACCTATGACGACGGACGCCTCATCATGGACAGTTATTCTATCTCCTTTGGCCGTTTCTAGAACAAGTCTTGTTTCTGTCAATCGGATGGATGTGCTCATCATCATTTCTGGACGGACCACTGATCTTGTCGCACCTGTGTCGATGGTGAAATGACACGTCTTGTTATTCAAAGTTCCTGGGGAAACCAGGCTCACAGCTTCTTTTTTAATGGTAGAGATCTTCATTCTTGAGGCTCCATTTACCAGCACACGTCCCGTGGTGCTGGTACCTCCTAGTTCTCCTGAAACTGTTGACTATAGTTCCACTACGATCCTTGGAACGAGATCGTGGTCGTCGGGGATGCTCACAGTTCCTGCTGATGTGGCCTTCACGTCCGCAGTTGAAACATTCGATTTATGACTCTGGTCTGGAGCGTGGGTGCCAAATATTTGCTAAGCAAGGCTTCCATCATCATGTCTTCCATTGTTGAGGACTGACTTTCTTTCATGATCTTGACCTCTCGCACCTTTCCTCGCCTGTGCGCTGAAGCGTTTTAAGCATCTTCATACTCCAGACTATAGATCACTATTTCAGCCAAGTCCTTGAATCTTCCTAACCCAAGAGCTTGCTGCATCTCGATATCTCGAACACCATCTATGAAGCTCTGCATGGTAATTTGGTTCTCAAAACTCTCGGGTGCTTCTGGGTTGGCTAGTCTCACTATCCGCTCGATGTCCGCGCTGAATTCCTGAAGTGCCTCCATGGATCCTTGCACACGAGACCTTAGTTGACTCTGATAAACCTGGCTGAGATATTTCTTGCAATACCTCAACTCTAAGGCACTCACAACTCACAACTGCTGCATAACCATCTTGTCTTTGTTGGGGAATGTTCTGAAGTATTTCCAGTGCCTTTCCTCTCAGAGACAAAAATAAAGCAGTTGCTTGCTCCTGATCATTCCAGCGATTCGTCAATGCTGCAGCCTTGAACTGACGCTTGTACATTGTCCAGGATGTATCACCATCAAATGTTGGAGGTTTCAGGTGGTGATGAGATGGAAAACCAGATATTTCCATTATCCTGTATCCTTTATTTGTCGATTCACCGCGAACTTTATCGATCTTCTCCTCCAACTTCCTGATCTCCTCTCGTACACGGATTTCAATTTGTTGAACTTCCCCTCGAGTATCCGCCACTTCGCCTTGAACTACTCCAATCTCTTTCTGGAACTGTCCTACTATCCGTTCCAACATTTTCTCCAGACAATCCTTTTCCTCCTGCCTTTCCTTTTCTCTTCGGTGCAGTTATTTTTTTCCCTCCTCAGATTCCAAATTCTCCATAAATGAAGCCATCAGCTTACTCAGATGTTCCTTCATCTCCATACCTTTTTTCCTAGTGTTAATCATTCACAGTCAAAATCTTCACTCACTTATCCCTTCTGACACCAAAATGTCATACTCGTTCGTTTTGAATATAAGTGAGACGTTTTGGCTAACGCAACTTTTATTGGTTTTCTTTTAAAACACGTGGAACAACCAGAAAAATTAACAACGTTATTGCCACTACTATTTTCCCTATCCCCTTCTGTCAGTGTCAACATCATCCTCCCCCATTCCAAAGGCGTGTTACGTAGCGATACTGTACACTGCAGAATATTCATAACAATACTTTATATACTTAAAAATCGTCCACTTTTTTTCAAGGAGGCCTCTATAAATTGAATAGGTAAAAAACGGGATCTTTGGGATACTTAATTTGCACAATTATGAGGTACTTGATAATATTATTTTGGATTTGTTGTAGAATCTTCTTTGGACCCAAAAATCTACGAAGGGGGGCGTTTCTCGGTCACGTGCCAGCCATGAAATTTCGTGATTTTGGTGAATGCGTCATCTCACAATTCACTCCGTGAGATGAAAATCATCGCACCCAACGCCAGCCCGTAATCATCTACGCAACTACTGACCGGCGAAGAAATTCTTTAATTAGATATTTTTCAGGTCCTACATATTTTGTGGGGCAATTACTTGATGTATTCTGGGTATAAATTCTCGTGAATAGGATATATATATATAGGATATACTACTTAGGTAGTTTTTCTGGTTCTACGAATGAATATACCTAATTGATTTATACGAACATTGGACTATTTCTTGTTGAGGTAAGTTTTTGAAAGAATAGGTTATTAAGATAGGTACCATAATATAAACTATCATCCGAGCTATCATTATTATATTTTATATTTCATTTATTACATATTAGGTACAAGATCTTCTTATATATAAATGTGAGAGTCTGTATGTTTCTTTTCGTAAGGCTTTTGAACCGTAGCACAGAATTATCTGAAAATCTGCACAGTTATTAGTCTCTACCCAAAGATGGTTTAGGAAAAAAAAAATAATAATAAAAAAAAAGAAAAAATAATAAAAAAGTCGGTGTTGGTAGTATGGGGGAGGAAAAAAAATAAAAAATGAAATAAATAGATAAATACATGAATTGGAAAAAATAAATAAAAAATGTGTTGTTATTATGTAGATTCTATGGGGTATACGGCTAGCGGGAGCAAAAAAAAATAAAAAAAATGAATTAAAAAAAACTGTGTTATTACCTATTATCTTATATATAAATGTGAAAGTCTGTGTGTTTCTAACGCTAAGGCTTTTGAACCGTAGCACAGAATTATCTGAAAATTTGCACAGTTATAAGCCTCTACCCAGATGGTTTAGGAAAAAAAAATGAAAAAATAAAAAAGTCTGTGTTGATAATGTAGGTATGTAGGTTCTGTGGAGTATACGATCAGCGGGAGGAAAAAATAAAAAATGAAAAAAATTTAGAAAAATGTTTTGTTATTATGTATAGGTTCTATGGGGTATACGGCCAGCGGGAGCAAAAAATAAATTGAAACAGAAAAAATGAATCAAAAGAAAAATCTGTGTTATTATTATCTTATTTATAAACTAGCCTAAACCCGACGCGAGCGGCGCAGCGAATTTCGAGATGATACTTTTTTCAACACAGCATGGAATTCGATAAAATAAAGCCGATTTTTCAAATAAACTTGGGTCCGAAAAATTTCATTTCTTGGGAAAAGCTCATTCTTGATAAAAAAAATTGCTTTTGAAAAAAATACGATTCAGGGTTCGCAAAAACTGAATTTTGTCCAAGAGCAGTAGACAACCTTTATTTCTATTTTTAAGCAAAATTCCAATTTTTCGACAGCATTAGAGGCGAAATACATACAGCATTGATGACTTTATCGTTAATACAAAAGTATCAAAAAGTTTCAAAGAATTATTTTTGTGTTATCAAAAATATTTGTTTTGAAAAAAAAGATTTTGTGTGTACCCAAAAGGTGGTAGGAATGAATTTAGAAATTTAAAATAAGAATCTACATGTCGTATTCAGCGCTAAGTCTTTTAATTTGTACTTGAAAAAATACCAACAAAGTACGCGACAACATGTCGTTGGCTATGGTACCTAGAACATTTCACAAGTATAAAAATGAAAAATCGACTTTTTGGCACTTGGCGCATTTTGACTTCAAGTATCCATTTATATTTTTGTATACGCAGAATGTTCATTTGAAAAGTGGTTGCCAGCGACCACACACACGTTGGGGAGACTAGACAGATTTTTGAAAATCGCCGAAACACGTCAAACATTTATTGAGGGGGAAGTTTTTTTTATGAAAAATTGTACAGCGCTAGTTCAACCTCCCTCACAATCACTACAAGATTTCTAAATGGGACGCTCGTGGTAATTTTTTGAAAAGACACCCTGTAATGATTGTATCCAGATCAGTTACATACGCTATATTATTTTTCTATGGCAGTTTCGTGCAACGGCTCACTCAAAAGAACATTTTCTACTATTTATATAATTTCATCACAATCACAACTCACAACAATACCACAAAATTTGCGGATTATAAGTGAAAGGTAAGAGTACTATTATTTATCTCTATTTCCAATTATTGCCCTTATGTGCCCTCGACCGCTCGTCCATTTTCTTTATAAATAGAATTCTTTATAAATTGAATAAGTGGTGAAAAAATTTATTCAAGCTTCAATTTTATTCAAATGGAGACACGTGTTTCGTCAATATATTGCATCACTAACCCAAACAAAGATCAGCTACTAAATACCCAATGAATAGATCATAATTTCACATCACTATTTTCATCAAATCCATAAAGTGCGAATTGCGAAAACAAAAAAAATGTCATTTCTCTTGGTCGCCCATTCACCTGTCTCGAGAATCAGGTCCCAAGCAAACCCATGTTCTGCAAATACAAACAAAATGTACAATACAAACATAGCTAATACAGGAATCTATGAATACGAATACGAACACACGCCGCATCTATGACTTTAAAACCTGAACCCCATAAAAATGCTAATCTGTGGTTCCTACCTGTCCTACCCACAGATGATTCCTTTCCATCTCTGTTATCCCCATCTTCTTTCTTTGTCTACTGTAAACCTTGGAAAAATCCCAAAATATTTCACAAAAAGTCACACCATTCAAGAACGGATTGTTTGTTGATTAAAAACGCAATGTTATATTGATTAACAAATCCTTGTGCATCGAATAAGCTATTTTTGTGATGAAAATTTAAGAAATAGCCGAGAAAACAGCGATTTATGTGACCGTTTCGATACATCCAAAAATAGGTTATTTTTGATTGACCAGAAAACACTTCAAATTGAATCTAGCGGATTCAAGTTACTTCATTGGGATAGTACATCATTGTACATCATGTACATAACATGATCGCGTCTCAAAGTTGTGTTGTTCTCCCGATTTGTGACATTTAGTGGGTCCATGTCAGGTATAGGAGAATAACATTGCGATACGCCCACCTTATGTATTATGGTTGTCGCAGTCATATACCTAAAAATAAATAAACTGATCCCGTTGCATTTAGACAATGTGCGGTTTTTCAAGCAACGAAGCGAGAAGGGGCTATGTTATCTGCCTTTCTCTGATACGGTCGGATTTTACATTTCTGCGCCTGCGTCGGAACGCCGCAGTTTCATTGGCCACGTTTTTCCCATGAGATGCCGAGAGAGACCGAATAACTGGCACCACCGCAATCCTGTGTCATGCTGTCATCAGTGTCATAAGGTGTGTCTGTTATCCTCCATTAGTGCACACGAAACTGCACTTTTCTACCATGCGGCGTTTGTTATGCTGTTTGTGCAAGTAGTGTAGAGTGTTTGTTATATTAGGGTAGGTTGCCTATTACTGCACTCGCTACCCCAGGTCAAGATGAGGTGTGACAAGTGCAGCGTACTGTGGAATAGGGTGGGGAGCTTATTTTGTTTATTTTGTAAACAAACCATGTCTTAAAACCAGACTTATAATAAAGATAAACGAACAAAAAGGAAAATCTGTAGCGAAGAATCAGTGTATATCTTATCGAATGAATTGAAATGGGTGATGAAAATAGTGAAAGTGAATGTAAACAGTCATACGATAAAGACTCCGATCAAACATATGAAATCGTTTCATCCACTCAAGAGATACAATTAGAAAGATGCGAAACTGATAAGCTTTGTATGCATTTATATTTTTTATTCTTATTCAAATTCTTTTTCTGCTTAGATTTGAAATTCGCAACACCTCTCATAAACTCTCAAAAATCAACATTAGCAGCAATCTCGATCATGATCCCTATTTCCAAGCCAAGCTGCAGTGGCTTATCTGGTAGAGCGATGCTAGCCTGAATCCAACCCAACCGAAAACTGTTGATAGAGTATTAACTAAATTGTAGATATCAAGATAATTCGTTGAATAAAGCTCTGCCAATGCGAAAATGCTTTTTGAATCCAATATCCGCATAGGCAGGTACCAAAAGCACTACGACTCAAAAAAACTCTCTCTATACAGTTTTGCTTCTTCTGCGGTAAAGTGTATTTAAAATATTATTACGGTTTAGCAGTCTTCAAAATTTTTGGGACTCATTATCTGCATGAGGAATATTTTTGAATTGAGAAACAATAAGCTGAGGGATGATGGCCTTGATTATTTACTGACCTTCAAATTGAGCCAGGATTTTCTTGAAACTTTTTTTTCGGCCTTAAGAAGAAGAATGGATTCAATAATAATCCCAACGTCAAGCAGTTTCAAACAGCTCATAAAAGGCTTTTGATACGTCACGAAATCAGTTCAAGTGATGTGGCAAACTGCTTGACTAATGGGATTGAGATCCTCCACGTGTCATCCCAAAAAAAAAGTTTCAAGGATCCAGTGTCATGAATTGAATATGGAACGACTTTTTTCGACCATGACTATGTTAAAACCTGGTGGACACTGACACCGTATATGTGGAAAATGTGGTCGAATACATCTCAGGTTTTGTCATAAAAAACATTTTGCGGCAGAAGAATAGTTTATGTAAAGTATGTGCCAATTTTTGTCCGACGATTACCCTTCCAAGGTTCCTGTCCTGTTAGAAATAAAAAATCGAGGCACATATGTTATACCATCTGCAGAGGTCCGAAGGATTTGCAGAATCACGGAAACTGTTATTCGGCAGAACCTTCACATTATCTTTAAAAAGCCTGACATCAAGAAATATTTGATTATTGAAACTGTTGGGTCCCTTGACAAACCATTTTATTCGGCTGAAATGGATGAACACATTAAAAGTCAAGACATTTTCGATAATCATCGGAGCCATCCATCTAAACTTATTAATTGGAATATTTCTTGATGTAAGGCTCTATCATGATTCTAGAGCGAAGACAAAAAATCAACCGATTCAGAATATTCGACAAAAATATTGTGACAAACATGGTGAATGCGCCGCCGCAGCCACCACATTGTGTAGAATTGTTTGGAATCGATTGGCTTCTGGTACATTCTAGCTAGGCTAGATGGCGTCGAACGTTCTTCGCTTTTCTAAAAATATCTGGAATGTTCTCTCAATCCTGGCGAGGGTATATAATGAGATCCGTCATTTCAAGTTAGTTAGTTCAGTTCTGAATACGTCGTGAAATATAAATCTTGAAACATAAATAAGCTGTGATTTTGTTTGTGAATAGTGAGTTCTGTACATAGTGACTTGTAAAATAAATTAATTAAAGCTGAACAGTGTTCTCTATAGCGAAACTCGTTACATTGGTGTCAAAAGTGGGATTTATTGTGTGCTATAGAAACGGACATAAATATTCACTGTGATGGCTGTGAGACTGGTGTTTTTAACCGGATTGAAGGTCGCCGAGTTGAAGAGAGAGCTGGAGGAGCGTGACCTGGATAGTAGTGGTAAGAAAACTGATCTACAAACAAGGCTTCGTGAGGCTTTAATGGAAGAAGGCATGAATCCTGATACGTTCCAATTTGAAGTTCCCGATCCCAACGCAGTAAAAAGATTATTGGAAGAGAAGTTTAATGAATCTTCCAGAGCTATGGAAGAAATCAAGGAGCAATTGGCGGATAACTACAACTGCTTGAAGGTTCATGTAGCAGAGGAAATCGGAAATCTGGAGAAACAACTAGGAGAGACTGCAAAGGCTCTGGAAGACGAAATCGACGAAGTGAGAAGGCAAGTGGCAGTAATCATGCAACAACCGGAAGTTACTTTCGGGAATCACGGTGCGTGTGCCAAGATGGAAGCTGATACCATCAGAATCCACATGAAAGCCCCACAGTTTGATGGCAAACTGTCCTGGAACAATTACCATCGTCAGTTCGAGGCAGCGGCAAGGGCAAATGGATGGACTGCAACCGAAAAAGCCCTGGCATTGACTCTGGCACTTCGTGGGGAAGCTACAGAAATCCTGCAGACGCTCAACACCCAGGAGCAGGAGGACTACGATGTACTAGTCAAGCATCTGGAACTGCGATATGGGCAAACTCATTTGGAGCACGTCT
Organism: Orchestes rusci; assembly: GCA_958502075.1. NCBI lineage: Eukaryota > Metazoa > Arthropoda > Insecta > Coleoptera > Curculionidae > Orchestes > Orchestes rusci. Next base: position 74,859,224 of record OY293303.1, read on the forward strand.
ACCACTCTCAGTTGAAAAATCGCATTCAGAAGACCAACGAGACCTTGCAGGAGTTTGAAGCGGATGTTGCTCGCCTTGCACGACTGGCTTATCCAACCACGCCAGAGAACGTTATGGAGAGGCTTGCAGTTCAGGCCTTCTTGGATGGACTTGGAGACCAGGAGATTCGGCAGTCACTGATACTCCATCGACTCGACAGACTAGTCGACGCTCTGGCCAAAGCCTTGGAACTCGGAGCGGCGAAGCAGTGCTGCAAGCCTCCTACGCGTGTGCGAATGATGGGAGAGAAGGATCATCTGGAAGGAGACACCGTCGAAGCAACTGTGAGGAGAGTCCTCAAGGAAATGGAGGTATCTAAGCGAAAGGAGCTGCGATGCTGGAATTGTGGAGAGCTTGGGCATATGCGTAGCCACTGTAGGAAAGAGATACGGGCACCTGCGTTGGCATGGGAAAAGAATGATCATCGAGCGAGATCAAGCCTCAAGATCTTGGATGGCTTGTCCAGGAGACCAGAGCTTCCTCACACAGCCGAGGAAAATGAAGCGAGCGTTCGCAGGACAACTGTAGTGGATGATTCCTGGCAGTCTAAGGCGCTTCGCGAGGACCAGGAGAAAGATCCAGATCTGAAGCTTGTCATCGGATGGAAACAGGCAGGCCAACGACCAACCTGGCAAGAAGTCGCGCGGTTCTCGACCACCGTGAAGTCCTACTGGGCTCAATGGGACTCGATGGTTCTTGATGACGGCATCCTGAAGAGGCTGGTGAAGAATCTGGATGGCACGGAAGATCGGAGGCAGTTAGTCGTTCCTGGAAACAGACAGGCAGAGGTGATGAGAGAGGTCCATGATGGCGTCACGGGTGGACATTAGGGTGTAACCAAGACGCTGGGAAAGCTGCGAGAACGGTTTTACTGGGTCAACTATCAAGCCGATGTGAAGGAATGGTGCAGAAAATGTGCCGTATGTGCGGCAAGTAACGGACCCCAGAAACGGCCAAAAGCTCCTATGCGCCAATACAACGTGGGAAGCCCCTTTGAAAGGATCGCAATCGACGTGGCTGGACCGTTCCCTGAAACGGACAAAGGAAATAAATACATCTTGGTCGCCATGGATTACTTCAGCAAGTGGGCTGAAGCGTATGCCTTGCCAAACCAGGAGGCAGCTACCGTTGCCGATGTCTTGATTAAGGAATGGTTTTGCCGTTTCGGTGTCCCGTTGGAGCTGCATTCGGACCAGGGCAGGAACTTCGAATCGACGCTATTCCAGAACGTCTGCGATGTCTTGAAGATCAAGAAGACAAGGACAACGGCGTTACATCCACAATCGGATGGCATGGTGTAGCGAATGAACCGAACCATCAATCGACACGGCCAAAGTTGTCTCTGACCATCAAAGAGACTGGGATCAACATCTCCCCCTATTCCTCATGGCGTACAGGTCAGCAGTTCATGAATCGACGGGCGAAACACCTGCCAAGATCATCATGGGTCGTGAACCCCGGCTGCCCTGCGATTTGAAGATTGGCTGTCCACCTGGTGAGGATGTCGCTGGGGAAGACTACGCAAGTGATCTTCGTAAAAAAATGGACGATATCCATCAACGAGTCCGACTAAACATCCAAAGTGCCAGCGACAGGATGAAAGAAGCGTACGACGTGAAGGCCGAAGAAGGAGGTTTCCAGGTTGGGGATTTGGTTTGGCTTCACAACCCACAGAGGCGACGTGGATTCTCCCCAAAACTGCAAAGTTCTTGGGAGGGCCCGTATGAGATTCTGGAGCGAATCAATGACGTCGTCTACAGGATTCGAAAGCCACCACGAGGAAAACTGAGGGTTGTTCACTTCAATCGTTTAGCTCGGTATGCTGGGAACCACGACGATCAGGACGCTGAAGTGAGGCAGATCAGGTTACCCAAGAAAGACATGTCATTGGAAACTTTCATGTCTCTACACTCCAATGGCCAGAAAGTCCAGAATGGCGTTGTCCAAGAAAGGCAGCTGGATTTGTTCAAAGCACCGGCCGAATATTCGTTGGCTCACTGGGTCACTGAAGACCTTGGTATGAGGAGTGGTCTTGCTGCTGCTTTCAAGCGGAAATTTGGACAACTGGAACATCTACGACGACAAAAACCAGAGGTGGGGAGGGTACTGGAAATCATGGAAGGTACACGACATCTGTTCTACCTTGTGACGAAGAAGCTTCCACATCATCTGACCACCTACAGTGATGTCTGGAAAGCCCTCAGTCATCTTCGTGACTTGATGCTGTCACAGGACCTGACCCATTTGCCAATTCCGAAAATGACGAACGACCAACTCGACTGGAGAGTAGTACGGAGCATGCTGGAGGTAATCTTTAAAGAAAGCGGCATTGACATCCTGGTGTGCTGCTATCCTTCCCGGAGGACGAACCAGAGGACAGTGGACTGCTACTTCCATAGGACATCAGGCTGCCGGTTTGCGAACAGTTGCCGATACCGACATGAAGGCAATTCGGGACGAATTGCCTTAAGAAGGGGGCAATGTGACAAACATGGTGAATGCGCCGCCGCAGCCACCACATTGTGTAGAATTGTTTGGAATCGATTGGCTTCTGGTACATTCTAGCTAGGCTAGATGGCGTCGAACGTTCTTCGCTTTTCTAAAAATATCTGGAATGTTCTCTCAATCCTGGCGAGGGTATATAATGAGATCCGTCATTTCAAGTTAGTTAGTTCAGTTCTGAATACGTCGTGAAATATAAATCGTGAAACATAAATAAGCTGTGATTTTGTTTGTGAATAGTGAGTTCTGTACATAGTGACTTGTAAAATAAATTAATTAAAGCTGAACAGTGTTTTCTATAGCGAAACTCGTTACAATATACAAAGTTGATTTTATTCAAAAACCAATAAAGTTGGAGTGTCTCACTATTTTTATTTATATTGTGATATGTAAATAGTTCTTTTTTCCTAACTTTGTAAGCATATTTTTATTATTTAGCTAAAAACTTCACATTTTGTATTATATTGGAGCAAATAATTTCGAATGCCAAAGTTACATTAACTAATCACTATCTAGTACTACTAGTGTGGATTCATAATAATATAATATACGTATCATGGTGTGCTACACCGTAGTTTTATTTCGATATGAAATAACCAAATTTTCAGAATCTTTTTTCAATGAATAACTCATGCTTTTCTTTTGACTCCTTGACACCATGACAAATATACAGTAGCCGCCAAAATTAAAGCAACCGCCTAAAATTTTATGAAACTTTGATCAGTGTATTAGTTATCAAATAAGTGATGGTGCATTTAAAAACCTCAATTCATTTGTCAATATGGATCATTTTTGCCAAGTTCAAAATTTCATAGCTTGACTATCCTTTTTTCAATAATTCCGAAATTTTCAGGGAGTACATACTTTTTGCCCCTCTTTCGAATGGTGCTAGTCAATTTTATCAAAAGTTACACAGAAAAAAGTTAAAAAAGAAGCTTGTTTTTGAACATGAAAAAAAGGCAATAAACAATGTTTTGAAAAAAATCACCAGGACACATAAACTAACAAATGAATTGAAGTTTGTTAATGCACCATCACTTCTATGATAACTGATGCAGGATTGAAGTTTCTTCAAATTTTAGGAGGTTGCTATAATTTTCGCCGCTACTGTACATAATCTTTTCCCTACAAACCTATTACTTACAACTAAGAAATTTGATATTGAACTGAAGTTCATTTTTATTTCACCTGTATATACGTAGCTTTGTAACCTCGACCGTGAAACTCCAAACGAACAAAAAATTTTTGCAAACACAAGATTTTCTGTTCGTTTATTCACTTAAAAAATCGATCCACTCACACTTTGAACTTTTGGCGTCAACTATATGTCTTTTTCACAATCTATTTGTCAGATCAAGAAAAAATATATACTGTTTGAAAGACAATTTAATATGCTTTGATGTGAGTTTGAATTAAACTTTTCTCCGGTTTCTCTAGATTAAAATTATGAAATTGAAAAAAGACAAAGTTACAGCCGATGAGCCGATTTGTATGCACTTGAGTATGAGTAGGTATACATATGCAGGGTGAGGCACAAACAATTTCCCACCCAAGTTTTCTCTTGGGTAAAATTCGGATATAATATCTTGACAAAACTGTGTATTCAAAATGTACAGGGTATTTGATTATTCCCCCACTATTACTTTTTTAATTTGAAGTTTTAGAAAAAACTGTCTTGAATAAAAGTTTCATGGTTGTTAAAATGAAGTTTGAAAAAAAAACGGTTTTCATATACAGGGTGTTTCCTAACCTCTGTGACAAAATGAAAGGGGTGATGCTTCGCTTAATTTTAAGACGAAAATGTGGTATAACTTTTTTTCGAATTTCGCTTTGTTTCCAAAATACAGGGTGTTTAATTTATTTTTTTTGATTAGTTTTTAGCTCGGTTTTTAGTTTTAGTTTTTTTTATTTATTTAGTGTTTTTAAATTCTTCATTAAAATGATTATAATTGATTGCTGTATTTGTTAGAAAATTCAACATCAGCGATACAATTACTTTTTGCGTGAAAACTCACTCAACTAGATTTAATTTTTTATCTCAAAAATTCGGCAAGATACGATAAAAATTCAAGAGATCAAAAAGTTGCGTTTTTAGTTGAATAACCTGAGAAAAAAATGAAAATGACACAAAAAGTCAGTGGCGTACATTTTTTTCCCAATAATATTGGTTGAAGTGCCGCTCGGGACGCCACTGTATTCGATAATTTTTATTTGTTCATGGCAAAATGAGCCCGTTATCACTATAAATACCGTTACCAAACTTCAACAAAATCGAGTAAAAGATAAATTAATTAAAAATAAAAAACTAATCAAAAAAAAAAAATTAAACACCCTGTATTTTGGAAACAAAGCGAAATTCGAAAAAAAGTTATACCACATTTTCGTCTTAAAATTAAGCGAAGAATCACCCCTTTCATTTTGTCACAGAGGTTAGGAAACACCCTGTATATAGGGTGTTCCAAAAAGTCTGGGCGAGGTCCTATACCTTAGTTTGATGTATGAAAAGATATTTGATATTTATAAATTGAATAATACCAACTTATTGTTAAAAAAAATTGACGTTAATGTCTGTGTAGGATATAACAAAACTTTTCTAATTTTAAATTGATACCCGAAACATGAACTAGAAATAAAATAGCACCCTATTTAGAAAAAATCTATTGAATTGAATGCAAAACTATTTACACTTTGATACTTTGACACTTAAAAAGTATTTGATAAGGTGACATTTTCGTCAATACGAGCGTCAATACTTCGAAATCATAGATATATTTCACATTTTTATAACAATAAATTGGTATCATTCAATTCATAAATATCAAATATCTTTTTATACATTAAACTTAGGTAAAGAATATGACAAAGAAAATGTTTAGACACCCTGTGTATGTGAAAACAGGTTCTTTAAAAATTTCGTTATCAAACATGAAACTTTTCTCACCGTCAAATTAAAAGATAGAGGGGGGGCATTAAAAATCAATAACCCTATACAGGGTGATTTTTAACTTGATGACATAGAATTCGAGAAAATGAAATCTCCGAAATTGATTCGTGTCCAAAATGGACCTTTCTATTTCCTTAATCAATATTAAATTCACATGAGCTTAACGCAAACAAACGTGCCAGTTGATGATATGTTAATGTTATTGTTCAGATTTTAAATCTGATATTTAATAGATATGTATTTCCATTGTTTACAGATGTCATCAAAACAAATTCATCCAACTGTCAGCAAAGTCTATAATATAGACTTTGCTATCAGTGACCGGAACTTTAGTTCTGCAGTTGGCGAATTAGCGCTAAAAAGAGTGACTATTATGTGATTGAGAAGATATTTTTTGAGAACAATGTTTTAAGCATGATTGCTTTGTTTTTAAGAATGCTATGTTTATTTTGTTTGTGTTGTTAAAAAAATGTATTGAGTTTATTTTTATATGAAGTTTCCATTTTTTTTATGTTTCCTAATTTTGTATCGTTTTGAAAAAATGTATTTTTCTAAGAATTTTATAGTTTTAATAGTTGACGGTTCTTAGATATCAGGGCATTAATAGTATTAACTTTTACTAAGGACAAGAATATTTAACAAAATTTATAGTTTTAGTTTTCAAGAATGTTATGTTTATTATTTTTTCTGTATGTTATCAAAAAATATATGTAAAGCTAGTTTTCAGATGAAGTTTTTATGAAGTTACTTATATGAAGTCAATATATGTATTTATCACATATGAATGCGTTTTCATGTTTTTCATTTTTAATAGGGCATACAACGATTGAAACTTCATACATCAATTTTTTCCAGTTTGTGCATATCATGTTCTATCTAGCTTTGCGTAATGACATTATTTTTAGGATCCCACAACATGCAGTGACTAGGAAATGTTTTAAACTTATTGGCCACTGAAATGTTCACGCACATTTGAATGGCAGATTCGTTGAATGTACGTTATGATACCGGATCCCTCATTTGAAGAAAAAGTGCCACCATGTTTTTTTTATCTACGAAGAATCTGGTTATCGCTGCGTTTTCTAAATAATATCAATTATGACCAAAAGTTTTTTCCAAATTATATGTTGAAGTTTATCAAATGATTGACTCATTACTTGGTGAACTTTTAGAAATATTCTTGGTGAGAAATGTATGAAATGTCACAAATTTGAAATTTTCCTGATCTTGGAAAACGTTGCGATTACCAGTATTTTCACCAATTGAAAAATTGTCAGACCAAATCTCAAAATAAATCTTTTCAAAAAGTTATACAGAAGAGTGGTAATCACTTTTTTTATGAGAGATCCCGGACTATATCTAGGTTTTAGAATCAATCAAACTGACAACCATATGCTTGTCAAGACTAAATTAAAAATACAATTACTCAATTATAATTGATTAATAGTTTAATTACAAAAAAACTTTAGAACCGATTATTTCTGAGAAGGTTAAACGGATTAAAACATATATGGGTTAGTTTCTCTTATTTCGACCTTCTGAATGTTCCCAAAATTTTTTTTTTCTCTCGAAACACCCTGTAGATCTAGAAATACTGAACAAAAAATGTCATGAACATTTTCTGATTTGAGTAGCTGTTTTTGCGCAATCGGGTTTTTTCAAAGTCTGACATAGGCCACCTTTTTTATTTGGAGAGATAGACCAGTACTTCCAAAAAAAAAGTTGTGTTGTTGGTTATCCGTATTGTGTTCACTGTTATGGACTGCAGATTATGTGGATTTTGTTGCCCGATTACGTAAAAACGCCTACTCAAATCAGAATTTTGAGATCTATAACGCTTTGTTACAAAAATGCCATGTTGCTATATGACATCACCCGCTCGATGCAACATATCTGTTTTAAAAATTTTGGATACATTCGGAATATTGTGAAAAATTAGGGAGACATTTTTTATGAATTTAATTTTTTTTTTAAACAGTAAAAAAGTTTTCATCAAAACTATTTGATTTGATATGATTCGCACAATTGCTTATTATTTTCTCTACAACTTTTCCGTATATGTTTTTTTCACCAAATTGCTAGTTTTCTCTCAAATCTTGGATTCCCGTATTTTACAAACTTTGGGTAACAAATCAGAAGACTGCTCGTACTGGAGTAGTGTTGCACAAGACAAGAATTCTTGTCTTGAAAACTAATTTCTTGTCTTGTCTTGAATTTCAAGACAAGAAATTTTCAAAGTCTTGTCTTGCACAAGTCTTGCATACTAAAGTCTTGTCTTGTCTCGCAAGACTCTTGAAATTTCTTGTCTTGCACATATTTGTTAAGATTTTATATCCTAACAAAAAGGTGTAAAAACGTCTATATTTTATTTCATAGAAAGAATCTTCGTCGTATAGAAAAAGTGATACGGAAATGAACGACGCTAAATTTAGCAAAAAAAATCTTGAAACACGCTCTGTGCATATTGATAACTCCATGCTCGAACGTAGCCCATTTTATTCTAATCTCAATGATATAAAGTGTCATTTATATATCTATATGAAATAAGAATAATTTAATTCTTTGTCTATACAGGGTGTAACAGAGTGAGTGTTACAACGTGAAACAGTAGATTCGTTATCAAAAAAGAAAAAGATTTTTCCTCAACAAAAATTTTCCGCAGGCTTTCGTTTTCGATATACAAGGTGTCAAATTTATGAAGAAAAAAATGGTATTTCTTCAATTACTTCTAAACCACTTGGAATATTCTTATCAGATTTGGTAGAGTCTCAAAACTCACTAGTTAATATCATTTTATTAAAAAAACGATTAAAAAAAATCACCATTGGCGTAGTTATGACACCCTGTATATCGAAAACGAAAGCCCGCGGCAAATTTTCGTTGAGGAAAAATCTTTTTCTTTTCTGATAACGAATCTACAGTTTCACGTTGTAACACTTACTCTGTTACACCCTGTATAGTAATCGCAAAAAAAGTAATTGTAATTACATAAAATAGGTAGATAGGTACGTACCTACCATAATTTTAAAAATATAATTCTAGTCAATATACCTACTATAATATGTAGCTATGTCAACAGATGAGAGACAATTTGGCGGACTTTTTTCTCTCCAATTTTCATGATTAAAATTATGTTATTATGGCATGTCGAGAAAACTGATCTAGAGTTGATGGATATCAGAATAAAATAGAGGTTGATATATGCATTTATCAGTGTTTTTTCACTTTAAAAAACCGAACTTGGTGTTCGTATCCTTTCCAAAATGGCAGCCTTTTGGTTCTTTTCTACTCAAAAAAAACTGAAAAGTTTCAATAATTTGTTTTTTGATTCGTCGCTCTATTTTTTAAAATAATAAGGTTACATCAAATCAATATTCCATCAACATAAAATGACCACCCTGTTTTTTTTTAATTCTTTAACGTTAAACGGCAAAATTTAAGTTAAATTTTGTTGAGTGGATAAAGGTGTTATATAGCATTTTTTTCCACGGAGTTCAATAAAAATCTATGATTTTGTCATTAATCTTTTTTTCACATAAATGAAGGTTTCATGTACCCATTCTTCATATCACAGCAATAAAACTTCTAGATTAGCTATAAAACTTAATAAGTATACCTACAAATAGAAGTTTAAACGCTGTTATATGAAAAAAGGAGAATAGTATGGCGTCAACAAATAAAAATACCTTATCATAGCAATTCAGAGCTTATACAAATTACAAAAAGACACAAAGGTGACAATTGAAACTATTTCGTTGAAATAACGCTATGTCGAAAAAGTTCCATAACGGGTAGACAAACTCTAGAAGAATTATGGCACGGAACTATTATATGCCATAGATTAGAAAAAAAAATATACTCTCAGTTTAATCTGTTTGAACTCCTGGATGGATGAATTTCCGTAAGTTCATTTTTTAATTCTAGATTTGTTTGAGATGTTTGGACACAGTGTGTCCGGAAAGGCCATGTCAGAAATGATAGAGTGTACAGGGTCATTCCATATATAATGACCCATATGCTAGCGGCGTTATCTGTGGAGATATGAAAATTTTGTAAATATGAAAGTTTTAGATATTCATCTGAAATTTTCAAAAATCTTATCAAAAAAAACAAAAGACTATCGGAATGTCAATATTTTTACAAAAGTAGCAATTTTTCAATGGAACCCCCTGTATATTATCATATATTATAAAAGAGCTTATTTTCCTGATTTCAAAAATATATAGTTTGGTATCTTTCTGATGAGTCGTTCAGGACATATTCAAGTTTAAAAATGTTTAAAAATTAAAATTTACATGCCTGTTGCTGTGGAAAAAATGATAGAATCGTGATTATATAGATTGAATTATTAGAAATGGAGGTCAAATAACTTTATTTTCTGGATGTTCCTCCAAATATGCACGAGTTAATGAATTTGTGCAACTTCATCCATGGCAACCGGGATTTCAATACCAATTTTTACACATTTTTAAACCTAAATATCTACTGAACGACTCATCATCAGAAAGATATTAAACTATATATTTTTGAAATCAGGAAAATAAGATCTTTCATAATATATGATAATATACAGAGGGTTCCATTGAAAAAAATGCTACTTTTAGAAAAATATTGACATTCCGATAGTCTTTCGTTTTTTTTGATAAGATTTTTGAAAGTTTCAGATGAATATCTAAAACTTTCATATTTACAAAATTTTCATATCTCCACAGATAACGCCGCTAGCATATGGGTCAATATATACGGAATGACCCTGTACAGAGGGGTCAAAATAATGTGAGTACTTCATATTTATTACATAACAAAGCATTAGTACGTATCATGAATGTTGTTATTTAAATGCGATTATCTCCAAAAGGGTAAAAGAAAAAGATATCGATTCAAGTTAACTCAAACTTTTAAGGAGAATAAAATATGAAACGAAACTTGATAGGAAAAAATTATATGGAGTACAGCCATTATCTTGACCCCCTTTTACATAATATTCGACATGACCTTTTCGGATACCTTGTACGGAGGCTAAAATTCGGAACAAATTCTTGGTTTGTAGGTTTTGAGTTCCTATTAGGTATCTTTATATTTAGTCGGTTAGTTTTTTGTGTAAGCTCTTATACCAATATTCTGTCTGTTGCCTCGACTTTATTTTATTTTATTCTCAACCCTAAAACACTGGCTATGATGCAAACAAAAATGAACACTGGTCAGTATTAACTTGCGCAAAGACTTAATTATCACTTTTAAAAATTTTTCATTCCCAACTTTCAAGAAATCTTGAATTCAAGAAATCTTGCAAGACTCTTGCAATTTCTTGCATATTAAAGTCTTGTCTTGTCTTGCAAGTGCAAGACAAGACATTTCGAAAGTCTTGTCTTGAATTTCTCGCAAGAGTCTTGATCTTGCAAGACATTTTCAAGAGTCTTGTGCAACACTATACTGGAGTCAGTTTGGCAACACGCAATATTCAGGTACCGGATATCTTGCGGGTTTTTCAGATAAATACGTGGGTGATACCGATCTTTTACCAATCGATTTTTTAATATCCTTTCGTGTGGGTGGTGCAATTTTTGCCATAGCTTTTATTTTTGTTAATAATTTTTTTACTTGAAAAATTTTCATTTTGTAAAATTTTACAAATGAGGGTTTTATTTATTTTAAATTGTTAAAATATCAAGCACACATCAAAAAATACAGGGTGTTTTCAAAGTTGACTCATTTATTTCTACAGCTTGAAGAACTCGACGTCAAAAGTAGTTGATATTTCAAAAACCATTTATATAAAAGTTTCAAAGTAAAAGAAAAGAATAGCTACGTTTATAAATAATCATTATTCAAAAACTAGAAATATTCATTAGCAGGGTAGTAAAATTATTATTTATTTATTTAAATTTGAAAATTTTTGTTTTACAACTTTTACATAGTTGATTTTTTTGGTATATCCACTTCTTTTGACAAGTTCTACAAGCTGTCAAAATAAAATAAATGACTCAGTATTATGATATTTCTAACTTCCACTACACTGTTTTATTCATTCAATGAATTTTGGTATCTCAATGACAGCTTTTGTTTCTAAATATGTAGAATCTTCATAATTATAATAAATGCTCATGCGATCAATATTGTTTCCTTTAAATTTAGAATTTTTTCAAATAATATCCTAGTTTCCTCAGGACTTACGAAATATAAACTTCTCAATCGATCCAAAAGATTGTCAATGTTATCGACACATCCAGTTCGTCTTCTTGAGAAGTGTGCAAAGTTTCGAATGCAATCTGGGCATTCAAAGTCGGTAAAAATCGAATTCCAAGATTCCGGTACAAACATACAAGTGAAGTTAATATAAAGCGTGTAAAAAAGAGAAGCTGAACTCTGTGTAAGAAATTGAAACGAGGACAAGACTTCAAGGTTTTGAAAATGAAAAAAGCTGTTATTAGCTTTTTAATTTTCACTTGATTAAATTCGCGTTTTACTGTATACCTACATATGCTTAGTACATGAACATTTTTGCTCTGAGAATTAAAAACACTGTAGAATTATTTAGAAATAACTATAAAAACTCATGCATTATCTCTAAGAGACCCAATAGTATCTGAATCGATGAGGGAAATAGTTTCTTTAAAATAAATTCTTTCCCTCATTGATTCATTTAGAAATAAGAATAGAATCTTTTTATTGTCAAAACCTTGAAGCCGTGAACTTTTTTAATTTCTTCGTTATCGTGATTTTTGAACATTTTAATCAGATGTAACTTTTTTGTTTTTGAAGGTATCGAAACGAAACAAATACCATATTGTATGGTTCTAAGTATATTTTATAGAGCTTATTATTCGGCATAACCGTTGTTTGAGTATACTCAAACAACGGCATAACATAAACCTATCCTATCTTCAACGATAATGGCTTCAAAACATTTAACAGAAAAAAATTTAGAAGTCTTCTTATATTGATAGGAAAGTGTGCAATGAATAATACAAATGGTTTAGATTTTGAAATATCGCCTTAAAAAATAATTTTCTATTACTAGTCTATATACAGGGTGTCCCAGCAAGGGTGGCCACCGGCCATATCTCGGAAACTACTGGACCTAAAAGTTCAGGAAAAAAAATATGATCACTAAAGTGGCCACGAGAAAATGCTGGAAAATATTTTTAACTTCGAAATTTTGCCGCTAGGGGACGCAATCAAAGCTTAAATATTAAAATTCGAAATTTCTCCGCAACAAAATCGGACAAGTCGTTCATAAGTTACAGCCACTTGAACCATTACACTTTCACTACCTTCCCCTACTCACACGAAGATCGGTACGCCAATGAGCCCTGTACCAAAAAGACGTGAAATTGTCTAGGTTTTCTAACCATGTTGATAAAGATATACCTCAATCTGAGAATTTCCGGAGAAATTTCGAATTTTAATATTTAAGCTTTGATTGCGCCCCCTGGCGGAAAAATTTCGAAGTTATAAATATTTCCCAGCATTTTCTCGTGGCCACTTTAGTGATAATTTTTTTTTTCCTGAACTTTTAGGTCCAGTAGTTTCTGAGATATGGCCGGTGGCCACCCTTGCTGGGACACCCTGTATACATAATATGATTGTCAGGGTAGGTGAACTATTTAATTTTTGCAAAATGGTATAATTGCAACGTCATTTTCTCACAAACTCATGAAGATAGGTATAACATGATATGCTTTATAAAATATATTGAGATTTTTGAGAAGAATCGAAATATCCAATAATATACAGGGCATGCATTCCATTTAACAAAATATAAGTTAGGAGTTGGGTTAATATCTCGGAAAAGCGTTGGTTTTTTGTTTTATTTTTCAAACAGAAAAAAACTTACTGGATAAAACTATACAATATGGTTTGTACCTATTCGTTGTTTCGTTTCGATAACTTCAAAGACAAAAAACCTACAATTGACTTAAATGTTATGAGAGATTATGGAACCCTGTACAAAACAACTGTAGGTTATAAAATATCAACTTTCACATTTAGTGTTTCGAAATCAGTACTAGGTATTGAATAATAGTCACATTAGAAATAACTGTTTTCCTGTCACTCCTCTGTGCATTTGTCATATCAGAAAAAAAAATTATGACAAAGCCAATATAGATTTTGTTTTTGATTAAAAATCATAGGTATAATCTGACCCTGACTGACACATTCCAAAATAATAACGATTATCATCACTGTAATCAGCTGTGGTCAAGAGCAATAAAGTGGCCCAATTGCCTTGAACGGTGCCATGTTGCCATTGCTCATAACCAGTCAGGGTAAGAGCTTCTTAGACCCGAAATCCGATTTTCAACCGTACAGCTGGTGATGAGAATATCGTTTTCGCGTCTGGTGCGAAATCTGGCAACGCTGTTTTTTTTTTCACTTTTCTTAGTTAGGTCGTTTCATACAACTTTTCTCTTGGAGGTACCAGTCTATCTCTCCAAATAAAAAAGTTGGTCTATGTCAGGTTTGAAAATACTAACACTGTATAATCTGAAAAAATACAAACATTAAAAAGTGGATTGACGCATAGGATGTTATGCGCATGGTTACAGTACAGTGATTCACAATAAAATACTCTTAACGTGTTATCTGTTACAAAAGGACTACTTCAAATTGTTGAGGAGACTCAAAACTATGTTTTTTCTGAGGTGGGTACATATTCCGGTTTAATGCGTGGAGAATCCAAACAGCGTTATCAAGAGCTTCTGCAGATTGTTATGGATGGCTACATTCAAGACCGCAAACTCAAGATTATTTGATCGTTTTGAGTATTGAGGTCGAGAATATAAAGCTACATATACATTTTGAAATGTATACGTGGTGTTGGGGCTCATGCATCTACCAACGTGGGCTTCAGTGATGAGCTTCAGAACTTTTTTGAATGCTTTCTATTTACAGTATTAACAATATTAAACGATCGATATAAAAATTGGTGACGGCTTCTGACTTGAGTTTTTTCCGAATCCTTGGTAACTCCCTACGCACGAATACTTGCTTCATCTCGTCGCTGGTGGCACCATTCACAAATTCTGTCCAGTTCAGTTATATCGCCTGAACATGCCGCCCCCGTTGAAAGGATGTCTTTCAAAGGTTATTTGCAACACTTATTGGGCCGTCTTCAAGGGGAAGAAGACAGATCTTCATAATAGATCGCTTAGAGATTCCATTGTTAGTCCTTATGGCTACTACTCTAACCTTGACATCAACTCCAGGATGTAGCTGAATTATTCTTCCCAATAACCAACGATTAGGGGTTGAATTAGCTTCTCGAAGTATTACCAATATTACCATACTTCCAACTTCAACATTGGGATCCTTATCAAACTGCCATTTGGTGCGTTGCTGCAGCTGATGCAAATAATCGTGGAACCAACGTTGCCATAGCTGCTGGGACAAACGTTGAACATACTGGTGTCGTTTGGTGTAGCTGATTTTTGAATTACTGAGATCTCGCTGTGGAACTGCGGTGAGTGGTTGGCCGATAATAAAATGAGCCGGAGTTAACACATCGAGGTCAGTAGGGTCAGGATTCAAAAGAATTATGAGTCGAGAATTTGAAGCCGCTTCTACTTGAGTGATCAAAGTGTAGAACTCTTCGTATGTTAGTGGATTGTTATTAGTTACTCGCTTGAAATGTTGTTTAACAGATTTAATTGCCGCCTCCCAAAGACCACCAAAATGTGGCGAATGCACTGGTATAAAATGCCAATTGATTTGGGTTTTGTTCAGTTCTTGAAATTACTCTGTTTGAGTAAATGATTTCAATGTTTTCAAATCATCATTAACTCCAACAAAATTAGTGGCATTATCAGAGCAAGTATCAGAGCACAGACCTCTTCGCGCAACAAAACGTTTAAGAATACTAGAAAAACCATCGATCGTTAAATCTGTGACCAATTCGAGATGTATCGCCTTAATGGCCATGCAAATGAATACACAAATGTATCCCTTGATAATCTTTCTATTTTTCGTCTTGCCATCTTTCAAATCAAAAGGTCCAGCGTAATCAACACCACATGAAATAAAAGCTTTCGAACAGGTTACGCGGACCGAAGGTAAATCACCCATTTTGCGATAGTATACTGGCGGATTCGCTTTAAAGCAAATCAAACATTTTTTAATGCAACTGGCAACAAGAGATTTTCCTTTTATAGGCCAATAGGTTTGCCTTACTTGCGATAAAGTTCCTTGAATGCCTGCATGTAAACTTCGCTTATGATCGTGATTAATAATCAGTTTGGTAAAAGGATGACTATGTGGTGCTTTTGTTCAAAATTAAGTTGGGAATTTCTGAGTCGTCCACCCACACGAATTAAATTATTTAAATTTATAAAGGGGGGCACGGACAATGATTTCAAGTCACTCTTGTGTTTTACTGTATTAGTCTTTACCAAATGTAACAGATCTTCATCAAATGATTCTTCGTAATGAGAGTTCGTAAAGTACTCATTGCTTGTTAAGCCATTTACTCTATTTTTCTTCTCAAGTCTACAATTTCCAAAAAACCTGAAACAAAATGCCTTTACTCTTATTAGTTTATTTAAATAGGAAAATCTCTCAAATGATTTAAAGTCATCTCTGGAAACATTAAAAACTATGTCAACCTTTTGTTGGTACTCGGGCAGTTCATTTCCTTTATGATTAATAGAGCATATAGACTCAGTCCATTCGTCACGTGGCTTCATTAAGAAAACTGGGCCTTGCCAATATAACTGAAATGTTAGTGATAGAGATATGTCTATTTCTCGCGATAAAACATCAGCGGGATTCTCACTCGACGAAATGTGGTTCCAAGTGGCTCCGTGGTTCTCTGGATCTGGGAAACTCGATTGGAAACAAATTCTTTCCAAGTGCCTGGCTCGCATGAAAACCATGATAGCACTATTGTGGAGTCGATCCAAAGATGAATGTTAATTATATTTAATGTCATTGCGGATAAGCATTTGTCTAAATGTTTGACGAGAAGCAATGCACCGCCGCATAACTGTAACCGCGGCACAGGCAGTGTTTTAATAGGAGCCACTCTTGGTTTGGTACATAAAAGACTGCACTGAATTTGAGAACCATCAGCATTAATTGATCTTAAATATAAAGAACATGCGTAGGCCTTTTCGCTGGCGTCTGAAAATCCGTGAATTTGAATAATGTTTGCGTCTTACAATAATACATGTCGTGGTATTCTTATTCTGTTAATCTTAGAAGTCTGTCTGCGAAATTCGACCAATTGAGTACGTCAGTCTTGCGACAGAGACTCGTCCCAACCTATTTGAACTTGCCAAAGTCTTTGAATAAGAATTTTTTCTCTTATTACGATGGGACCGAGTAAGCCGAGAGGATCGAATATTTTCGCTATAAATGATAAAAAAGTTCGCTTACTAACAGTTTCAGAATCATTGAATGGTACTTTTACGTTATACTCGAAGCAATCTGACGCAGATAGCCAAGAAATACTGAGAGTTTTAATGCCTGAATCGTCTGTTATAACGTAACTAGTATCAAGTTCCTTATCGGATTCTGATTCAAAAATTCGAGAATTGTTAGATTTCAATTTTCTAAGTTCAAATCCATAAGAAGTTAAAGTTCTAGAAATATTTTCTTTCATGTTTGAAAGATTTTCTAGACTACTATGTCCAGTCAAAAGATCATCGACGTAGAAATCATTTGCGATAATCTTACTTTCAATAGGATAATATTCGAGAATTTCTAGTGCTATTTTTTTGAGACACCGCGTAGCAAGGAATGAAGCAGGAGCTGTACCATAGGTGACTGTATTTGAAATAAAATGTTTAACAGGCATATCAGGGCTACCACGCCATACTATTCGCTGCTCCGGGTGGCGTAAAGACCTGGGTATATAATATTAGTCTATGGTAAAGACGAAAACTACCATTATACAACACAGTAACGCGTTCAGTCGTGGTACGCTTTGGCTAGAGATTCACGGATATTTTTGCCCGACAAAACGTACCTTGCTGCAACACGCCCTTTCGATTTCTTTGTAGGCGTAGCAGATAAAAAGTGGAATTATTATTAGAGGGTGATTGTTTACATTTTACTCAATAGATACGTATCTCAGTTAACATTGGTTTCACAAATAAGTTTCAAGGGGCAAAACTGCATCAAATTCTAATCGATTTCGAATCTAATCGGTGAAGTAGTAATTTTTTTGATTTCAATTTTTCATGGCTTCCTACGAATATAGAAGGCCTTCAAAAACGTGAAAAGTTAATAGACATTTCTTGAATTTAGAAACAGATGGCATTCCTGATTTTGGCTTATCCAAAAACACATAAGCGGTGATTTTGAAGTAAAATTTTACAGGTACAGGTTGTTCGGAATCTCAGATTTTCAAATTTCGAAAAAAATATATTTTTTTAACAACCCTTTATAAATTCTAGCAAAGATTTTGCAACAGGTACGAGTACACGTACACATCCAAGTGAAATAAATGTTGAGACGTAGATGAAAGATTTTTGAAAAAGATTTTATTTTGGAGTATGTGAACTTTAAAACATCTAGACCTTACTGGTTAAGAGTTTAGACATGATAAAGCTTAAGACTAAGGCTGGTTACTATATTTATAAACTAACAATTGCTGACTAAGCTAATTTAGTGCACTAATACCGAGACTAATACGCATAAATTGTATATAATAGAAAGAGTTGTTCAGCATCTCATAACTCCTCCGCCCTTAGTGGAAAATTCTGGGGTTTGGCACAGAATTTTTTGGTACCGTGGCTTCAAGTGAGTGAAGGCTGCTGATGTCACAATCGGGTTGTTTGATTCTCCCTTGGAGGGTCTTCGTGAACAGGTACTTTCTGTAAATCTTAAACCCAAGTACAAAAACCACCACCATTCCAATAATAAGATACAATACAAGAGTCCAGCCATTGATAGTTTCAAAAGTGAAAGAGTCCGGTTCGATAGTGTCAAATTTTCTAATATTGTCGTTTAAGGCACTTTCTATCGCACTAATTTCACTTAAGTTGATGTTGTCCAATTTCAGAGGTTTTGACGTAGTTACAGCACTGGTAAAATTTTCGAAGTTCAATATTTTTGAACTCCGTTTTTAAATTTCGAAAGGTCTGGATGATGACATTTTTTAACCACACTTCACATCTATTATTGTCCATTTCTAGTAAGTAGGTTCCCTCTGAAGAGGCACATCTCCGAAGTTCTTGCCGCATTTCTGGGTTGCAACCGTTATTGAAAAACTGATGATGATCCACTTGTTTTCTTCAATTTTCTGCACTTTCAGACGTTGAATTTGGACTGCTGTTACATGACAGTTTGTAACATGTTTTGAATACTTCAATAACTGTAGTTCACATGGTGGATCTTCAGGTTTTCTCAGGAGTTAATTCGTGGCAAATAAATTCTTCAGGAATGATCCATTTACACGGACTGTTAATGAAAATGTGATTCTGCTCATTCAAAATTAGAAATTTTGCTGGACGAACGATCATTTCAAATGAATTATTCTACTGAACTGGCAATGGATACAAATGGAAATGATAATAATTTCCATTTTCAACAATTGGAATTTCAATGATTAGAACAATTTTGAATTCTTTGCTGTAACTTTCAATTGACATAATTTTTTCAAAAAGTAGGATGTTTTCTGGTTTTGGATCAACAGGTATTTTATTTGGCCCTATGTACTGTACTTTGAAATTTGTAGATAAACAAAGCGGGTTCTGGGTTCTGGGACAAATTCTGTGCATAACCTCACTTTTACCGGCAAGTGGGTGTGGTCGAAGACTGGTCCCTTAACGCTTTGGTCTTGACATGACAGATATCTCGGTCTTGATCAAGTGATCTTGGGTCTTGACCATTGAAATGAATATATGGCGCATTCCCGTGTAGCAACACGCCCCAGATCGGTTGGCAACACCGCTGGATGATGCGACAAGACTGACGGGATGTGACAGACGACAAGACGCCAGCCGATTCCCGCTTCGAATCGATCGACACGCGATTTTTCATTATTCGACCCAAATTCGCTATTTTAGTTATATATAAGTATTGTAAATAAAATACCATATTACGAGTGTGTTTACTTTGCTCACCCGCAGAAGACCCACATTGGTGACCCCGAGTTTGTGTGCATCGCTCTATCGCCGGTCAACGACCTCTCGTCCTTCCTTTCGGTATTGTGCCCCAAAAAACCGAAGATGTCAAACCCCGACCCGACTAACGCCGCCGCCGGTGCCTTTGCCACCACATCTCAACAAACGTACGATCAATCGGTTATTGCCCGTGTTGAAATTGAAGTGCCTGAATTCTGGTGTACTGAGCCTGAATTATGGCTCCTGCGACTCGAGGCTCAGTTCCGACAAGCTGGAATAACGTCTGATGACTGCAAATTCGACCACACCGTTACAAGTCTGAACAGCGAGATTCTACTCGAAGTTGCAGACATTCTGAGGAATCCAACGAGAGGCACTTTTTACAAGGATTTAAAAGCCCGATTACTCGACAGATATGGCTTGTGTTCAGATGAAAAAATCCACCGATTGATGAAAATGACTCTTGGCGACCTCAAACCGACCCAGCTCCTTCACCGTATGCAGGCCTTAGCAGCAAGTACTGTAAGTCCACCGGTACTGCTACCTCAAGTACGAGGAGTGATATCTATCCTGGACGATGTTTTGGAGAAACTGGCCAAAAAGTCGGACAAATACATTCGTTCGTCTAGCCTCCCAGTCATGCCGATTGAGGAAAAGCCCCTAGAAAAAGTTGTAGCTGAGCTGTGTGACCAAGTTAGTGCACTTTCCAAAAAAGTTGGCCACAGTGAGCAATCCCAATCGCAACCGGCCCAAACAAACAAAAGTCTCCCGCCTGACGGCCAGTGCTACTACCATAGGAGATTTGGGCACCAAGCCAAAAAGTGCAGACCACCATGCACGTTCGCAAAAAACAACCAGAGGGCGCAGTAGCGGCGACAACTGTCAGCTCCCACACCACACGTCGACTATTCGTCAGAGATGAGAGCCTGCAACTCCAATTTCTCATCGACACTGGTGCTGATTTGAGTGTGCTGCCACGAAAACTGTGTACCGTCAAGCAACCTACTGCTATATTCCTGTACTCCGCTACTGGATCCTGCATCAAAACGTATGGTCAAAAGCAGTTAACGCTGAACCTGGGCCTTGGTCAACCGGTCACATGGACGTTCATAGTTGCAGATGTCACCACCGCCATACTAGGCGCCAACTTTCTCACACATCATGGCATCGCCGTAGATATGCGGAACAAACGCCTCGTGAGTTCAACTGCACCAAACGCCATTACCTGCGTGTCCCGTGGAGTCAGGGCCCTGGAAGTGGATCTATCCACCGCCCATCCTTATGATCGTCCAATCGTCTTGCCAGACGAAGTCCAGCACTATATCGAGACTCACGGTTCTCCGGTATTCTCGAAGCCACGCAGGCCACGAGTTCAACGACCTTATGCAGGCAGGCATAATTCAGCCATCAAAGTCTCCATGGGCCAGTCCACTCTATATGGTCCAGAAAACCAACGGCCAGTGGCGTGCCTGCGGTGATTTTCGCCGTCTCAATGCTGCCACCAAGCCCGATCGCTACCCCGTGCCGCACATACAAGACTTTGCGAACCAGTTACATGGTAAGAAGATCTTCTCTACTATAGATCTGGTGAAAACTTTCTACCTAATACCCGTCCGCCCTGAAGACGTACCAAAAACTGCTGTGATTACGCCCTTCGGACTGTATGAGTTCTTGCGTATGCCCTTTGGATTGCGAAACGCAGCCCAGACTTTGCAGCGGTTTCTCGACCACCTTTTCCGAGAGTGTCATTTCGTCTACGTCTACATCGACGACATCCTGGTGGCCTCAGAGCCAAAGGCGGAACACGAGGTACATCTGAAAACGGTTCTCCAGATCCTCCAGGCCAACGGACTGCAGATCAACCAGGAAAAGTCTTAATTTCGTACCCATGAAGCCAATTTCTTGGGTGTTACAGTTTCACCGGTTGGCATACTACCTCTTCCATCCATGGTCAAGGCTATACGGGATTTTCCCCAACCGACCACATACCGGCGTCGCTTCATGGGGATGATCAATTTCTATCGGCGCTGGTGTTCGACCAAAAGGCATATTCAAGTATTTTTTCCAAGTTGTGAACAGTTTATTTATTTATAATAGATAGTAGGTTTGTTCAGTCAGAAGACATAAATATTATTTGAATATTTTTGTTAGGTTGGCAATAGTCTATATTTTTATGGTTGGTAGTGGTTATTCCGGTAAGACGTCACACTTCAACGCTCTAGGCTGTCTCTGTCGCTCTGGGTGATGGTTTTGTTTAATCTGTTGCGCATCAAGAAAAACCAGTTTAAGTACGTCTATAGCTTTGTCGGTGGCAAGTCGCCATTTTTTGTAGCCAGAAATTTGGTTTCATATTTTGTATTGAAAGTTATGTTATTAATAGTATCCTAGTTTTGTTCTGCTTCGTTTTTCTTGCTAATAAAAATAATAAATTGCAAGAGTGCCCGGGATTCCAGTCCAGTGATTTTTATTTCCGCAAAATTGGTGAGAAATATAAGCCAGCAACTTGGAGCTATCAAGGGAGGTAAATTCACCATTTGTTGGTTCTTCGGCCGGATGTAGCAGATAACTCTGTTGCTCTCTTGAATGGAAGATGGAATTGAGTGCACAAATCATGGAGGCAGAATAATTATTGGTTTGAAACCGAAAAATTGGATCTTGGTTGGATTTGGAGGTTACAATCGTTGGAAACGAGGTGCAAGGGTGAGTGCCAGTTTATTTTTGTGACTTTTTTGGACTTGGTGATAAATCGGTGTAGTTTTTAAAGTGTAGGCGTACTCAACGGTTGATTAGGAATTAAAAAATCTGTAAAGGATTGCACTTGGGTCGGAATCGTGGTAAAAAAAAAGGTATTTAATCGCGGATCGGTTAAATAAAATTGGATATATTTGGGTTATTGGTATTTTGTCACGGTTTATTTTGATTGTACCTTTTATAAAAGTAGGTACCTAAATATGGCAAGTGCAAATCTAGACGTGCTTAAAAAAAAGCGAGCGGTATTAAAAGGGAATCTTACAAAACAAGAGACCTTTTTAAATAATTACGAGCCTGCTAGGGTGGTTGAGGTGCCAATGCGTTTGGAAAGAGTAAATGAGTGGTTCAATGAGTTTGAAAATGTTCAATTTCAAATCGAGGAGTCAGATCAGGTTAAGATCGATGAGGAAGAAATGGAGAGAGACAGGTTTGTCGAAAAATATTTTAGTGTGGTAGGTCGATTGAGCCAGTTGAGTTTGGGTGTTCAGTCGGTGGGGGGGCCCAGTCCTAGAGGAACAGACGCAATTATGGAAGTGAAATTACCGGTTATGCAAATTCCTAGCTTTGATGGAGATTATAAACAGTGGTTAGAATTTCACGACACATTCAATTCTCTGGTTGACTCCAACTCTAAATTGTCAGATATTCAGAAATTCCACTATCTAAAAAGTTCTTTGAAGGGTAGCGCTGCAGAGGTTATACATAACCTAGAGGTTTCGTCCACCAACTATCAGGAGGCATGGGGTTTGTTGAAGGAGGGTTTTGAAAACAAAAAACTCATCGCTATATCCCATATTGAGTCTTTGTACGATTTTCCTATAATGTCAAAGGAATCGCATGAGGATTTGCGTAGGTTTGTGAATGAAATAAGAAGGGATTTGCGCGCATTGAAAACTTTAGGTTTGGGAGTAGAGCATTGGGATACATTGTTAATATATATTTTGGAAACTAAATTGGATTCGGTTACCAAGAAAGAATGGAAAAACCAATGCTCGATAGATACCTTTGCAACCATGGAGGAGTTTCTACAATTTTTAATTAAAAAGTGTGCTAATTTAAAATCATCATGTAGTGCAAATGTGAAAGAAAAGATTGTTGACAAGGGTATGCAATCGAAGTCCAGACAGCATGTTTATTATACGCAAAATAGGTCCAACAATAATTGCGTAGTGTGCAAATCAAAGGAACATTATATCCAGAATTGTAAGAAATTTATGGATATGAATATTCAAAAAAAACGGGATGCTGTCGCGGGGGCTAGTTTGTGCTGGAATTGTCTCAGGTCTGGGCATAGGGTTTTGGATTGTAAAATGAGTGGATGTAGGCACTGTAAGAGGAAACATCATGCACTGCTTCACACGGAACAGAAAAATGACAATAAGGAAGCATCATCAGGGGCTTCATCGGGAAGTCAAGGTAATTCGGGAACTACGGAGGAAACTGTATCATTTAACGGGCATTCCAAGGAAATTGATAAGATACAGGTAAGTAAGTCAATTGGAGAAGAGCTGCTGTCTACGGCGATTATTAAAATTATGGACAAATTTGGGAACATGCATGAATGCAGGGCTCTTCTGGATAACGGATCTCAGTCATCGTTCATGACCAAAGAGCTAAGTCACAAGTTAGGTATTGCAAAAGAAAGGGTAAATATAACAGTGAAAGGAATAAGTGAAGGTGTGTCGGATATAACACACAAGGTAAGGGCTAAGATCTTTTCTAGGTACGATGACTATCAGGTGGAGACTAATTTTTTGATAATTGAGGAGATTTCGAATATGATTCCCTCTATTAAAATTGATAAGGCTAGTGTTAATATCCCTCAGGATTTATTCTTGTCTGATACATCATTTTGCAATCCAGGTAAGATCGATATTTCATTGGGTTCGGCCATTTTTTGGGATGTACTAGGATCACATCATATAACATTGAACAAGGGGTTAGTTACGATATGGGAAACTAGGCTCGGTTATGTAGTTGTGGGATCTGCAGGTTTTGATAACATTTCGGGGGTGAACTCCTTCAATTTGGTGTCTACTCTGACCGTACAAGATCAATTGGAAAGGTTTTGGCTCCTGGAAGAGACGAAAAAGGAAAGATTTCTCACAAGGGAAGAAGAAGAGTGTGAGAGGTTTTTCATCGACACGGCGAAAAGAGCTAAGGATGGAAAGTTTATTGTGAATTTGCCCTTTCGTTCGGGATCTTTGGTACTTGGAGACTCATATTCTACGGCGTTGAAAAGATTCAATTGGATGGAAAGGAAACTGGATAGGAATGTCGAGTCTAGGGAAATGTATCACTCTTTTTTAAAAGAGTACATAAAATTAGGCCATATGTCAAAGATAGAACCCGGTGAAAATTTAGAAGTGGTTACACGGGGTCCTAATATCAACTATTTACCGCATCATCCAGTTTTAAAGGCAACATCTCAGACTACCAAGCTTCGAGTTGTGTTCGATGCTAGTAGTCCTACTTCTAATGGGGTGTCCTTGAACAATGCATTGTTAATAGGTCCGAAACTTCAGGAGGATATCTTCGATATTTTGCTACGGTGGAGAAAGCATACCTTGGTAATAACTGCTGATGTGGAAAAGATGTATCGGCAGATTTGGGTTGCTGAGGAGGACAGGGACTATCAGAGGATACTATGGAGGTTTAATAAGGATGAGGACATTGGGCATTATACCTTAAATACGGTAACTTATGGTATGTCTTGTTCGGGATACTTGGCTGTTAAATGTATGCAGCAGTTAGCCTTTTCGGCTAGTAAAGATTTTCCTCGGGCTAGCAATGTCATAATAAAGGATTTCTATATGGATGATCTGCTCAGTGGGGCAGAGAGTGTTGATGAAATTATGAATCTAAAAAAGGAAATAGACGGAATTTTGATAGAAGGTGGTTTTGTCTTAAGGAAGTGGTGTTGTAATAAACCGGAGGTAATTTTGGACGGAAGTGAGGCTGCGCAAGGTGCTGCGCATATTGAACACTATATATCGGCTACGGACGGTGATTCGAAAACTTTAGGGATAAAATGGAACTCTCGGTCGGATACCCTTAATTTTGAGTTTTCGGATATTTTTGAGAGTGGTTTGGACAAAAAAGTAACAAAAAGACAGATTCTTTCGATAATATCGGTAGTCTTTGACCCATTAGGACTACTTCAACCGTTAATCATCAGGGCTAAACTTACATTGCAGGATCTTTGGAAGCAAAAATTAGGATGGGATGAGGAAGTCCCACAGGAAATTCTCAACAACTGGCTGGACTTGCGAGGTGATTTTGAAAGATTAGGATCGATCAATATCAAGAGACATATGGTATGTGAGAATCCAGTGAGTCTGCAAATACACGGGTTTTGCGATGCGTCCTTGAAAGCCTATGGGGCCTGTGTCTATATTAAATCTGTAGATGTTCAAGGCAATTGTCATGTTCGGTTGGTGGCTTCCAAGTCGCGAGTCGCTCCCCTCAAAGTAGTTGCGCTCGCTCGATTGGAACTATGCGGTGCTCTTTTACTGGCAAGGCTAGTCAAGTCGGTATTACAGTCCACTGATATTAATCCTTCGATGATAAGGTATTGGTCTGATTCGTCAATTGTGTTGTGTTGGTTGGCAAAGGAACCTTCAAATTGGTCGATTTTTGTGGCTAATCGATCTTCGGAGATTCAGGTCCTGACTCAAGGCCATCAGTGGTGTCACGTTTCTTCGGTTGATAACCCAGCTGATATGGTATCAAGGGGAATATCTGGTGATAATTTAAAATCTAATGTTCTCTGGTGGAATGGACCGAGGTGGCTGTCACAAGATGAGGATAATTGGCCAAGATTTCTGAACATTGACATCGAGACGGTTCCTGAACAAAGGTTGGCTCCTAAAGCATTTATGGTAAGTACTATGGGAATGGTGATTGGCATCGGCGAGGTTTTCGATAGGTTTTCGAATTTCAATAGACTTTTGAGGTCAGTCGCGTATTGCCTAAGGTTTTTAGAGAATATTCGCACAAAGAAAGAATCACGACATGTAGGAACACTTACTGTACTTGAACTGGAAAGGGCTTGGGTTGAAATTATCAAGGTTGTACAGTTATCGGAATTTAAACCAGAAATCAATTGTCTGACAAGTGGAAAGAAACTTGGAAGGACTAGTAAAATATTAAGCTTGAATCCAATGTTAGATAAGGATAGACTACTGAGGGTAGGAGGTAGGTTAGCTAAAGGGGACTTGAACTTTGAGCAGAAGTTTCCAGTTATACTGCCAAAGGGGCATAGAATTACAAGGTTGATCGTTTTAAATGAACATTACAAAAATTTGCATGCAGGACCGCGGGCTTTACTGGCACAAATTCGACTTAGGTATTGGCCAATATCAGGTAGTCAGGTTGTACGGGGAGTGTTAAGAAACTGCGTTGTGTGCATTCGAGCAAAACCTCAATGCTTGAATCAAATTATGGGGGATTTACCTAGGTCTAGAATAACACCTTCCCGGCCATTTACAAACTGCGGAGTGGACTATGCGGGACCCTTTGATATCAAAGTTAGCAAAACCCGGGGTCATAAAACAATCAAAGCATATTTATGCGTATTTGTTTGTATGGTAACTAAGGCTGTTCACCTGGAGGTTGTGAGCGACTTATCCACTCCTGCCTTCCTCAACTGTTTTAAGCGATTTATCGCCAGGAGAGGGTTGTGCAGTAACGTTTATTCGGACAATGCAACGAATTTTGTCGGTGCGAATAATAGCTTACAGGAATTGTACAAGTTTTTGGGCCAGGGGGCTACTCAAAATGCTTTTTCGGAATATTTTTCTCAGTTGCGCATTCATTGGCACTTCATTCCGCCCAGGTCGCCGCATTTTGGCGGCTTATGGGAATCTGCGGTGAAATCCGCTAAGCACCATTTTAAGCGCGTAATCGGTGGTCAAAGACTAACCTTTGAAGAGTTGTACACATTTTCGACCCAAGTGGAATCTTGCCTTAACTCAAGGCCTTTAACCCCATTGTCAAGTGCGCCAGATGATTTAGAAGTTTTAACACCGGGACATTTTTTAATTGGCACTGCCCTTAACGCGTTACCTCAAGAAGACTTGAGTGGTTGTAATCCAAACCGGCTTCAGCGGTATCATTTGTTGGCGCAGCTTCTTCAGTCATTCTGGAGTAGATGGTCTTCGGAGTATCTTGGACAGCTCCAACAGCGTACCAAATGGCAGCAGGCAGCTGATCCTGTCAAGATTGGAGATTTAGTGATCGTGCGCGATGACAATCTGCCCCCGTTAAAATGGCAGCGTGCGCGAGTTATTGAATTGCATCCGGGGGATGACCGAATGGTCCGTGTGGTGTCTATAAAAACATCTAATGGCGTTTTTAAAAGGGCTGTTTCACGGTTGTGTATTTTGCCTGTCGAGCAATGTTGACATGGCGATTGTGTTGTATATTCTTAGATTTAAGGAATGTTTTGTACTGAATTTTTGGTTGTCATTAATTATAGGCTTTAGGTTAGGTGTTGTTGAAAGACAAGCTTTCAAGAGGGGCGGCATGTTCGACCAAAAGGCATATTCAAGTATTTTTTCCAAGTTGTGAACAGTTTATTTATTTATAATAGATAGTAGGTTTGTTCAGTCAGAAGACATAAATATTATTTGAATATTTTTGTTAGGTTGGCAATAGTCTATATTTTTATGGTTGGTAGTGGTTATTCCGGTAAGACGTCACACTTCAACGCTCTAGGCTGTCTCTGTCGCTCTGGGTGATGGTTTTGTTTAATCTGTTGCGCATCAAGAAAAACCAGTTTAAGTACGTCTATAGCTTTGTCGGTGGCAAGTCGCCATTTTTTGTAGCCAGAAATTTGGTTTCATATTTTGTATTGAAAGTTATGTTATTAATAGTATCCTAGTTTTGTTCTGCTTCGTTTTTCTTGCTAATAAAAATAATAAATTGCAAGAGTGCCCGGGATTCCAGTCCAGTGATTTTTATTTCCGCAAAATTGGTGAGAAATATAAGCCAGCAACTTGGAGCTATCAAGGGAGGTAAATTCACCAGCTGGCTTCCAGGCGCTGCAACTGAACTCATGCCGTCAACCGACCTACTATCACAGCAGAAGAAGAAACAACAGGAAGTCAACTTGACCCCAGCAGCATCAGGTGCTTTCACCAGAGTTAAAGATCTCCTCGCCACCTGTGCGGAGCTGTTGTTTCCAGTGCCTAACGCCCAGTTGAGCATATCAGTCGACGCCTCAGATACTGCGATTGGTGGTGTGCTGCAGCAGCTTGTTGATGAGCATTTGCAACCCATCGCTTTCTTCTCCCGTAAGCTGTCCAGGACCGAGCAAAACTACAGTACCTACGACCGTGAACTGTTAGCCATATTGTCAACAGATCAAGACAGCACCGAGTAAATCAACCAACTTAAACGGATGACGCACAACCAGGTCATGCTTACTCGGCACTTTTCTGGTATAAATAGAAGCCCGATACGCTATTCAAATGGTTGGAAGAAACGTGATCACTCCGATCTTCCTCCCATGAGTAGTGTCAGTCGAAAGACCAGTAGCCCTCTCACCTTAAAACCACGTCCACTATAACTTTACGTTGCTACGCGTTACTCCCTTCGGGAATCATCAATAGAACATGTCCGTCCTACTGTTTGTATGCTGGTAATAGAATATATTGGTGAATACATGCTATTACTTCACAACCGTACGGATCTTTCCTCCCACCTGGCGCTACGTTCCTAGAGCTCAATAAGTGTGAGGGTCCAGACGAAGACCCAGTCTCACGCCTATTGTGACATTTGGTGGAGGCGCCTTCGATCACTTCCGCAGCCAAGCAGAGTCCAGTATCCTAGAAAAGGGAAAAGTATAAGAGATAGATGAATCCTGAATGCCGCGATACAATCTACGATCCACAAGTGACACCGGAGCACCGGACAACTTTCAGCCTGCCCAAAGAAGTTCCACAGCCTCAGGGACATCAACCCCGACCAGAACGCAAGACGCTACACTACCACCATCCCCTATCCCACATCTGGTGACAAAGGTTCAGTTTCATAGCCCCCCAGAAGTACAACGAGAAGTTGAAGAGGAGTCTTTTACGGAAACAGAAACCCCGGAGATAATCATAGTGTCCTATAGCCAGGAGGAGTTCCAAAATAATCCTCCAAGAAGTACATTCCCGGCTGGTCAAGAACTGCACAATACTGTTATAACGAACAAAATGGCCAACATCACAATTTCTGATGCTCTAAACACGACTAGACAAGCCACACTACCCCAATTTGTAAGCCCTCAAATTTTCCACCCCGGAAAGAACTCTGCGAGGGAATTTTTGAGAGCATACGAAAGGTCGGCGGCAGCCAATGGATGACTCGCTAAAGATAGCCTATTTCGAGACGTTTTTGGATGACGCGGCAAACATCTGGTTTCAAGCTTACAAAAGAGATAAACAAAACAGACATAGAAGAAGATTTTAGGAAAGAATTTGAGGACACAGATTATACAAAGGAAAAAAGGAGAAGAGTAGAAAATAGAAAACAGGCAGAAGGGGAACCCGTGCTGTGCTTCATATACGACATACAGGTCCTATATCACAACTACAAACCAGAGCTGGACATGGAAGAATTCCGGCAATTCGTCAGCAAGGACCAGTCCTCCCAATGTCCTCCGAGCTCTTTGGATGAGTTGAAAAAGGTCGCAATAACCATTGACAAAGCCCCACGGAAGAAAATTGCTCCAGATGTCAGGGTGCCAGTAGCACCACCAGGTCCACAGGAGATCCAATGTCCCATTCAGATATGGATACTTCCGTCCCGAGAATAAGAAATACCGGAATAACAGAGGAAACTGGCAAAATGATCGGAATCCCCAGCACGAAAGAAGCTATCGACGGCCCCCTGAACAACCTAGGACCTATAGACCCAGGAACGTCAATAACAACCCCATGTGTTACAACTGTGGTAGGACAGGCCACTTTGCTGGTTCGTGCAGAACGCAGTACCCAAACGCAAGAGGATGGCAAACCTAAGAGCCCCAGCCATCCACGCGCAAGGGGAGCCCTTTCGATCAAGCATACCTCACTTCACCGTCAAGTTGAATAATCAAGCGTTACAGGCTTTGGTACAGCACAGAACAATGTGGTACACCGAGATTGGGCAGAAAACATCACAATAAAAACAGCAATACAGTCCTAACCACGGCAGGAGGCCATAGAATCTCAGTGATTGGTGAAGCTAAGATGCAGTTACGTATAGGGCAGTTTACTAGCATCATAGACGTCAAAGCTATTGAGAGTGCACCATTCCCGTTAATCCTCGGCATAGAGTTCCTGACTTAAAACAAGGCGATCATAGACCTCCCAAAACAGACATTAGCTCTTCTCAATGGACGATTCAACATTCGGCTATCACAAACACACTTCAGAGCACAAAAAGCCACGTCAATCTCGGGTCTCATCCTAAAGAACAACAGAAAACCCGACGAGGTCCGATCAGAGGCTTTCTGGGCTAGTCACTCTCTTATAGAGATTGATAAAATAGGGACCGTGCTAAACGACAAGTTTAAGAACATCTACAACCTTCACAGGTCGGTAGCCCGGATCTTTGCGGTGACTAGCGACTATCGGACAAGAAACAACGGCAGCATCCTCCGTAGGGCATTTCCAGCAGTGTCCAGAAAACAAAGCCGGTCACTTGGGGCAGTCTCGGTCTCGAAGCACAAGGGAAAAACAGCATTCTTCATGCACGTGAGAAGATCAACAAAAGAAAGGCCAGCATGGGAGGATCTCTACGAAAGCTTGTCGACGCTAAAACAACTGGCCAAGAAAAAAGGTTACGAGGAGGCTGTCGAAAGAAAAGGATGGCGTTTGACCCAGGATGAGTGGAAAGTCTTTGAGATCTACACCATCTTCAAAGACGGTGGAATACGGGTACTACTATGCAGGAAAAAACGGACAACAGTGAAAAAAATGCTCTGATGAATATAGCCATAGAGGTGGAGCCCGTCAAACAAAAATTGGTGGCATGCGACGACCATAAAATCAGTCCAGGGGACACAATCACGGTGGGATTGTCACCACTCGCCAATATGGCGGAGGAGATGGCGTACTCATGTCTATACAATTTAGATGGGCTAGCCAGAATCAAAATGCAGGTACATTCGCATATTTTCTCGGAAGGAGATAAATTGTTCGTTAAGCTGAGGTCAACATCTAACGAAGTAGTGAGGATATACAAGGGCACGACGATAGCCACGCTGAGAAATGCTGGACAGGAACCGAGTAGCTCATGGAACTTTCATCTGCAAGAAGACGGGAATGAAGACAAAATAACCTTAGCCGATCATAGTCTGCACAATATCGAGGACAGGGGCACCAGATACAGCATGGAGAATATGCTCTTCGAATATCAGGATATTTTCTTCAAATCAACAAGAACGATGGGGCGAACAAATTTGACTGAGCACGTCATAGACGTAGATGGGGCCAAGCCGGTCAAAAGTAGGCCATATAGAGTCTCCCAAAAAGAGCGACAAGTCATAGATAAACAAATAAAGGAGATGCTTGAAGGGGAAGTTATCAGACCGTGTCACTCACCATGGGCAAGTTCAGTTGTTCTTGTCAAGAAAAAAGATGGAAAGACGAGGTTTTGCGTCGATTATAGAAAGATAAATTCAGTCACCAAAAAATCAAACCGTCCATTACCTCAAATCGACGATATTTTGACTTACCTGGGGGAAGCAAAATATTTCAGCAAGCTGGACATGTTCTCAGGCTACTGGCAAGTACCGATTGAAGAAAATTCCAAGCAGTACACTTCATTTGTTGCACAAGGCCATGGTACCTACGAGTTCAATGTACTCAGCTTTGGAATATGTAACGCTTCAGCTACTTTCCAGAAATTGGCAGATAAAGTATTCTGGGACCTAAAATGGAAGGAAATCTTGATAAACCTTGGCGATATCATTATTTTTTCGAAGACCAAAGAGGAACACCTTTCAAAATCAAGAAAAGTATCCGATCGGCTTCGACAAGCAAACATGACTTTGAAGCCAAACAAATGCGAGTACATGAAAGAAGAAATAAGGTTCCTAGGATACAAAGTGGGTAAAGACGGCATACTTTCAGACGACGAAAAAATCACGTGCGTGAAAGACTTTCCGACCCCAAGGAAGGTCAAAGAGGTACGAAGTTTTCTGGGGCTATGTAACTTTTACAGAAAATTCATTGAAAACTTTGCAACCATTGCCAGACCATTGCACGAGTTGACCAAGAAAAGTAGGAAGTTTGATTGGGGTCAGAAAGAAGAACAGGCGTTCAATGAACTAGAACGAAAACTGGTGTCCGCCCCTGTCCTACAGCACTTCAACCCTGGAAAGAAGACAATCCTGCACACTGACGCGTCGACAGTAGAAATTGGAGCAATCCTCCTCCAGGAAGGTGATGATGGGAAGAATCATCCAGTAGCTCATGTTAGCCAAAGTTTGTCATCCTGTGAGAAGAACTACTCCATCAGTGAGCTGGAGCTACTCAGCATAGTATGGGCTATGGGATACCTTCGGCATCTGATCTATGGACGACCTGTCACCATCGTTTCCGATCACCACGCGTTATGCCATCAAAGATAACAATCGGCGACTAGCAAGATGGGCTTTAAAAATTGCTGAGTTCGATTATGAGGTCCTTTATAAGTCTGGAAAGACCCACATGGACGCTGATTGCTTGTCACGAGACCCAGTATTACCCCCAGCAGATGAACTGGAGATCGAAAATCAAAATGAAGTCCCCACCTTCGCCATCAGAAGTCAGGAAATAGCCAAGCTACAAATGAAGGATCCAGAACTTCGAATGCTTATACAAACCATCGCAAATCCAGACAACTCCGCAATAGCCTCAGAAGACGCGCCAGAAACTTTAGACTAAGAGATGACTGCCTGTACAAAGTCAACACAGGTCGGGAAGATGTAGAATACCTGCTTGTAGTACCGAGGTCCATGAAAGAAGAGATAATGTGGGAATTGCACCAACCTGTGGTCACCTGGGACTAAGTAAGACTCTGGACAAGGTCAAGAATAGATTCTACAGGACTGGGATGGCTAAAGATGTTGAGAAATACGTGAAAGGTTGCGTTGACTGCCAAGCTAGGAAAGGCCAGCCCTACAGGAAAACCCCTGGTTTCCTACAGCCAATTCCCGTGGGAACAATTTTTGACAAAATAGGTATTGATCTATTAGGGCCTTTCCGAAGAAGTAACAAGGGGAAGACGATGATAGTGGTTACAACTGACTACGCGTCTAGGTATGCAATAACAGCCGCATTACCAAACGGAAAAGCAGAGGCATTCGCGCAATTCATTCTGGAAAAAGTCATTCTCATTCGCGGGGCACCAAGGACAATTCTGAGCGACAGAGGAAAAGTGTTCCAATCAGAGCTAGTGAAGGAACTCACACAAATTATGGGCGTAAGAAGACAGTTCGCCACAGCTTATCATTCCTGTTGCAATGGATTGACCGAACGTCTGAATAAAACCATGGCCGATATGCTAGCAATGTATTGCAATACAGAGCAAACTGACTGGTGCAGTTACGTGCCTTTTGTCACCTTTGCATCTAACACTGCCATTCAAGATACAACGAAATTCAGCCCGTTTATGCTTACCTTAGCAAGAGAACCTACACTACCGCCAGAAGCAGGACTCTTGGACAACAACTCTTCAACAGAAGCACTGAAACTTCAAGAAAAAGCATTGGCGATAAGAGCAGTGGCAGCGGAGAATATTCAAAGCAGACAGAAGAGTGACAAGTGCGTTTTGACGAAAAACACAAAGACCTACAATTTGAAGCTGGCGATAAGGTGAAGGTTTTTAGTCCCGTGAGAAAAGTAGGAAGAAGCGAGAAACTCCTACTAAGATGGTTTGGGCCTTACGAAGTAACAAGAAAGATGGGGGAAGTTAATTATAAAGTGAAAAGGATTGGAGGCAAATCGAAGACAGACACAGTACATGTGAGCAGGATGCTGCCATATAACGATCCCTGGACGGAAGAAGCTACACCTACAGTCAGGAAACTTCTGGTCCCTAAATAATGTCCTTGTCCAAAAAACAGAAGAGGGTTGACAATAACACACACGCTACCAGCAGCATGAACGACCCACCGATCGTTCGTGTTAAACCCTATATCGTCATCATGAGCAATAACGTCCATCTCTGTTCCAATATTGTTTATATAAATATCGTATGTCTCCTACTCAAAATTTATCAAAAATGTTACAGGAAATTCGACAAACCAACTCACCATTATCGATCCTGGAATCCTGGGGCACAAAGTAACAAATCACAACCACAGAAACTACTTCAACTGGGACAAATCAAAGGCTTTTCAGTTCGAGTCATAATATTCAGCCGAGGCAGAAACCCAAAACGGAATCAACGTAATTTGACACGCCGTTATAAAAATAGTTGAATATGTATGGTGTAAGACTTTCAATATATCTCGATCTACTTGTATGCTTAATATTAATTAATTTTGGTCTTTTTCATGTAGGTATTACAGAAAGGCTGCTACCGGTCCTTGATGAGTACGGATCCCGCCAAACAGGAACATCAGGACACCACAGGAATTCAGTGTCCTGGATAGAGCAGGGGCACCCGGTATCTCCTGTGGAATCACCCTGTAATACTGCAAAATTCACGGTCAAGCCGCAATGACGACACATAGACCAACCATCGTTGCAGCGTCAGCAATCACCGGCGGCGGACCACGTCAGGCAGGACCGTACTCGACGCGCTGAATAGTACAAGGTTTCGATGAGTAGCACAGGACCGGAGCAAGAATATAGGGGATATAGTTTTAGAGAAATTTTGTAAGGGACGAGCATGTTTTTCTTTTTTTTTTTTGAGAATTGGAGGCCAATGCTATTGGGGAGGGGGCATATGTCAACGGATCAAGGCAGCACCTAGTAAATCAACCCACTCAAACGGACGACGCACAACCAGGTCATGCTTAGTCGGCACTTTTCTGGTATAAATAGAAGCCCGATACGCTATTCAAATGGTTGGAAGAAACGTGATTTCTCCGATCTTCCTCCCATAAGCAGTGTCAGTCAAAAGACCAGAAGCCCTCTCACCTTAAAACCACGTCCACTATAACTTTACGTTGCTACGCGTTACTCCCTTCAGGAATCAACAATAAAACATGCCCGTCCTACTGTTTTTATGCTGGTAATAGAATATATTGGTGAATACATGCTATTACTTCACAACCCTACGGAGTTTTCCTTCCATCTGGCGCTACGTTCCTAGAGCTCAATAAGTGTGAGGGTCCAGACGAAGACCCAGTCTCACGCCTATTGTGACAATATTTTGCGGCATCCAACATTTCCGCCATTTCGAGAAGGCCAGACAGTTTACCATTATACCGACCACAAGCCCTTGACATACGCCTTCCAGCAGCGCCACGACTGCCAATCCCCTCGGCAGATTCGCCAGTTGGAATTTATTGGTCAATTCTCAACGGATATTCGTCATGTCAATGGCGCCCTCATGGCACCTATTACAGTAGACTACGATCAGCTTGCAGAAGCTCAAACCACGGACGAGGGTCTGCAGCAAATTCTACAAGATCCAGGCAGCTCCCTGAACCTCCAACTTATCGTCTTGCCGGATGGTCAGAGGCCTGTATATTGCGATGTTCAAGATGGGCGTGTGCGAGTTTACGTTCCGGCAGCCTTCCAAAAGAATGTGTTTCTGAAGCTACACAACCAGTCCCATCCAGGACATGCGGCCACTCTCCGATTGATTGCAGACCGATTCGTATGGCGTAACATGAACCGTGAAGTCAAGAAGTGGTCCCGGGAGTAGTGTCTCCAATGTCAACGTGACAAAGTTGGTCGTCACACGGTTTCACCATTCGCACCTCTGGGAATGCCTGATGGCCGATTTGAGCATATACACATCGACATCGTCGGACCGCTCCCACCCAGCCACAACTTCCGCTACCTGCTCACGATCATCGACCGATGCTATACCTATCTCCGAGATAACAGCAGATGTAGTAGAACAGAAGTTCTTTGAAGGATGGGTATTCCGGTTTGGTGTGCCAGCGACGATAACCACAGACCGAGGCAGACAATTTGAGAGCCAGTTGTTTCGTCAGCTCAACGCAATGCTAGGGGTACAACATATCAAGACAACAGCCTACCATCCGCAGTCGAATGGGTGTATAGAACGCTTCCACCGTACCCTGAAAGCCGCCCTTATCGCCGCCGATGTGGTATGATGGGTCGAAGCCCTTTCCCTGGTAATGCTGAGTCTGCGAAACACCTTCAAGCGAGACATTTCATGCACTGCCTCCGAGCTGGTGTATGGTACACCGCTTCGTCTACCTGGACAACTTCTTGCCCCCAGTGCTGCACCACCTGACGAACATCGATTTGTGCAACGACTACGGAAAACCATGGGAGCGTTACGACCTTCACCAACGAGTAACCACTCGGCCCGCACCGGTTACGTCTATCCAGACCTGCAATCAGCAACACATTTTTTTATCCGTGCTGATCAAGTGAAACCCTCGTCAACGCCCCCGTATACCGGCCCTCACAAAGTGTTGCACCGCCATGAGAAATTCCTGACTGTAGACGTGAAGAATGTTCCTCAACGAATTTTCATGGACAGACTCAAGCCAGCCTATGTCTCAGCATCCTACCAAGTAGTGGAAGAGAATTCCTACGCTAACCGACTCCGGCTGAATGTCTGCCAACAGAACCGTTCGAGACTGGTGGGTCCCTCACTGAGGGGGAGCCCTGTGGCGCATTCCCGTGTAGCAACACGCCCCAGATCGGTTGGCAACACCGCTGGATGATGCGACAAGACTGACGGGAAGTGACAGACGACAAGACGCCAGCCGATTCCCGATTCGAATCGATCAACACGCGATTTTTCATTTTTTCTACCTAAATTCGCTATTTTAGTTGTATATATTGTAAATAAGATACTATATTACGAGTGTGTCTACTTTGCGCACTCGCAGAAGACCCACAAATACGACCTGGAAAGGCCCTGACACGATACACAAGTGAGGCAAATTAGATTGATGAATAACAGCGCGGGTTGCATAACAAAGTGGGGTGCACTAGTAGAGCATAGCAAACACACCTATTATGTTCAAAACAGAATCCGCCATTTAATTATATTCATTTGACGCAAGGGAATAGTGATCCAATTACGTTAATAAAAAAAAAACAAAAGATGACAACTGATGATAGGAGATTTCGGATCAGTGTTTCCGAAAGTGCCCTTTGACAGAAGATGATAATTTATTTATTTAGCACAGCTATACAATGGACAATAATAATTTAATAATATACAGATATGCGCTGAATGAGGGCAAACAGATAAAAATAACATATACGTGTAAAAAGCAAATAAACAATAAAACAAGAAAAAAAGATATCTATTTACAAGCTACAAGTTAACCACATACGATATAAGGATTTTTTTAAAGCTATTAACATTATCACAGTTTTTTATATCACATGGTAGTTTATTGTGTTCGGTTAGTCCTTTAAAAAATAAGCTGTTTTTTGTTCTATTCAGTCTTGTAGTGTTTACATAAAAGTCATTGGCACTTCGCGTATTATATTCATGTACTTCACTAACGAGTCGCAGTTCTCTACACAAGTATCTCGGAACCAGGTTGTTTTTCATTTTAAATATTAGAATAAAAGTTTTGTACATAATAACTTGTTTTAAATTTAATAGTTGTAATGGGGTTAACATTAACTTACTGGGAGTGAACAAATTACACGATAAAATAGTTCTGAAAGCACGATTCTGAATCTTTTGTAACAATCTGAGCTTCTCTTGTGTTGATGAGAACATTATTGTGCAGTAGCCAAAATGAGGCGCGAAAATTGCTTTATAAAAAAGCAATTTAGTAAACGTGGTGAGATTTTTCCCTATCCTATGTAAAAAGTAGACCTTCCTTGATATCTTTGCAGCAACATAATCAGCATGTTGGTGAAACTTCAAATGTTCGTCCAATATAACGCCAAGGTATTTAAAAGGTGTCACCCTTTTCACTTTTTCTCCATCCAGAACAAAATTCAACTCTCTGCTCAATGTCCTAAGCATATATGGTGTACAAAATATGACAAACTTGCTTTTATCCAAATTTAATGCCATACTGTTATCACACAGCCAATCTTTGATATTTGATAAGTCGCTTTGGAGTTTTGTTTGCATATCATCAATGTCATTTCCACAGATATACAGCATGGTACCGTCTGCAAAGAGTTTTATGGAACATACTTTGACAAGTTGAAAGATATCGTTAATGTACAGCGTGAATAACAGCGGACCTAAAACTGTACCCTGAGGCACTCCGACATTGATTTTATTTGCATGAGAATAATTGTTATTGAATTTCACTTTTTGAGTACGGTCCGAAAGATATGATGTTAGCCATCGATGGATTGTGCCCCGAAGACCAATCTTGTGTAATTTATGTAACAGTAGTTCTCTATTGATCGTCTTAAATGCTCGTCTAAAGTCTAGGAATATTGAGATGATGTACATTCCTTCATCCATACTTTTCGTCCAGTCATTGCAAATGTGGAGTAGAGCAGTTTCGCATGAGTGGTTTTGCCGAAAGCCAGATTGATTACCGTTTATAATATTATTACGTTCACAGTATTCTAAAATTTGGTCTTTAGCTGCAATTTCCAATAACTTCTCATTCGGGGGCATTGAATTGATGAGACAGAAAACAGAGAAAGGACTCCCGTTACATCTTTTTCTTTTTTTTTTTGATGTTTGAAATTTGTGTCTTCTCATCAGAATATTCATAGATACATTTAAATATTTAGCATTCCTTATGGATTTGGGATGCCATTTTCATTTTCTCGAAAACGGTTGGATATAGTTATGGGGTATGCAGGGTATGCTGCATGAAATACATATACTCAGAATTTCACGTAGAATTCGAAAATTGAATGAAAAATACATGTTCCCATTTGAAATCAAGAAGTTGATAGTCGTAACTTATTTTTGGTTCACATTGTTTTCATGATTTTTTCATAAAAAAAACCGCATCCACAAATAAAAACCGACGTGTCCGAACGTTGGCTATAATTAAAAGTTATGCCTGGATATCAAAGTTGTGACCTACTGGATTTTTGTTTTTTTCGAAAATGATATTCAATCATTGCCCCAAGAAATTGTTTTTATGATATTCATCTTGAACACATACATAAATTGATCAAAATCAAATCAGCTTCGCATAACTTTTTCCAAATTCAAACATTTTTGTGAAATTCACTTGGATTTTTATTTTTTCAGAGAATCACATATAAACTACTCAACAAAACGAACGGTACACCCGAAATTTTCGCCTATGTTTGGACACTCATACTTTTTTAACGAATCGATGAAAAAATATGCGCTTTGCACCACGATTTCTTTGCGGTTTATGCGGATGGTTCAAAAAATTAACTTCCTCAAACACATCTTTTATACAGGGTGGTAATAAAAGTACTGTAAATTTTCATTTTCTTTACTATCCCCCCATTTCCACAGAGACTTTTTTGAGCATTTTTTCGATATGCCCAAGTGTTTGTTACGTCCATACCTCGGGACATATTTGAAATGTTCTTGATATCTTCTTTCGTTTTTGGAATATCGACTTTTTTTCAAAATTATGACACGTAGGGCTTTGAATGGCTTTTATGCTGATTCTAAGTTTACAACTGACAATATTATGGCACAGATCTATTGTTTAGCTGTCTTTCCGATGACTTATTGGATACTCAGCAATATTTTCAGTATACAGGGTGTGCCAAAGAATTTTGATCATAAGTAAAGCACTTTTTAGTTATTTTGTCAGGTTTTCTTGAAAATTATTATGTCGAGGATGCTGAATTAAATTCTAATCGACTTTGGAGTGATGTTCAATGTGATTTATAGAAACGGTTTTGATAATTTTGCTGGACTTTCAGTTTCCAAGTCAAGTTATCATTTATCTAACCTGTTCAAATATCTTTCCCATTCGAAATTTTGAGCACATTTTGTTACAAAATTTTATTGATGACTTCATGCATGGTGTTTTTCCAAAAATGCTTGTTTGATTGTATAGGGTGCTCGAAAAAAAAAAGTTGGATATAAATAAATGTTTTGATGTGATATTTTTGGAGGATTTTTTTTCTCCTGTATTTTTATCATAATTGTTAGAGTTTTTACACTTGGAAGTATACCGGGTGCCCGGGTATACAGGGTGATCGAAAAATGTATCGCACCTACCAATAAAAAAACTCGCTATGACATTTTGTGCTAAATTTTTCTAGCCACTTCCAATTATCATTTTTAACATTCTTTTTTGCGCAGTAGAAATAAAATGTTGAAAAAAAAAGGTCATTATTAAAATTGTGTAACAAAATGTACTCAAAATTTCGAATGGGAAAGATATTTGAACAGGTTAGATAAATGATAACTTGACTTTCCGAAAACTGAAAGTCCAGCAAAATTATCAAAACCGTTTTGATAAATCACATTGAACATCACTCCAAAGTCGATTAGAATTTAATTCAGCATCCCCGACATAATAATTTTCAAGAAGACCTGACAAAATAACTAAAAAGTGCTTTACTTATGATCAAAATTCTTTGGCACACCCTGTATACTGAAAATATTGCTGAGTATCCAATAAGTCATCGGAAAGACAGCTAAACAATAGATCTATGCCATAACATTGTCAGTTGTAAACTTAGAATTAGCAGAAAAGCTATTCAAAGCCCTACGTGTCATAATTTTGAAAAAAAGTCGATATTTCAAAAACGAAAGATATCAGGAAAATTCCAAAAATGTCCCGAGGTATGGACGTAACAAACACTTGGACATATCGAAAAAAAGCTCAAAAAAATCTCTGTGGAAATGGGGGGACAGTAAAGAAAATGAAAATTTACAGTACTTTTTTTACCACCCTGTATAAAAGATGTTTTTGAGGAAATTAATTTTTTGAACCATCCGCATAAACCGCAAAGAAATCGTGGTGCAAAGCGCATATTTTTTCATCGATTCGTTAAAAAAGTATGAGTGTCCAAACATAGGCGAAAATTTCGGGTGTACCGTTCGTTTTGTTGAGTAGTTTAGTTCATCTTCGTTGCAACGATATTGAACAAA
The DNA here is from genome assembly GCA_958502075.1 of Orchestes rusci. Classification (NCBI taxonomy): domain Eukaryota; kingdom Metazoa; phylum Arthropoda; class Insecta; order Coleoptera; family Curculionidae; genus Orchestes; species Orchestes rusci. The sequence continues at coordinate 74,900,675 of OY293303.1, forward strand.
ACTTTAAATTTCCGCAAAAGATCTTTCTATATGGTAAACTATCAATAATCATAATAATAAACTCTTATACAAAGTGCCATTTTTGTATTTGATACCTGAGTTTATTATTTAATACAGGAAAAAAAAATAATCTAGAGCGTTTTGTTTTTGGCATTAAGGCAAAACTTCAGATTATGAACAACTTTTCTTCATAACGTTTTGTTGAATTTTTTTAAATAAGGGTACTTTTTGTACAAATTTCATAACGAATTCTCATAGAGAAGGAGATGAAATTCTCAATAATTTTATTATGCGAGCTATTATTGGAAAATTATCAGGTCGAGCCTTAAATTTGATAGGTTCGCGAGTAAATGAACTTCTTTCATGGGAAGATGTTAGAAATGCGCTTCAACTGAGTTTTGGAGATCAAAGAAATTTAGATTGCCTAGTTCAAGATTTGATTGCATCAAGTCCTAATAAAGTGAAACCCCGTATAATTTTGATATGAGATGCCAAGATGCACGTTATTTGATTTTTTCAAAACTAAACTATGATCTACAAATGCTGAAACAACGGCGGTTCTGAAGCAAAATGTAGGGGGGGTAATATCATGTGAGATATTCCGGAATGCGCCGGAGGCGAAACATTGTTGAAAGCGCATTCGCCATTTTATCATAAATCGTAATTCTTGGCAACCAAAAATGAATAAATTAAGGCTCTAAGGTTCAGCTTTAATAGTGTTTTGTTGATCTTGTTCCTTACATGGATGGCTGTTCTGTTTTTTGTCACAAAGAAATAGAGATGATGTACATTTTTTTTGTGTATGTACACTGCTCTGGGGGGGTAACTACCCCCATTACCCCCCCCCCGTAGAACCGCCGGTGTGCTGAAAGAGCAATAAGATTAAGAAATTACGAAGAATTAGCTTTAAAAACATTTGTGAGGAATTTAACACGGCAACTTCAAAATAATTTTCCTTTGAGAGACCCCCAAACTTTAGAAAATGCAATGGCATAAGTTATTAAAGAAGAAAATTTCATGTACAGGGTGATTCATTTTCAGAGTCAGGGTGCCAGTTCTCGTAAACTATCTATCCTATCTTAATAAAGTGGTGGGGGAAGTTCAATTGTTTTATTAAACAAACGGAGATTTCTCCCGTTTCGCTTGACCGATTTAAACAAGCTTGGGCTCATATGAAAGAGCATCATCTGCACTTCAAAAAACTTTTTTGGTTTTGAATTGTTGACCTTCGCCGTCGCCGCTTGATGGCGATAACTGAAATGGTAGCATGTTTTTGAGTTTTTTCCAAAAAAATCAAATGTAATGGTATATTCATTTTAATATATTCCAAAAGGGGATACATTTTCTTATCAAAAAAATAAAAAAAAACAAAAAAAATAAATAAAAAAAAAACAAAAAAAAATCATTAATTTTTCTTTGTCTTTTTTTCTTTCTTTGTTTCTTTCAACAGAGAAATTTCCAGAGACCAATTTTTAAACCACCATCTCAAAATGTGAGACATAATCAATTCAATTCCAATCAGCCGGAACCAATGGACACATCATCTGTTTCAAGTTTTATGAAAAGAAATAATCAACCCTTGAATTTTGCGGAAATTAAGTATCTAGAAAATGCGTCACTAGCAGTAGCCCAGGCAACGAAGGAAAAATAGAGGAAAAAAATGGTGTATTTGCGGATTTTCGTATAAGTGTAGGGTGAGGTGTCGTGAACAACATACTAAAAGTCCTGGTCGGTGGGGGGCGAGCTAAGGTGGTGGAGGGTGTCTGAAGATTTTTTTTTTGCTTTTTCATGAATAGCGGGAGAACCAGAACCTTCAGCAAATAAACATAGGAATACTTAATTATTCTACATGAAATTCTCATCAAGAAAGGCTCAGTACTCATTGTCGCTAAGATTGACATGTAAGGAGATATGGATGAAGGAAAAACTATATGATAATACAGGGTGTTTCCTAGAATTTGGTAAAAAAATGCGTGGGGTGATTCATTTTCACGGGGTATTTTCATCAAGGATTTTTATTAAAAAAAGTTCCTTTAAAGATTTGACGAAACATTTTATCTACGAAAGCTACGCCCCTTTGAATAGGGCACCCCAAAGACTTTTCTTCCTCAATATTTCCGAACCCATTCATACAAAAATCATGAGATTTCATATATCGCATGAACTTTCAAAGCAGAATCAGAATTTGAGGTCAAAATTTTGAAATTTCAATCAGTATAGCGTACCAAACTGGAAGGGTTGAGTGAAGGTTGAGTGTTCAGCTTAGACCTCGATAAATGGAGGTATACGAATACTCTCAGTAGACCACCTGACACACTGAGGATTGGGGCCAATGACTGAGTGAAAGTTCATCGGTGGCACGTCAGAGGAAGCAGTTGAAACTCAATTTATATTTTCATAATATGAAAATCTGATTTCCTAACATTAATCCATTTTCTCCAGTTTATTTTCTCTCTCTAGCGAAAAAATACGAAACACCTTTTTTGTAGGAAATTTTTCATAGAATAATTTAGTACTGTAGTATTTTTTCGCTGGTTGGTCTTGTTCTCAAGTTATTCAAGAGAAACGTAGAAAAATGACCAACAGAGACTTCCCTCCACTTTAGCTCGCCCCCCACCGATCAGGACTTTAGTATGTTGTTCAGGACACCTCAACCTACACTTACACCAAAATTCGCATTGAATAATATCTCATCAACTTTACCACACATTATTATACCCCAACTCAACGCAAAGTTTTTGATTGATACTGGAAGTACAAAAAGTTTAATTTCTCCTAAAATTGTTGAAAAGTGTTATCCACTCAGAATTTTTGATGAAGATTTTCAAATTGAAACAGCACACATGATAATTTTTCACGATAAAGTTATCCAAACTCCAATTTTTGAAATGTTTAAAGTAAATGAATTTTTATGAATTTGTTTTATATTTTTGAATTTAGTGAAAAATACGATGGATTAATTGGTATTGATTTATTAAAACAACTCAAAGCAGTACTTGACATTGGTTAAAAATAAATATTAACAACTTTGGTTGTCCCAATTATCCAAAATGAAGTTCAAACTCCAAAACAAAATAAAAATTTGAATGACAATTATTCTATTGATGAAGTGTGAGTTGCTGAGTACACGTAGTAAACCAAAGTGAAACGGAGTGAAATATGTACTAATCGTGTATATGTTTATTAAAATTCAGAGCGCTTTCGGCTTACAAGGCCATCTCCAGTGCTTCCGGCTGGAAAAATATAAAATTACTGAATGGAAGGATGTGGGGCAAACATACCTCCTACATAGACAAAAAACAGAAAAATGTATCACATTAAACACTACGCACAAGTAAATAGTCAAAAGTAAAAAGCAAAAATACAAATTGTTCACAGAAATGCCCTATGGGTCCCACAAAGTCAACGATTTATAATTACTATTTTGATTGTTTATCACACATAACCCAACTTAACAGTAATAATAGAGTATTGGAACTACACAATAAACAACGAAGTACGACCGAACAAAATCATGAATTTAAACCTGGCAACACAGAAAAAGGCTGGTACCGTACTTTGTTGATTATTCCTCATTCGTCTCTACATGGAATTCAGTCTTCTGTGAATAGGCTGAAAAGGTCTATTAAGATTAGCTTGAGTGTTCAAGCATTTCGTGTTCCTTTTCATTTCCTTGCTTATCTCTGAGTCTTCAAGAAAATCCAGTCGAAGAAAATTCTTGCTTTGCACATTCACCAGCAGTCTCGAGTCTTTGTCCGGGTCAAATTTATTTTTTATTTTTCCAGCCGGAAGCACTGAAGATGGCCTTGTAAGCCGAAAGCGCTCTGAATTTTAATAAACATATACAGGATTAGTACATATTTCACTCCGTTTCACTTTGGTTTACTACGTGTACTCAGCAACTCACACTTCATCAACTCTACGGTACAGTAGTTATGGCTGACAGATATAGGAGACTCTCCTTGCGACGAACCCGCTCTCCCAAATAGACATATGGTTTCTGAACAGATGTATCAACGAAAAGGTCAACCCCACTTTTGCAAGAGTGAAAACATCCAGAAATGTCCCTCAGACACTCAAGAGAGAGATGGAATACAAAATTCTCCAGAAATCAATTTGCAAGCACTATGCTAAGCTAAATCTGTTGAACCTGCAATTGAAGCAACTATACGATGAATTAGTCAAGAATACTCACTTTCATACACTACAAGAACTTTTGAAGAACATACATGATCACGTTGTTGATGAAAGAAGAAGGAAGTTCGAGAGGGTCAATAAAAAGCTGCAGAACCTAATCAGAAGGAAAAACCGCCACGAAGCAATCCCTACAAACTCGAATAAATTCAGCACTTTCCATTTCCATGACAGAATTATTAATATCTCAAAGGCTGAGTTTGACCAGGATGAAATGGAGTTATTGAAATTTGGTTTAAATTTTTTTATCAAAAATGACATCTCTACACAGGACTTAGTACACTTTGCATGTGAGATGGATGTGCTGATTGAGCAATTATCATCAGATAGTGACATCAAGAACTCACTAAGAGAAGAAATTCATATGCATTTGCACAGATTCAAGTCCAAAAGACAGAGAGCTGAACCATGTAAACAACACAGACATTTTAAAAACATTTTAAAGAGGATCCAAGAGAAAGTGAAAGATCAGAATTTAATCATTTCCAAAGCAGACAAGGGGAATTGCTTGGTCATCATGAACACGGCGGATTACATAACCAAAGTGCAAAACTTCTCTTATCAGATAACAACTTCAAGATCCTAGATTCCAACCCGTATAATAAATTTATCAATATGACCAAAACTCATCTGAAGTTAGGAGAAAAGCTGTTGGAGGAGTTTAAAGCACAAAAAACTCTGATCTCAAGCAACCCAACCATGCCAAGGCTATACGGACTCCCAAAAATCCATAGAGATGGAATACCAATCAGGCCAGTGGTATGCTTCATAAATACACCAAATGCCATTCTATCAAAATTGGTACTGAATCTAATCAAGGATCTAACCATGTTTAAACCTACCCATACAGTTCAGAACAATCCGCAATTGATAGACAAACTCAAGGACATCCAGATGGACGACAACAGCATGATGATATCATTTGATGTGAGCAATCTCTTCACCTCTTTTCCTAGGGATGAGACGCTCCGGTTAGTATGTAACCTCTCAAGGACCAAAGAAGTTGATGAACTCCAAATAAGGGACATTTCATCACTTTTGGATCTCTGCTTGTCTCAAGATTTCTTCACTTTCAACAATACATTCTACCAGCAAGCAGAGGGTTTGGCAATGGGGAGTTGTCTATCTCCATTTCTGGCAGACCTTTTTATGCATGATCTAGAGTCAAAATATCTTCCCGACAACAAAGAAATATTATCCTATGCACGTTACGTCGATGATTGTTTCGTGATTATCAAAGGAAACCGGGAAACTGCTGAGAGAATTTTGTCAAAAATGAACAAGGCACACCCAAGTATCAAGTTCACACTGGAAATAGAAGAAAACAAGTGTATTAACTTCTTGGATCTTACTATATCCCGATCAGGACCAAAATTAGACTTCAGGATATATAGAAAACCAACACAGACCGATCATGTCATTCACAACTCCTCCCATCATCTTTTCCAACACAAGATGGCAGCCTTCAACTCTTACATTTTCAGACTTCTCAGTATTCCCCTCACCAAGGAAAGTTTTGCATTCGAATTGAATACCTTAAAACAAATTGCTCATAACAATGGCTATAATCCAGACCTGATTGACCGAAAGGTGAACAAGTTAAAGACCAAAATATTGACGAAATCAGTCTACACTCAAGCTCTAGTGGAAAACTCGAGATTCATTTCTCTTCCATGTGTGGACACTGCTCTATCCGAGAGAGTATCTCAAGTTTTCAAAGATAGACTACCGCAGGTGAGTGTGTCCCATTCAATTAAAAATAACCTTCACAAATCACTGGTCAATTCAAAAGATAAGATCAATAAACTTAACAAAAGTGGCATCTACAAACTAAGTTGCTCAGAATGTGAGACGACATAATATGTTGGGAGAACTTGTAGACCACCCAAATAACAATTTTCCACAAACACCTGAATTTGACAAAAGTAAAGATAATACTTTGAAATCTAATTTGAAAAATCTAAGATTAGAACATTGCAAACTCGAGGAAAGAAAAGCTATAGAGACCTTTGTTTTGAATTTAGAGATATTTTTCATTGTGACCAATTACCCTTGACTTTTACTAATCAAATACAACACCCTATCAATTTAAGAGACGAAACAGCAATTTTCACTAAAAGTTATCGATATACCCAGAAAATCATAAAAAATAAGTTAAAGATCAAATTCAAAAAATGCTGGAACAAGGAATTATTCAAAATTCAATTTCTTCTTGGTCAAGTCCTATTTGGATTGTTCCCAAGAAGCTAGATGCTTCAGGAAAAAGAAAATGGCGTCTTGTAATCGATTATCGTGAACTTAATGAAAAAACAATCAATGATAAATACCCCCTTCCAAATATAAGTGACATTTTAGATAAATTAGGCCGATGCCAATATTTTACAACACTGGATTTAGCAAGCGGTTTTCATCAGATTGAAATGAAACCTTCCGATATACAAAAAACAGCATTTTCAACAGAAAACAGACATTACGAATTTAAAAGAATGCCTTTTAGATTAAAAAACGCAACATCAACTTTCCAACGAGTGATGAATAATATTCTTAGAGGTTTACAAAATGAAGAATGTTTAGTTTATCGATATTTTTATTTTTAGTACGTCTCTTTCCGAACACATGGACAGATTAAAAAATGTTTTCAATCGTTTAAGGCACGCAAATTTCAAAATTCAATTGGACAAATCGGAATTTTTAAGAAAAGAAGTCAATTATTTAGCTCATGTTATTACTCCAAATGTAGTTAAGTTAAGATAAAATTATTGCTATCAAGAAATTTCCAATTCCAAAAACTCCAAAAGAAATCAAGTTTTCTTGGATTGGTAGGCTATTATAGTAAACTCATGAAAGATTTTGCCAAAGTCACCAAACCAATGACTCAATGTTTAAAGAAAAATAATAAGGTAATTCATGATCAGAACCTCATAACATCTTTTGAAACTTGTAAAAATTTACTTTGCAACTCCAGTGGCGAAACTAGGGGGGTGCCAGGGTGTGCCCGGCACACCCCAGACGAGCCATGGCACACCCCAGAGAATCGGAGGAGCACTTTTTTCATTCTTGAAGTTATTGAAATTCCGCATATTTTCGCATTACGCAGAAGTTTTCAAGTGAAATCCTATGGTTCGACAGAAGCTTGAATCGACCCTTAACGCAATGTTCAAGGAACTCGCTATAGCGCCAAATGGTGCAATCAAAATAGTTGGCGTTTCAAAGCGCGATAGCGGGCGGTGTACACGGCCTTAAATAGTTACATAGCCTCACTATTGTCATCTGTCATAAACTCCGCAGAAACGAGCACACATGTAGTTCCGCTTAACAAACAAGTAAGTAATAATACCATTAATAAAAGTGACAAAGTGACAAGTACATTAATTATTATTTTATCAGTTTTCTGTCTTCTGTGCTGTGCTGTGTGAAATCAAAACAATAACCACCAGACAAAATGTAATTTTACTTGTTTGTATGTTTGTTTTAAGGATGTTGAAATTGATAGGTGAAGAAAAAAGGGGAGGTTACACCAAAATTCACAGAGGGTGGTCCGTGATGAATGGGTCATAGAATAGAATAGAGTAACTGTAGATTCTAGACGTCAATATTTGCTTTGATTGTCAAAAAGATACAGGATGTTGAAGTCCAATTTTCAATTTCATATTACGTATTATCTTATGCCATGATTTGTTCAGTTTTGAAGAAAAAAAACGCGAACATTTGAAATAAGGGGTTTTTGGAGTGAGAAATTTGAATCTGAACTTAGTTTCTAGGTTGTTTGTAGAGGGCGCTAGTTACATACCTTTGAATGGAATATTTTCATCATAACTTTTTTACTATTTGAAAATCTCGAATACAAAATCTGGTAAATTGATTATTTCTATGAGCAAAAATTATGTTTTGTTGTTAAATATCGATAAACAGTTTAGTTCTCGGGAAAATCAAACTTTAATGATTCAATGCACGCGGAATTTTTCATTTTTGATGGCAGACTAGCATCTATTATTCAAAATTTTCAGTAGGAACTATGAACTACCGCTATAGCTTTCAAGAACAACGAATCTAAAAAGTTACAGAAGTATTTTTTTTGTTAATAAATTAATAAATTTGAGAAAATGCCGATGCACAACGCATTCATAAATAATGCAAAAAATCCCCAGGCATTGATTGATTTTCTCGAAAACTAAGCGGTTTATCGATATTAAACACAAATACTTTATTTCTTAAAAAAAAACAACTTATCAGTTTTTTGATCCGAAAAGTATAAAAGATTCGGGTAAAAATGTTCTAATGAATATATTCCATTGAAAGATATGTGACTAGCGCCCTATGGGTGTCCGGAAATGTTGAGCAAAAAATTCAGGTGAGGAATTCTAGACAAAAAATAAACGCTACCTATTCCTATAATATTTTTTCGAAAATTGATTATTGACGGAGTTACAGGGTGTTAAAGTTGCATTTTATTTGCAGTTTTTTTGCAATACATTTTGCCACGCTTATAATATTTTGACAAAATCTCGTATTTGGGGCTTTATCGGGACGAGGAATTCAAATTTGCCCACCGTTTTTTTGCATTTTCTAGAGGGCGCCACATACGAACCTATACTTTGATTTGAATGGTCTTGACTATTTTGTGCTACACTGTATGTGACTTTTGACCAAATATTTTTATTCTCTCGACCTTTTGACATAAAAAAAGGATACTTTCTTTTGTTGCGATAAATCTTACCGTTTTCGAGAAAACGCTAAAATAACTTTGCTTGCATGTAATGAATACGAAATCATTTTAATTTATTTTCAACCTTAAATAAAGCATGCTTTGGAAACATAACATGTGCTATAGTTGCCTTAGAAACAAGTTTTGGAAAAATTAGTTTTGAAAGTTGGTGTTGGTAATTTTTTGAAAATTTGCTATTACACTAATGGTGGTCAATGACAAAAATACTGAAAATTAAAAAATTAAAAAATGTGAAAAATTACCAACTGTATACTACATTTTGATCTTAAAATTTGGTGAGGATTCTCCCACTTTCTTTTGTCAGGAAGGTTATCAAACACCCTGTATATTGACGCCCAGAATCTACGGTTACTCTATGACCCATTCATTACGGAAAACCCTGTATATTATACTTTCACTTCTTTCTTTACCGCAGGGTCTGGGGTGTTAGCTTCATTTTCTATATACAGTGTGACCCATTTGTTTTGGGAACACCCTGATAAAAAGTTTATTTCTTAACCGATTTGGTTCGTTTTTTTTTTGGATTGTAGAGCTCAAAAAATTGTATATTCTTGGCAAAAAGTGACCTTCGCTATTTTGACTTCAAGGCCTACTATGTTAGTTTTTAAGAGCAAAATTTCAGGAAACCATATTACCGATTTTTTTAGAAAAAATCTGTGTGCGCCACTGGATTCAGCATCCTTTAAAACGGGTCTATACAAATTTTCAATCGAAAATATCAAGTTGAAAAAAATTAAAAATTCGCACTTTAACAATCTTTGATTCTATCAAAACAAATAAAAATGACATAAAACTAAAAATTTGTAACTTCTACCAAAACACCATCAACTTCAATGCATTTATCATTTCTTTTGATAGAATCAAAGATTGTTAAAGTGCGAATTTTTTTCAACTTGATATTTTCGGTTGAAAACTTGTATAGACCCGTTTTAAAGGATGCTGAATCCAGTGGCGCACACAGATTTTTTCTAAAAAAATCGCTAATATGGTTTCCTCAAATTTTGCTCTTAAAAACTAACATAGTAGGCCTTGAAGTCAAAATGGCGAAGGTCACTTTTTGCCAAGAATATACAATTTTTCGAGCTCTACAATCCAAAAAAAAAACGAACCAAATCGGTTGAGAAATAATTTTTTTATCAGGGTGTTTCCAAAACAAATGAGTCACACATGTATGTAGTCATCTTTATTTGCGTTACAGATTTTGGGTGGTTTGAGATTTGAACATGAAGAAATTCAAAGACATACGATCGTTTTTCAAATCTGCCAGAAATCAACCTGACAATCATGAGACAAATCAAACGTCTACTCAAAAATCTGATGCCACAACAAATGTTGAGAGAGCTGTTGTAACACAATCTTCATCTTCAACTATAGAACATATTGGCGGAGGCAGGGAAGATGATGTAAATAAAGGAGCTGGAGACGGGCAAGGTAGCGAAGCATCAGATATTTCTCCATCTGCAGGAGGACAAAATGATCCAGAAGTTCAAGATCTGGGAACCCTTGATAGTGGTCCATCGCAACCAAGGGGTGTTTTTCCAAAAAGTTCATTTGGTGATAGACAGAGGTCATTTTCGTCTAAATACTTTGATACTTATCAGTGGCTTGAATATAGTGTGAAGTTAGATAAAGCTTTCTGCTTTGTCTGTAGACATTTTCGGTCTTCTGCGAATACTCGAGATCAAAATGAAAAGTTTATCATCAATGGGTTCAGTAATTGGAGGAAACTAAGTGAGTCGCTGAAATAACATGAAAGTTCTTTGATTCACAGTCAGTGTATGCAAAAGTTTGTAGCACACAAGCATTCCTTGAAGTCCGGAAATGTTCACGATAAGCTAATCGTACAACATGAAGAAATGATAGTACAGAACCGAGATTATATGATAAAATTGATCGACATGATTTTATACTTGGCACGTCAAGGGCTTCCACTTAGAGGGCACCGAGAAGACGCAACATCTACTAACCGGGGAAATTTTCTAGAGTTGGGAGAACTTATGGCTAAACATGACAAGAATTTTTCGATGCATTTAGAGAGGCATATTAGTTATTGCAGATCTAAAATACAGAATGATATAATAAGCATCGCATCTCAGCTTGTTATTGAACAGATTGTAGAAGAAGTGAGGCAATGTGGTTTTTTTTCAATAATGGTCGATGAAGCTAGGTGCTTCAAACAAGAACAATTGTCCGTTGCAATCAGATATGTAGTAGGCTTAGAAGTTGAGAAACGTTTTCTTGGTTTCCTAGATTGTTTTTCTTTTAGAGATGCCGAAAGTTTAAAAACACTTATTCAAGAGCATCTGAGTGAATTCAATCTGAATAACAGCATATTAATTGGCCAATCTTATGATGGAGCCAGTGTTATGTCCGGGAAACACCAAGGACTGCAGGCCAAAGTGAGGGAACATCATCCACAAGCCATTTACTTTCATTGCTTGGCACACAGGATGAAATTGGTAATTGTCGACAGTTGTGCTAAGGTATCCACTGCAGCCGCATTTTTCAACACTCTGGAAGCAATATACGTCCACTTTTTCCAACCTGGTCATCACTCCTATCTCATAAACGCTCGTGATGCTCTAGGTATAAAGTCGGGTGGCGAAATGGGAAGTCTTAGCAGTACCAGATGAAGTTGTAGATATGAAAATTGTAAATCCCTTTTGAAAAATTTCCAAGCAATTCGAAATGCTCTCGATGAGGAAATTGAACAAAGGCGAGACAAAAATTCTGTAGAAGCAATTGGAATACTAGCATCAATTATGAAGCCAGAATTTGTTGTTTGTTTGTTCGTCTTCCATTCAGTCCTAAAGGTCGCAAATGTACTAAGTAAATACTTCCAAACCAAAAATGCCACACTAGGTCAGGCTAGTGACATCAAAGATAGCACTATAAGTAGCTTTGAAGAAAATAGGTATGCATTTGACGACCTTTGGAGTGAAATTAGTACATTCTCAGAAGAACAAGACATTTCTTTGGAGCCTGTAAGGATTTCCAAGAAAAGGAAGCAACCACAAAGACTTGAATATCTGACTGACTCAACACTGGGTAAATCATCTCTGATCGACATGCAAGCAGAAACTACAGCTCCCGAGTACTGGAAAGTCAATATTTATTACCAAGTTATGGACAACGTAATTGGCAATATGAAGAGACGATTCGAAAATCTTCCTCTTGCAAGGTCGATTGATGCATTTATGAAGCTAGATCTGGATCAAGCGCATAAGTTCGTATCCGTTTATCAGAGGGCCTTCAATATAGACATTTCCACACTTCAAGCTGAAGTTTTAGTAACACGAAATTTATTTAAAAATAAAAAACTTGAAATCGCATTGGAAAATCTTAAATTTCAAGTGAAGGGCGATCTAACACCAAATCTTTATTAACTGATACAAATTGCTGTAGGCCTTCCAATCAGTTCAGCTGGTTGCGAAAGGAGTTTCTCCGCTATGAGGCGGATAAAAACATGGCTGAGAACCACAATGATACAAGATAGATTTTCCAATTTGTCACTGCTCGATATCGAAAGTGCCCTAGTTAAACAGAAATTATCGGCCGAACAAGTTCTCTCTGTTTTCATCAAAACAGAAAGAAAACTGAAATTAGTCTAAACTTTTTTTTTTTGTTTCTTCTCACATGTTATATTTCACTCGATATTTTCTCAATAAAATATGAAAATCTAGAAGTCTTTCACTTTTAAGTGGGTGTATGATAAATCATGATGAAACCCAAAACTATGTATTGAAAATTAGGATTAACAAGAATAATGTAGTTTCCATAAGTATAAACGTTGATTGTCAACAAAAATCTAACAGAAATTTCCCGTCTAAATAATCCTACTAATACATGAGTACCATACACTAGACTTTTCAAAGACCTGGGGCTGGGGCCTGCCCCCCCCCCCCCAGAAAAAAATTCTAGTTTTGCCACTGTGCAACTCCCCAATTTTACAGTACCCTGCTTTTTCAAAGTCATTTATTTTAACAACAGATGCATCAAACGTCGCCTTAGGTGCATTCTTATCACAAGGTTGCGTTTGCATCTCGAACTTTGAATAAAAGTGAATCTAAATAAAGTACTATCGAAAAGGAATTGCTAGCCATTGTATGGGCATGCAAATATTTTAGACCGTATTTGTTTGGTAGGAAATTCACAATTTACACTGACCATAGACCTCTAGTTTGGCTTTTTAATCTCCGTGAGCCTAATAGTAAACTCGTAAGGTGGAGATTAAAACTAGAAGTATTTGATTATAATATTGTATATAAAAAAGGAAAATTAAATGTTAACGCCGATTGTTTATCTAGAATTCAAATTGATCCTCTTGATACTGAATCAATGATTAATAATCCTGAAGATCCAGAAGACCAATTTGACTCACTCGACTATCTAAAAAGGATCACTGAAAGTTTTGAAACTTCTAAGACTATGAATAAACCATCTACTAGTAAACATCATGTTGAAAATCTAAAAAAAATAACAATCTTATCAGACGTTCAAATCAAACCACCCTTTCAAATTCAACAAGACTCAAATTCTCAAATGCAATATTCAGACTCAAATACACAACATTTCACATTCAATGAAACAACTAACACCGGAATAAAAATTTTAGACAAAATGATAAGGTTAATCAAATTTTAGTTTTTCCCCAAGTTTTTCCGAAATTAAGTGTGAAACAAGAAAATTGTTACCATCATTAAATAATCAGAGTAAATATTCCAAAAAGTGAAAATGAAAATTTAATACTTGAATTTCTTACACAATCACTGGAAAAGTCTACTGCATGTATTTTCATACTTTTGAATTATATGCTCAATTCAACAATGTCTACTTGAGACATTTCTCAGAAAAAGGTCCTAAACTAATTAGATGCACAAAAATGGTAAATACAATAACTCATTTAGAAGAACAAATAATTTTGACTAAAAACCATCATGAAGGCAAAAGTAATCATAGAGGTATCAATGAAACTCTTGAATATCTCAAAAGAAACTATTATTGGATAGGAATGAAAGATACAGTGACAAAATTCATAAACTCTTGTGATATTTGGCAACGTGCTAAGTATGCAAGAAAAAATCCATACACTCCTATTATGCTGACTGAAACACCCTCGAAACCTTTTCAAATAGTTCTCATTGATGTTTTCTATCACGTTTTAGCTCCGTAAATCTTAAAACATGCGAAATGAAACGCCGATTTATCAGAACTGACTTTTTATATTTCAAACGTACGAATCACGCCACACAATGACTCATCCTCGTCAGGACTCCCAGGGTTGTACTCATCGCGTTTTGCTGTCGCTGCGTTAAGGTCCGGCGTAGGACAAGTCTATTGGCTAATATTCGGCCTTCCTGACATCGTGGCGTCCTCGCTATTCTTGGGGTTGTTCAGTGTAGTGTACCTATGAACCAATCATGATTACAGTGTACGGTATCTCAAGTCTGTACCTTATTATTATTAATATTTATGAATAAATCCATAAATCCTCTTTTTTTTTTTTTTAATCTTATTATCTGTATTTCAGTTTAATGTGTGACCTCCGTTACCACACTTCATTCATTATTTTCTTGAATTGTGAACTTAGTTACCACAAAATCTTATTCCTTTTTATTTACTTTCTTGTGTGACCTTTGTTACCACACTTGCATTCCTTCATACATAATATACACATACATACATATTTAATTATGTATTATTGTTATTTTTTTTTTTTTTTTTTTTTTTTTTTCCAGGCTGTGAACTTAGTTACCACAGATCCTTGTACAGAGAATTATCATTTTCACACTGTGAACTCTGTTACCACAGTTTAGGTGCTTGTGATCTATGTTACCACAATAATTTTTTTTTTTTTTTTTTTTTTTTAAACCAAAATTCTTCTAAAATTCTTGAATGATTTTATTGAAAAAATTTCAATGAAATATGAACAAATTCAGACAAAATAAACAATCATATAATTTATGTATAATATAGTTATTAATACTATATAATTATTACAAGTGCATGCGAAGATTCAAATTCTACCCTTCTAGTAAATCAATTAATTCTTCTGTACTATCGACTGAACTATCGCTATCAGTCTCTTCCAGTACGCCGCCTGTATACTTTCTTAAATTTTCAGCAGCTACAACAGCCTTGAACCGTTTATACCCTTTCATACCTTCGATAGCTACTATTTCATAACGATCATTTCCCAAGGCCTTGTGTACTTTATATGGCCCACCAAATTTATAATATCCCACTTTTCTAGATATTTCTTTTCCGCTTTTATCTGAACCAGACCATAGTACTAAATCCCCCATTTCATACACAACGCAAGACTTCCGCTTTTTGTCAAACCTAGATTTCATTTTCCTGGACTGTTCATCCATTTTTAATTTTGCTTTCACATTGATATCTTCTGGGACATCAAATTCATCATTTCCCAGATCTGAATGACGATTTTTATTGTATCCGAACATGAGCAAATGTGGAGTGAAACTAGTACTTTTATTTACTGTATTGTTCATACCCCATATAACATTGGGTAGGGATTTTTGCCACTCGTTTTCATTATTTATGGAGGTGTTAAGGCCTTCTAATATGGTTCTATTGTAACGTTCTACCTGTCCGTTTGACCTTGGTGACGCAATTGAATTGAGAATGTGCTTTATCTGATACTGATTTATGAACGACTTGAAATGATAACTAGTGAAGGCTTTGCCCCTATCCGAGATGATACGTTTTGCAGTACCAAACATACTAAAAAGGTCACTCAGATGAGCAGTAACCTCTTGGGCCCCTACTGTCTTACAAGGTCTCGCAAAAACAAATTTTGCAAAAGAATCAACAATAACCAAGATATACGAGTTACCTTTGTGACTCTTGCAGAAAGGCCCTAAATGGTCTATGTGCCATGTATGTAATGGCTCTGTTGGTTTATCAATCGGATATAAATACCCTTCTTTCTTTCCATAATTCCCCCGCTTAAACTGACAATCGAGACACGCTCGAACATACTTTCTCACAAAACGATTCATACTCTTAAACCAGAATTTTTCTTTTATAAGTGCCAGACAGCGTTCTAAGCCTACATGACCAATATCATCGTGATATTTCCGCAGCAAATTAAAGCGGGCTGATTTTGGGAGAACTAACACGTATTTACCACCCAAAACCTGTCTATACAGTTTGTCTTCCTTTATCAAATATTTGTCTAATATGTCTTGATCACTAGCCTCAAGTAATTTAGCTTTTATCAGTCGAATATCTTCGTCCTGCATCTGTAAGGTTAATATCCAGTCGGTAGTATCCAGGAGTAAGATATCAGAAACAGGATTTCTGCTCAAAGCATCAACATGTCTAATTCGCTCACCCGGCCTATGCTCGATCTCAAAATCATACTCCTGAATACTCAGCCACCATCTTGCTACTCTTGGGAGGATATCCTTCTTTTCGAATGTACTGCGGACTGCGGTGCAGTCGGTTATTATTTTAAAATGAATTCCCAAGAGATATATCCTGAATCGTTTTATTGACTCTACAACCGCAAGAGTCTCGAGATCGTATGAATGATAAAGACTTTCGTCTCGAGAAGTAGCTCTACTGAAATAAGAAACAGGCTTTAACAATTCGCCCTCGTATTGCATTAAAATCCCTGCAATTCCTTTTGATGATGCATCCGTGTGCAATTCAGTTTTCGCTAGAGGATCAAAGATTTTAAGTATTGGCTTAGTAATAAGTTTATCCTTAATAACATTAACCGCGTTTACCTGGTCAGCGCCCCAACACCAAGGAACATCTTTACGAAGTAACTTTGTCAATGGAGCGACAATCCTAGCATGACCTTCAATAAATTTCCGGAAATACGAGCTGAGACCAAGAAACTGTCGGACCTCATGCACATTAGATGGCATTTTGAACTCCGCCACTGCTTTTATTTTATGATCTCCAGGTCTTATGCCCTCTTGAGAAATTTCATATCCGAGAAATACAATTTTACTTTGTAAGAAAGCACATTTCCTAACGTTTAATTTTAAATTCGCCTGTGAAATTAGATTCAACACTTCTTCAAGAACCTCAAGACCCTCTTCAACAGTATCTGACGGTATAAGAATATCGTCCAGATAAGCTAAGACCTTGTCAAATCTAAGCTTACCTAACACTAAATTTACCATCCGCTGAAAAGTCGCCGGAGCGTTTGACAACCCAAATGGCATTCTCAAAAACTCAAATTCTCCATCTGGTGTAACAAATGCGGTTTTGTGAATTGAATCTGGTGCAACGGGAACCTGATAATATCCTTGAGCCATATCAAGACTCGTAAAATATTTTTTTCCACGTAATCTATTAATTAGGTCCTCGATATGAGACAAGGGATAATTATCTTTGATGGTTATAGCATTTAATTTTCGATAATCTACACAAAGGCGAAAATCTCCCGTCTTCTTTTTTACTAAGACTACTGGGCTAGAAAAGTCTGAGGTAGACTCTCGTACTATACCACCCTCAATCAACTCGTTTACTTTATCGCGGACTATTTTCTTTTCAAACTCTGACAATCTATATGGTCGATGCGAAACTGGCTTATCCTTGCAATTTCCTGACGTCCTTGATTTTGGTCTTGTCCTTAAACCAGCACTTGTCGGCGGCATGTCCAACTCTTCCACACGTGGTACAAGGGTTGAAAACAACAGGCTTCTTTTTCCAGCAGTCTTTCATCAGATGACCTGTCTTCCCACATGATGAACAGTGTGCTCGCCTCTTGGTCCAGCAGTCTTGCTCCACGTGCCCTCTTTTGCCACAAGCAGAGCAGCTGGTTACAGATGTTTGATTCCTCGCAGTTCCCGTTCCACTTGCCTTCAATGGACAATATCGAGATTTGTGTCCAACTTTTTTGCAAATATAGCACATTATTTGGGCCGAAGAACTACCAGGTTTTGTATCACTCTCCCATTTGTTGTTGCTTTTGGATGCGGTGGTATCTATTTTGCTAAGGAAACCGTAGAAGAGTTCATCTGCAGTTTGATAGTTTCCAGCTTTGGCTGTCCCCTGAATATCCTCGGGCAACCCGTCTATTATGCACGAAACAGCATCTGTTCCAGTTAGCTTGCAATTTGTCACCAACATGTTTTTAGAATAAAAGTAATTCATCATGGATTCTTTAGAAAGTTTGCGTCTGCTCAGCATTTGCTTCAATAAGTCTGCAAAGTCGGTATGAGAAGGGAATGCATGAACAATAGCCTCCTTCCATTCTATCCAAGATAAGTCGTATCTGGTAAGACCATTGTACCACACTTTTGCTAGTCCAGTGAGTCGAGCCTGCATACAAAAAGATTTTGTCGCTTCGTCCCAATTGTTAATTTCACCAATTTGCTCGATTTTATGAAGCCAGTTCACCGATGACACGTCAGAGTTCTCTGGATCGAACAATGGTAGCAAGTCTGCTTTACCAATATTTTTCGGAGCACTCGAATTTTGAAGATTAGCAGTTTGCCGAATAATTTCACTCACTTTTTCAGCCACTAATTTATCAACTTCCGACAAAGAGATGGTTTTGCGCTGTCTTTTTGCGGGAAATTTCACGTATTTCCCAATTTCACGTTCACCATCACTTTCGTCCAACTCGCTGCCACTCATTTTTGCCACCGAAATCTTTTTTTTTTATTAGATTTCTATCCCACTTCTGAGATTTTAGCTCCGTAAATCTTAAAACATGCGAAATGAAACGCCGATTTATCAGAACTGACTTTTTATATTTCAAACGTACGAATCACGCCACACAATGACTCATCCTCGTCAGGACTCCCAGGGTTGTACTCATCGCGTTTCGCTGTCGCTGCGTTAAGGTCCGGCGTAGGACAAGTTTATTGGCTAATACACGACAATCGTAGTTATTCAACTCTTGTCGATGCCTTTACAAAATTTGGACAAGCCATGGAAATACCTGGTAAGAATGCAATTAGTATTTCAAATGCATTAATCAAGTATTTTAGTTTTTGTGGTATTTCCGAAAAATTAGTTATTGATAATGGAACCGAATTTAATAATGAAACAGTGAAGGAAATTATGAATTTAATTATTAATAATAATAATTTAATTCTGAATAAAATCAAAAACAAAAACTTGTTTTTAAACGTAACATCCACGGTGAAGAAAATAAAGATTTTCATATGGGCCAAATAGTTTTTAAACAAAACCCTTCTAAAAGAAGCTAGAAGAACGACAATAAATTTCTTGGTCCTTATGTTATCACTGAAATGCTAGAAAAAATTCGTGTTGAAATTTCTCGAAAAAACAACGAAAACAAAAAGGAAATTGTTCATATTAAAGAATTACGGAAACCTCCTCTTGTTTCAGATTCTACGTCAGAACACTCGGAGAATTAACAAGTCCTAAATTCAACGACCTCAAAAACAATCCAGGCCTGGGACTCCGTGTACTGTAGAATTCCATAGCGACACTTCGCTCTCTGCATAAAATGAATGGGAAAGCGACCGTCGCTAGGATTCGACAGATACACGGAGTCCCAAGCCAGGTCTACTTCCTTTGAAAATTGGCAATACACAAAACACGGTTTATTCATGGTCGTTTATCCAAATTTTTGACATTCAACCGGTCAACCCCTAACAAGTCAATTTAAAAATACTCAAACTCAATTAAGACGAATTAAAAATGCTCTAGACAAAAACACTACAATAGCGAAAGGCTTGTACAACAATTTGATAACTACTACACGATTGCTACATCTTTTGAAACAAGATAATTGATTCAAATTGAACCCTACAACAACCATCAGGAAAAAACGAGGGCTAATCAATGGTTTAGGCTCTGTACTCAAATCAATAACTGCATGGTAATCTAGATCAAAATGATGCTGAACGTTTGGAATCAGTCATCAAAAAAATTGTCATCAAACCAAAAAGACATCAACTCCGTAGTCAAAAATAAAATATCACTTTTTAAAGAGTCGATTGAAATATTTCAAAATAACATAAAAAATCTATCGAGAAATGAAATTCAATTGAAAGTCCACATCGATAAAATTGAGGATACACTTCTTAAAATTCATGTGACAAACCTATCAACTTATTACTATTTTTACATCGAGATGATAGTCTCCCAAATAATAGCGGAATTTCAAATACTCTTTGACATTTTCGAGAAAGTTGAAATAGCCATCACGTTTGCAAAGTTAAATACTTTTCATAACTCAATTATCGGACGTGATGACCTACTAAACGAAATCAAGACAATTTCAGTAGATAAACAAAGCGGATTCTGGGACAAATTCTGTGCATAACCTCACATTTACCGGTAAGTGGGTGTGTTCGAAGACTGGTCTCTTAACGCTTCGGTCTTGACATGACAGATATCTCGGTCTTGACAGATATCATTTAGACAGTTGACAAGTTGTGATTATGACAGATCATTTTGACAGTTGACAGGTTATTTTTATAGCTTTGATTTTCAGGAACGAGATGTGGGTGGGGAGGTGATTTTATTCTCACCAAAGCCTGGAAAAAGATTTTCCGATAGCGAGATTGGAACCCACGTCCTTTGGATTTGTACGTGACTGTCTAAACTAATACGCCACGGAGCCTTAGGATATTATGTAGATTTGGGATACAGTTGGTACCGTTTTGGTTTGTGGGGCAAGACAGTTTCGGTGTTTTGTGGGGGAATCCAGGGGCCCCTGAGGGGCACAGGTTTCTTCATAGTTGTTGGGTTGCGTTCGCTTCGATTCTCGTTTGCTATTAGAATGATTAGATGACGTAGTAGGTGAGCTGCGATGGAGATGCAGATTTCTTCATAGTTTTTTATGGTGCCTTCGATTCTTTGATCGCTTGCTATTAGAATGATCAGATGGCGTTGTAGGTGAGCTGCGATGGAGATGCAGATTTCTTCATAGTTTTTTGAGTTTGGCGCCTTCGATTCTTTGATCGTTTGTTATTAGAATTGGATGACGTTTGAAGCAGGAATTGCATATCCAATCGATGACGCTGTTTCATTATGACATGGTTGCCTGTTGTGGAAAATGATTTCCAATCAAAGTAGACAGGTGTTTGGTGCGTACTTGATTTATTTCTTTGAGCGTTTGCTACAAGAATTATTAGATGGTTTAGTAGGTGAGCTGCGATGGAGATGCAGATTTCTTCATAGTTTTTTTAGCTAATCGTTGATATAGATGACGCGTACTATCGATACTTGAAAAAAGCAAAATTTATATTGTTACGAATGAGGAGATTTTAGATATATTCAAAATTGAAAAACAGACATACTCACCATATTCCCATTGCATATCCAATCGAATAAATTAAACACACACAAATATTTCGAAAATCATATATTTTCAGAAATACAGATTATGTACATACATTATTGCAGGTATATGTACTTGAGGGACATAAGGTACATAAAAAAATCACTTCTACGATGATATAAGAACTAATAATATACATATATTGATCTTTTTATATACAGATTGATAGCTCCTTGACTTTGCATTCCTGTGCCAAATTGAAGCCCTGCATTGCGATAATCTTCATGGTGGATTGGTTCTGGAGAAAAATCAAACAAAAATAAGATAATTATGAAAATGATACCAACTTACGACTATAAACATAGTTTATTTGACTGTTTTCTGTAAGATACATTTTGCTCAATTTATTTGGAGATAATAGATAAAACGAAATGTTCATTGAAAAATTATCAAAATTAAAAAAACTTAAATTTTAGATAAACCAACCCAATTATGTCCTATTACGACGTTATGATGTTGAATCAATTGATTAAATTTGTTTGACCACATTTCAAACTTTAGCAAATAGAATTCTTCAAAAAAAAATTTGCAGTTTTTCAGCAAGTAAAACATTATGCAGACACAGAAATAATATGAAAAAAATATATAATTATCTTAAACTAGATAGGATTGATTGCTGTTGCTGTAGGCTGCTTAACGAGCTCAAACAGGGTCTGCGGATTAGACTTCCTGACGTCATTCAACCCCCGAAAGACAAGAGCATACTCCCCTCCAGCAAGATATCCGAGGTTCTTCTCCATTATTGGTGTCGCTCTTTTTGGGAGAAAGACGACGCTCTCCTCCAATTCCAGGAGTATGCACTCTCCGAATCCGCCATTGTTTTCTTTTCAGCAACAATTTGTTGAGAGATGTTAAGCGGGAGGTTTTGCAACTTGATCACAGGCTTGTCGTTTTGGGCCAAGCACACCGCATCAACAATAGAAAGATCCATGCTATGCGAATAAATTCTGTAAAATAATTATTTAAAAAAAAGTATTTACTCTTGACGCTATTCTATTATAACAACGACGAAGGCTTTGAATAAACTGGAACTCTAGTAATAAAAACACACACATCCTTGTCATTCCGAACCATATTGCAAACCTTGCAATCATAATCATTATAACAATTAATGCTTGTTCACATCGGACTGTGTAAAGAACAATGGTGTCTTGTTCCACTGTAATATGCAACTGCAAATCGAAATAATAGAACATACTCATTTTCGTTAATTTTATTCAAATTCAAACCATCAATAATTTTATCGGTTTCATGATACACACATTTCTTTCAAACATTGGGTTTCTATGCATGCAGTTCTGCTATAAAGAGATGAAATTATTGATGTATATCTATTACAGTGAAGTATATTCTTTCTGAATCAATAAGTGACCAAATTGATTGTATTGATATTTTAGATGTAATTTTATCCCTTTACAATAAATCAGCATGTATAGAGAATTATTGTTTGAAAAAAATCATGTATTATGGACCGAATAAGATTTTGAGTGATTAAAGTGGAATTAAACGATAATTGTATTTGAGGATATAAAATATCATTAGTGTTGGATTAAAAATCTTTCACGTTTGATATCATCAAAACTAAATTCATATCATCAAACTAAATTAATCCGCATTTTTTTTTTGTGATCGGTGTCTCAACTATTTCACATCTGAGGTAAAATTGACTGAACATGAAAAGCTGGGCACCAAATCGAATGAATATAAAGTTTCATTTCCAAGTTACAAACATGCTGAATCCAAAAATTTCATCTACAAACAAAAATGTCCCTTCGTCATCTATGCTGGGTTTGAAAGTCAAGTAGTCGATCAACACATCTCCATAGATACGCGAAAATATCGCAAACATATAGTTTGCAGTGTCGAGTTCTATTTAAAATGATCCTTTGACAATTCTCTTCCATTTTTCAAGAGCTATCGTGAGGTTGATTGTATGGAATGGTTCATCAATGAAATGGTTAAAATATCAAAAGTAATCCATTCAAAAATCAAGAATATTATTCCTATGATTGAGAAGAGAAGTATCTGCGGTGCAACAAATTGTCATATTTGTTAAAAATCTTTTCAACAAAATGAGAAGATCGTTCGAGATCATGATCATTTCACTGGTGAATTCAGAGGTTTGACACATGAAAATTGTAATCTAATTTTCAAATGTTTTATGTTGTGCCGATTGTTTTTCAAAATTTAACCGGTTACGATGGACATTTGTTGATGAAAGATACTGACAAACGTAGCCGCGCACAGAAACCCTATAAAGACCTAGCTCAAAAAACTATGAAGAAAGTTTTGATGCTGTGAATAAGAAATATGTTGATGATTTGCTTCAAGATGTGCAGCATATATATATATAACTCTTGTGAAAATATCCGTTAATTTTCCTTCGAATGAAACACTTGGGATCAATTGAAACTTCTACTTGAACAAATTACAACAATAAAAAATTAAAGATATCCCGTCTTTTTGAAACGATTTTCAAGTCCACATTTTTTTCGACACTATTGTCAAAAATCCTTGATTGGTGGTTTCATTGTCAAGGACCATGTTAACTAATTTTTCACATTCTCACCGGCCGGCTGAACTTCCAGAGGTTATAGCAACTGTATCGGCCTCTTCATCGTCGTTCTGTTACTCAAGCGTACTTGACAAGCTCGGATTCTTCCATCTTGCCTTGATATATTTTTTCTATTACCACTAACTTCCATTGTTGCCGGAGAATGTTCTGTTCATATGATAATGCAACATCGCCAACTCGAAAATTGTGTCTTCTGCCTTGCTTATTATGATGAGCTGATCTCAATTGTTGAAGATATTCCAACATCCAAATCTTCCAGAATCTCTTGTCCAGTGCATCTCGAACTCTTTACATTTTCAGGATGTCATTTGACTTCGAAGTGATCTTGCCGATATCGGCAGAAATAGAAGTTGGTGTATCTCCTGACAAAAAATGTTTTGGTGTGAGAACAACTCTTCCAGGATCGTTATCTTTGTATGTGAGAGGTCGAGAATTTACTGTAGACAAGAACCTCTATTAAAACGGTTTGAAGTTCATCATACTTCAATCTAGCTCGACCTAGAGTAGCTTTGAGAGCTTGCTTAACAGTCTTCACCATTCTTTCCCAAAAACCACCCCTCCATTATGAATTTCCAATGAATCCGTAACTGGAAAACATAATCTTGAACGTCTTGATGAGTTAAGTGGGTTGATAAAATCTCTAGCTCCAATGCAGTTCGCTTAAATGTCTTCGAATTATCGGAGTATATTGTATCCGGCACACCCCTTCTCGAGATAAATCTTCTCAATGCCCTGATACAGCTTTCTGTCGTCAGATCAGGAACCAACTCCAAATGTACTGCCCGAACAACGGCACAGGTAAGTAACATTACATACACCTTGATCTTCTCCTGTTTATCATTTAACAAATAGAGTAGTCCAGCAAAATCCACTCCGGTTATAGTGAATGGGGCTGCCTCGTTGATCTTATCCTTTGGTAAAGGTGCAAATCGTTCAATTCCCGGTTTCCCCTTCATTTTCTTACACGTTACACATCTACTCAAAATAGTTTTGAATCTCTGTCTATCTTTGATCATCCAAAATTTAGTTCTTAAATTGCATAATGTAGAGTGGGCGATCTTCTGATGAGAATCCAATATGAGTAAATCACCAAAATATGAGTTTTTGGGCAATATTATCGGATGTTTGGTTTCATAGACTATTTCTGATTCTTGTAGACGCCCACCAACTCTCAAGAGGCCATCATCATCGATAATTGGACACAACGTTAAAATTGTTGATGACGAATGGAGTTTCTGCTTCGCTTTCCGGTTTTTTATTTCTTTACCAAAGTCTTGATTTTGTACCGTCTGAATTCAATATATGAGTGCTCTTTTTAATCCTTCTGCTAATAATGCCCCTCGTTTTCTCTCCAATGATCTTTTCAAGTTCCATAAAAATCGGTTGACATATGCAGTTACTCTCAAAAGTCGCTCTAGCTTACTGAATGTTTCTATTGTCAATAGTGTTACCGTTTTGTTGTTCCAATGTATCAACCACATTTACAAAGGATGCTATGACAGTTGATTCTTGAATCGTCAAATCATTATTTGTATCATTTGACCATTTAAAAACATCCCCAATCAACCATTTTGGTCCAAATTTCCACATATCCTCTTTTAGGAGTTTCTTTGCCGTTATACCTGAAGTCAATAAATCTGCTGGGTTGTCCTCACCAGGACAATGCTTCCATTCCCGTTTACAAAGAGTCTGTATTTCAAAAACCCTATTTGAAATATATGGCTTCCATTTTGACGCTGATCCGTTTATCCAATAAAGAGCTATTTTGGAATCAGTCCATAAATAAACTTTTCCAAAGTTTCTCTTTACATTGTTGATAATGTACTCTTGTAGTCTTACAGCGCAAAGTGCCGCGGTAAGCTCAAGTTTCGGAAGAGTTAATGATGGTTTGCCAGTTTTGCTAATAGGCGCAACTCTATTCTTTGAAATGATATAATTTGATGACTCATTTGTCTTCACATATGCTACTGCACCATATGCTTGAGGGCTTGCATCCGCGAAAATGTGAAGTTGGATCTCTTCATGTATTTCTCCCAACACACATCTAGGAAATGTCATTTCTTCAAGACTTTGAAGTTCGTTTATCCATTTAGACCATTCATTCCATAGATCAGGAGTTAAAATTGTATCCCATCCGAAATTATGTTTCAATATTTGTTGTACCAAGAGTTTGGCTCGAACTGTAAATGGGCCCAAGAATCCAAGAGGATCATATACTTTTGAAATGGAGCTCAATACTGTACGTTTCGTTGAAGGCATGCATGTCATATCCAATATTGTTGATCTGTCTACAGAAAGATCATCTGTTGACGTACACCATCGTATAGCTAGAGTTTTGCTATTTCCGTCGTTAGAATTATCCTTGAAAATCTTCCGGACCTCTTTATCGTTGGATTGCCACTTCCTTAAATTCATATTGGCTTTGCTCATAATTTCCATAGATTCTGGATAGATACGTTGAGCTTCATCGACAGATTCACATGCTATCAGTAAGTAATCGTGAAAAGATTGTTTCAGTCTTTCGCAGATATCAGTTTCGTCGCTCTGATTAGACAAATGTTTGTTTAGTGTTGCTGCTAACAGGCACGGACTACACGTTATACCAAATGTCACCCTTTTCATGCGGTAATCGACTATTCTTGGTAAATCACTTTGACTGGTCAATGGTTTTTTATGCAACAGAAATCTATGGCTATCGCGTTCACATTCGTGTAATGCTATTTGTAAAAATGCTTTTTCAATATCCGCAACAAGGCCGATTTTTCCGAATCGGAAATTTAATAAAATGCATGAAAACTCCGGCACTAGGTTTTCTCCTGAATCTAATGAGTTTTAGTTTCGCCGTTGACTTACTTCCAATAATAATGAGCTCCAATCAGCAAAGATATGCCCTCGATTATTCACGTTAACATCCGCTTATTGATAGTTTTCAGAAAATTCCGCGATAATCGGATATGTAACTGATGGTGGACAAGAGGAGTCAAGACATATCTCAGGAGCTTCCAATGCATAAATCTCTAGAACGTTATCATTATGCTGTCCTTTAATTTTCACCCGTACGCTGCGGCAATGTCTATTTGCGACGAAGTCTTTATTTCCAAAACCCATGATGGATACCTTGTGAACCCCAACAACTTCTAAGTTCAACTGTCTTGATACGGACTCTTTTATAAACGTAGTTTGTTTACCGCCATCGAAAATGACTCTCACAAAACATTGATTTTCCTTATTGTTCATCATAAAAGCCATAGCAGTTTGCAAAAATACATTATTTCTTTTTCCGTTAATAAAAAGGCTGGACGAACTCGAAGTAACATGATCATTTGCGTTATGTTGATTATTGACCATTGCTCCACCAGAAGATTATCCATTTCAAGCGATGTGACATGTCGTTTACCGCAGGAAGAACACTTCAAGTTTTTTGTTTCACAAAAGCGAGCACTGTGTTTAGGCTTGGCACATCTGAAACAGCGGTTTTCTGATTTTAAAATGTCTTTCTTCTGTGTCAACGAAAGAGTTTTCGAATAACAATTTCCGGTGTCGTGATTTTTCGAACAAAATGAACACTTTTGGTCAATAGCCGTGAACAATTCTGCCGCAGTGAAGGAATCACTTTTGTTTTTTCGAAATTTATTTTCAGAATATCTTTGTGATTTATTATTCGAATCATTTGATAAACGTTGAGCATGCTCAATCGATTCAATTTCAATTTTTAAAAAACGAATAAGCTTGGCAATCTGGTCTTCATAAGAAACTGTCGGTTCATTCAGTAGATCTCTGCTTGCAACTAATATGGCGTTCGAAGATGCCTTTTCATTACTAGACATCACTATAATATGCTTATTGGAATCGAAACGCATGCCATATGGAATTGCTTTCAAAATTACTGATTTCAACATCATGCCATATTGATTTGGTGATATTCCTAAGGACTGAAGCGATCTTGTCAGCGTTGTTGTTGTATTCAATAATTTTCTGAGTGAAAATATATCGCTTCTACTTTTTATAGGTTGAAGTGACAGCAATTTTTGAATATACAAATCAATCAATTGTTCCGAATTGCCAAACTCATTTCTCAGTAATTCGATGGCGTCCTGATAACACGCTTCACTCGACAATATTCCTTGAATACAACTTAATGCCTTGCCCGTTAAAAGTGTCTTTAAATAACCGAATTTTGCGTTATCATCCAGTTCGTTATTTTTATGAATAGCCATGCTGTATTGTTCCCAGAACATTGTCCAATCATGAGAATCACCAGCGAATTTTAATAGTTCTAATCTAGGTAATCTTACCGACATTCTGGTTCTATTTTCTGAGACCACCTCTACATCATTCCTGCGTGAAGCAACCTCAACAGTGCTAGGTTCAACTGGTCCATTTAATTTTGCTGCTTTCGATATAGCAATGTTCAATTCTGCCATTATTTTTACAGCTCTATCCTCATAGTCCAAGTTAGACAGGCACTCATCACTCAAATTTCCTCACTTGAGTCACCAATTGAGTTCGGGTATTTTTCGATGGCAGTATTTAGTTTGTCCTTTGCCTCCATCACTCTGGCTACGAAAACCTTCATTTCATCAATATTGTCTGGCTCTTCGGCTATAGCTTTTTCCGAAGCGTTAATAAGTTTCGATAATTGTGATCGACAAACGGTTCTCTGCACTTTTTCCATCGTTAAAACAGTTTTATCCGAATACGATACGTCAATCACTTTTTCAATAATCTTGACTGTTGAAATTTTCCGAGTCAAGTTCCCTGGTTTCGGCACCAATGTGAAAATATCCGTTGATTTTCCTTTGAATGAAACACCCGGGATAAATTTAAACTTCTACTTGAACAAATTACAACAATAAAAAATTAAAGATATCCCGTCTTTTTAAAACGATTTTCAAGTCTACGTTTTTTTGACACTATTGTCAAAAATCCTTGATTTGTGGTTTCATTGTCAAGGACCATGTTAACTAATTTTTGACAACTCTATTTGAGAAATATATTGATATAAATACATTTATTGGACGTAAAATTCCCACTGCTGATGAACATATGGCTACAAAAATTTACGTTGATGAATCCATTTCAACAGCAGATCAGGTGCTTCACAAGGATATAAAACCGCTTCAGATCATTTAATGAGTGATGAGAAAAAGGTTTTAGCGGAGCATATAAATATCATTAATGATTTGAAAAACAAAATAGAAGTTCTAACTGGTTCAAGTGCTCGAAGTGCTGGTGATCCCACACCAAAATCTAATTTAACATGTCAAAGGCTTAGCTTATTAAGGAACTCTTCAAACCTATAAGAAGAATATTTACCAGGTGTGGTACAATAATCAAAGGCTTGGCTTGGATGATCTATGGCGAGCTGATCTAGGTCAAATGGATATCTATCAGAAAGATAACATGGGATTCAAATATTTTCTCATAATCATTGACTGCATTTCAAAATACATCTGCATTGAACCAATAAAATCCTAAACTGGAGATGATGTGACAAAAAGTTTTGCCAGTGTTTTGAAAAAATCAGAACGTCATCCAAAAAATCTACAGACTGATCAGTGAAAGGAGTTTTATAATAACCATTTTCAACACCTCATGCGGCAATATAATATTAATCATTAAAGCACATATACTGATAAAAAAGCTGCTATCGTTTAGCGTTCAATTAGAACGATAAAAGAGAAATTATTCAAATATTTTAGCTTGAATGGAACGTATAAGTGGATAGATATCATTTCGAATATTTTAGAAAACTATAATGAGCAAAAACATAGTGTAACCAAAATGAGACCCTGCGATGTGTTTGCTGAATAAAAACCTTCAAAATGTTCTGTTCAATGATTTTAGAACAACTAGATATAGGATATAGCCCGTCTCTTTGTGTGTCACATGTTTATACATTAAAGGTGGAGAGGAATTCTTGCGAGAATTCTTGCGTGTATGCCAAACTGCAAATTTAATAAGTAGCTACCTTGTATTCAAGGTATTTTTATTCTAATCAAAAATACTCTATACTCTATTACTGCATCTCCGGTAGTTACCAATTATATAATATGTACATTTTTAGATCACAAGTGATAATAAAACATTTTCAATGAGACCCATATTTTTCCATGAACCTTAGTTACCTATGTAGACACGCTCCAACGAAATACATCTGGCAACACGACACAAATGCCTATTTGAGATCAACCAATCACAGCTGGTAGTCATTTTAACCAATCATAGCTCCCTTGGAACACTGTTGTCGGCTTGTTCAAAATTCAATATTATTGAAGGCGAAACAGCTGATTTATGTGAACCAAACTTATCAATAATCAGTTAATCATAACAGTCCTATAACAACAACGATATTGAAACAAATAAAAAATTAAAACATATCCTCGTTAATGTACTGGTTAATCCCTTTTGATAAAAAGTGAAAATTCTGAGTGTTTTTTATTTGCAACAAGGCAACGTTGAACGAACGTTGAACGAATTCAACGGACGAGATGTAAATAATAACATGTTTATCATAGTGACAAACAATTTGCACGGAATATAGGGTGTACGCTAGTTCTAGTGGGTTCTATGTTCTAAGGTTCTATTAAATACAGTATATAATCACATTAAAGTTGCAACTCAACTCATCTGCGTAAATTCAAAGTTGATGATGTAGTGCGCATCAGCAAAGCGAAGCATGTCTTTGAGAAGGGTTATACACCTAAATGGACAACTGACTTGTTTAAAGTTGTTAGGAGGATATGTCTGGTAAACCGATTATGCATGATGAGCATTTTATGAACAAGAATTGCAAAAAACAAAACAGGGGTATATTTGGTGGAAAGGGTGATGCGCAGACTGGGTAACAAGGTGTTTGAGAAATCGCTTGGATTTGACAATACGCACAATAGTTGGATTGGAGCTGATGATATATTAAGTAACATCAAGATTTATGTAGAATTAAGTTTGCGAAAAAGTTTTGAACCCATAATCAGAATGCCCATTGGTGGCATTAATTTTTGAGGATGATGTGTGAAATATAATGATAAACTATCTCAATTTACTCCTAGCAAGATGGAATTTGGAACCTCACATTCACCCAACTTTCACATGTGGCAGCTTGATGACAAGCAGTGTTCCGATAGATGATAGGATGAAATTAGTGTCGGTTTCAAAACATGATCAAATGATGTATTTAACTAAAAATAATGTGCATGATCTTTGTATTGTTGATAAACATTTTGTAACCATAACTGAGGCAGTTAGATTTTCCCAAATATTATAATACGATTTTGAATACTTTACATGAATTGATGAGTAATAGTCGTACACATTTTCCTATTGAGGATGTAATTTCAAATTTTTATGAAAAATCTCCTAGTGTAGAAACTTATTGCCTTAAACAAATCATGTATCATGACAGAAATAGATTGTTATCCGATTTGGATGAAATAAAATATCGAAAATGAAAAAATGACTTTTATTTTCATATGTCTGCAGTCTGCTATCAACCGACTAAAAATATGAATTAGTTAAGCGATAAGAAGCGCATCAAATACAGATTTCTCAAAAGGAATACTTAATGTGCATAATATGCAAACAATTTCGTTTGTTTTGCAGTTTTTGTTTGTATCCGCTTCCCTCTGATTAAAAACGCATATAAAATAATATGCGACTGGTTTGCTTTCTACAATTGACTTCAAGCTTCAAACTGTTCAACATGGTGAGTGTAATTAATTTTTGACCAATAAGTTGCACATCATTCTAGGCGGATGATCCGGTTGAGACCAAGTTCAATGTGGTAGGTATGATTAATTTTCAATCAATCAGTTCACATTCTTTCTAGGATGCATTTTCCAATCTTCACACTTGTCCTTTTGACAAAAATCATCAAATACGTGGACCACACAGGTTCATGAAACATGTAATAGGGTGTTTGAAAAGGCATCCCAATTGGGTGCAATGCCCAAATAGGGTGCACCACTATGCCCCATCAGAGCTCGCTATGAAGGAGCACCTGAAAAAATGCGAGCCTAGGGTCTGAGGTAAGCTGTCTAGTACCCCACTCATTTTGTATATATTTTTTTTACAGCTTCCACACCAACGTCTAAAGCCACAGGTTGTCCCACTTCCGTAGCGCCGCTGACGCACTTACCTTATAAAAATTGAAAAATAAAAAAATATTCAATTTACAATGAGTTAAATCCAGTTTACAATATCTAGACTGTAGTGACCCCATGGTAGGGTGTTGAAACTGTTATCAATCAAACAACGCTCATCATCTAGGGCATTTAGGGCTAGTTTAGTTTGTTCTGTGCTATAAACGGAATGCTTCACTGTACAGTCCACATTGTTTAACAAATTTGTCCACATTTTCTTTTAGACATTTGACATAATCATCAAAAGTAATTTGGTTTTTGACACTACAAAACTTTACACTAATTTGGTTCTTGACAATACAAAACTTTACACCTTTAGCTTTTTTCGTACATTTTTTAACACCTTGAATTCTATATGAATACATTTTTGATCTTAACCCTACAAAATGTGTCATAATTTTATCATTCGCTTCATCCCTCATTAACCCCAAAACTTTTTTATTCACCAATGGAATCTGATTAATGTTGTCTAAGGGATAATCGCTGCTGTCAAATTTTGAAAGATCTTTTTTGATGAGCTCATCATTACACTTGATCTCATAAATGAAACTATCTGTATCCGTATACAGAAGCTTAGGTTTTTCAAAAAAAAAAAGCCACATCTTGAGTTGTTGAATGCTATGATTTAAATGTTTGAATTGTTATGATCTGGATGATGGATCTGGCAACGTCACATATGCATTTAACATGTACATTTCAGGCTCCGGGGGTTTTTCCCTGAATTTTATGTTTTTTTTCGATAGATAGATTTGGCAACATCGCACGCAGCCTACAACATCGCCCTCATTTAAGATTTTTTTGACAGATTTGGCTATGTCGCAAACGGGGCAGTGAAAAGGGCGGTGCTGTTGTATTTGCTAAAGTTTGAATTGTGTGTGAACAAAATTAGTCAATTGAATCAGCAGCATAACGTCGCAATCAGACATAATCGGGTTGGTATCATAGTACACTATCATAGTAGACGTGATCTCTCTTGGATGTCTCCGTGATGTCTCCGAGTTGGCTCTGAGATGTCTCTGTGATGTCTCTGAGTTGTCTCCGTGATGTCTCTGAGATGTCTCCGTGATGTCTCCGGGATGTTATTTAACATGAGCAGTTCAGGCTCTGGGGGTTACCCTAAATTTTAAGATTTTTTTTAGATTTGGCAACACCGCACGCAACCGACAACACCACCCCCTAGATTCAACAGATATAATTTTATTTTGGTAGATTTGGCAACGTTGCAAAGGGAGCGGTGTTGGAAAGCTGTAAAAATATATATATATATATATATATGTATACAAAATGAGTGGGGTACTAGACAGCTTACCTCAGACCCTAGGCTCGCATTTCTTCAGGTGCTCCTTCATAGCGAGCTCTGATGGGGCATAGTGGTGCACCCTATTTGGGCATTGCACCCAATTGGGATGCCTTCTCAAACACCCGTTTACATGTTTCATGAACCTTTGTGGTCCACGTTTCTGATGATTTTCGCAAAAGGACAAGTGTGAAGATCAAAAAATCAAAAAATGCATCCTAGAAAGAATGTGAACTAATTGATTAAAAATTAATCATACCTACCACATTGAACTTGGTTTCAACAGGTTCATCCGCCTACGACTGTACGACTATTACTCATCAATTCAAGTAAAGTATTCAAAATCGTATTATAATATTTGGGAAAATCTAACTGCCTCAGTTATGGTTACAAAATGTTTATCAACAATACAAAGATTTCCATCCATCCATCCATCTTTCTAGGAGCCAATTGAGAGTCTATCATTATATTCCACACATCATCCTCAAAAATTATTGCCTGCAGATCGCCAATGGGTATTCTGATTATGGGTTGAAAACTTTTTCGCAAACTCAATTCTACATAAATCTTGATGTTACTTAATATACATATTATCAGCTCCAATCCAACTATTGTGTGTATTGTCAAATCCAAGCCAAATCGAAGAATTCATAGAAGAATTAGAGAGATTGAACTACGAAATAGTAGTAGAGATCGGAACATCAATTCAGGATAAAGTCAAGGTGATAGCAAAGAAACAATGTAGAAACCCGACCAAAGAAAACTGGATCCTTCAGGCGCCTCCTAAAATAACCAAGTGGTTCTTGAAAAAAGGAAGAATCTTCTTTGACATGCTGTCTGTCCACGTAAAGGAACATATAAACCTTGCACTGTGTTTCAAATGCTCAAACTTTGGACATGTGGCAAAATATTGCTCTCAAAGAGAATGCTGTCACAAATGTAGTGGAGAACATCTGGCTGCTGAGTGTTTATCAGAGTCTCTGAAGTGTCCAAACTGCACGAAAATGAAACATGAGGACGTTAATCACTCTGCTAGAGATCCACACTGTCCAGTCTACAAAAATCGACTTAACAGAGTCAGAAACAATATTAACTACGAAAATTTTCTTTAAATCAAAAAGAACGAACACACTCGAAAACAAGCGCGATCATCCATCAAAATGTACAGTCATTAGGAAATGCAGTAGAACTGTTGAACAATTTTTTGCTTGAGCATGAAAACTGTAAACTCTTATGCATAACTGAGCACTGGAAGTCAAAGGAAGAATTGCTATTTTTAAGCTTGAAGAATTTCAAAATTGCCTCAGCATTCTGTAGACAAAGTGGCCAACATGGAGGATGTGCAGTGTACGTACATAAATCAGTGAAGTTCAAACCAAGAACAGACCTTGATAAACTGTCGGTGAAAGGCGAATATGAATATGCAGCAGTTGAGTGCAACCTAAACACGCGTGAATTTGTAGTGATTTGTGTTTATAGACCTCCAATTGGCAATATAGTAGACTTTATTAACAGCTTAGAAGGACTCCTGAGCAGGACGTGCGGGAAAAACAAATCAGTAATAGTTGCAGGCGACTTCAACATCGAAATGGTGAAACAAAACAGACACCAAACAGACCTTGTTTCAATGCTCCAGTCATATGGTATGTATCAGTCAATCTATGAAAATACTAGAATCACTAATGCCACAGCTTCCTCCATTGACAATATATTTGCCAATATAAAGTATAAGACCAGTGAAGTACTGGACAGTCATATTTCTGATCACACTGCCCAAAAGATGACCCTGGATACCGACAACGCAAACAGGAACACTCCACTTGAGTATAGGAGGCTATTTTCAACCGAAAACAAAGCGCGCTTCTATGATTACCTAAAAGAAGAAAACTGGCAACGAGTGTATGACATAGACAGTGCTGACGTCAACAAGCAGTGGAATACGTTTATCGACATTTTTCTGAAATTCTTCAACTACTGCTTCGTTCCAACATCAGTGCATCCGAATAAACATCACAAAACCCTCCCAAATCCTACAGTAACGGAATGCAAACACCGACTAGACATCCTACTGACTCTATCCCGAATCGATGCTAATTTCAAGGTCCACTATAAACGAACAAAAAAAGAATATGATAGTTTACTGCGTGCTAATAGAGCCGATCATTACGATCGAAGAATAAGCCGTTCAGACAACAAGTCCAAATGCATGTGGGCGATATACAAAGAGATCTCTGGAAAGACAGGAAACACTGAAATGCTGATACCAGGAGACCCCGAAACTCTACCAGACCAATGTAATGACTATCTGATGACAGTAATTCCGGAGTTGCACAAGGATCTTCCAATAAGTTCATTGAATCTTTCATTCCCGGCCAATGATCAATCCATGTTCCTGATACCAGTAACTCTCTCAGAAATCAATGACCTCGCTAGTGAACTAAAAAATAAACACAGCAGTGGAGTCGATGAAATTCCGATAAGCTTAGTAAAAACAGTAATCTCCGCCATACAAGACATCCTCTGTTATCTTATCAACAACGTATTCAAGCAAGGGATATTCCCAAATAAGCTAAAAATTGCTTTGATAAAGATGATCTACAAAAAAGGAGATCCAGACCTCCTAGAAAATTACAGACCAATAAGTTTACTGTGCTCTTTTTCAAAGCTGTTGGAATTAGCAATATGCAAAAGGCTCCTCAACTTCATGATTAAGTGCAACCTAATTGAAAGACATCAACATGCTTATGTACCAGGATCTTCTACAAGCACCGCTATATTCCAATTCACAAGAAGAATCATGGAACTTCTTGAAAAGGGCCACATAGCTATGGGGATATTCCTTGATCTGAGTAAAGCTTATGACTCCATCGACCACACCGTACTACTGGAAAAACTAGAACGCTATGGTATCAGGGGAAATGTTCTAGAACTATTCTCATCTTACCTCTCCGAGAGACAACAAATGGTGAAGGTCGTCAAAGATGGAAAATCCTATGTTTCCCAAGCCAGAACGGTAACACAGGGAGAAGCTCAGGGAAGCATCGTTGGTCCATTGTTATTCGTAATTTTCCTAAACGACCTATGCTATGAAGAAGCAGGAAGAAATCATGAACTGACGTGCTATGCCGATGACACCAATCTATTAACTGGTGAGAAAACAATATCAGATCTGATTGAACGGGGGAACTCCCTCTTCCGGAACACCGCCGACTGGTTCTCCCGGAATAAACTCATCCTTAACCAGAACAAAACCAATGTGATGTTCTTCAGAACTAAACTCTCAAACGCCTTGACTCCAGCTAAAATTAACCTGGACAGCACCACTATCGATGTCAAAGAAGAAACCAAGTTCCTGGGAGTTCATCTAGACGAGTTTTTGGACTGGTCAGCACATATAAAGAGCTTGCTGCAGCGACTTAATTCAGTGTGCTATGGAATTAGGGTGATAAGAAATTACCTGAATAAGAAGAGCATAAAAACCATCTACTATGCTAATTTCGAATCCATTCTGAGATACGGGATCATCTTCTGGGGCAAAAGCAGTTGGACCGACCGAGTATTTGTCACTCAAAAACGAATAATGAGGCTTATCTACCAAAAGGGATATAGAGAAAGTTGCAGAGGGACCTTCAGATCAAATGGCATCCTAACAGTCTACGGACTCTATATACTTGAATGCCTAGTGTTTTTCTACAAAAACCGAACACTCTTCAATCTTGAGACATACCACAGCTACAATACAAGACACACAACGGTCAATTACCCACGACATAGGTTGACGCTCACAGAAAAAAGTGCCTACTACATGTGCATGAAAATGTACAACACATTACCCAGTGACATCAGAGACTTGCAATCCTCAAGACTTTTCAAATGCCGAGTGAAACAATTATTAATTAATATAGAGCCGTATTCCTTATCAGATTTTGTCAAAGACTAACTTTGCACTGCATGTTGCACGCTATTTCTTTTCATGCAGTATGTTTCTGTTTTCTGTCTAGGATCTGGAATGTACTTTCATAATAAGAAATAAAGAGCTTTATTATTATTATTATTATTATTATTATTTCACATACACCTTGTTACCCAGTCTGCGCATCCCCCTTTCCACCAAATATACATCCCCCTGTTTTGTTTTCTTGCAATTCTTGTTCATAAAATGCTCCCATTATCGGTTCCCCATACATATCCTCCTAACATCTTCAAACAATTCAGTTGTCCATTTAGGTGTATACACTTTTCAAAGATATGCTTTGCTTTGCTGATGCGCACTACATCATCAACTTTGAATTCACGCAGATGAGTTGCAACTTTGATGTGATATACTGTATTTGAAAGAACATTTTGAAGGTTTTTATCCAGCAAACACATCGCAGGGTCTCATTTTGATTACACTATGATTTTGCTCATAATAGTTTTACAATATTCAAAATGATATCTATCCACTTATACGTTCCATTCAAGCTAAAATATTTGAATAATTTCTCTTTTATCGTTCTAATTAAACGCTCAACGATAGCAGCTTTTTTATGAGTATATGTGCTATAATGATCAATATTATTGTAATATTTTTCGCTATAGAAAACACTTGTCTAGTTTTAATCTATTCATTTAAAGTCACCGAAGCACAATCACAACACCACAAAATATTTATGTTCACAATAACAGCTTATCAAAATCTCAATTCGGAAACTAGACTTCCTTTTGTTCACAATTTACCCGCTTATATAGCTAATCCGTAAATTCTAGAATATGGAAGAATATAAAATTATAGACCGGAATAAACAGCATGACTCATTGCACAGGAATGTGGCTCTCCGACTTTCGTAAACATGTTGTTAATTCCAGATCGTTTCCGCTACATTGCCCCCTCCCTAAAGCATTTTGTCCCGAAATGGCTCCATGACGGTATCGGCATCTATCTCCAAACCGGCAGCCTGATGTCCTATGGAAGTAGCAGTCCACCGTCCTCTGGTTCGTCCTCCGGAAAGAATAGCAGCATACCAGGATGTCAATGCCGCTCTCTTTGAAGATCACCTCCAGCATGTTCCTTACTACTTTCCAGTCCAGTTGGTCGTTCGTCATCTTCGGAATTGCCAGAAGGGTCAGGTCCTGTGACAGGATTAAGCATCTCAGCTGATGAAGTGCCCTCCAAACATCACTATAGCTAGTCCGATGTTGTGGAAGCTTCTTTGTCACCCGGTAAAGCAGGTATCGTGTCCCTGTTGTGGCTTGAAGCGTCTTCCCAACCTCTGGCCTTTGTCGTCGCAGATAGTCCATTTGTCCGAATTTTCCCTTGAATGCAGCAGCAAGTCCAGTATTCATGCTGAGGTCTTCAGTGACCGAGTGAGCTAACGCGTACTCGGCCGGTGCGTTGAACAAATCAAAGGACATGAAGGTTTCCAGGGACATGTCCACCTCGGGTGACTTGATTTGCCTCACGTCAGCTTGCTGATGGTCTCCAGCATAAGGGGCCAAACGATTGAAATGAACAACCCTCGGCTTCCCTCGTGGTGGTTTCTTTATCCGGTAGACGACGTCATTGATTCGCTCCAGAATCTCATACGGGCCCCCCAAGAACTTTGCAGTTTTGGGGAGAATCCACGTCGCCTCTGTGAGTTGTGAAGCAAAACCAAATCCCCAACCTGGAACCCTCCTTCTTCGGCCTTCACGTCATATGCCTCCTTCATCCTGTCGCTGGCACTTTGGATGTTTAGTTGGATTCGTTGATGGATATCGTCCATCTTGCGACGAAGATCACTTGCGCAGTCCTCCCCAGCCACATCCTCACCAGGTGAACAGCCAAACTTCAAGTCGCAGGGCAGCCGGACTTAACGACCCATGATGATCTTGGCAGGTGTTTCGCCTGTCGATTCATGAACTGCTCGTCCTTTACTCGCCGCACATACGGCACATTTTCTGCAACATTCCTTCACATCGGCTTGACAGTTGACCCAGTAGAACCGCTCTCGCAATTTTCCCAGCGTTTTAGACACTCCTAGATGCGTCACTGGTGGACGCCATCGTGGACTTCCCTCATCACTTATTCTGTCTGTCGGCTTCGGAAAATCACTTTCTGCTTCCGATCTTCTGTGCCGTTCAGATTCTTTACCACTCTCTTCAGGACGCCATCTTTGAGAACGATAGAGTTCCACTGAGCCCAGTAGGACTTCACGTTGGAGGAGAATCGCGCGACATCTTGCTAAGTTGGTCGTTGGCCTGCCTGTTTCCATCTGATGATCAGCTTCAGATCTGAATCCTTTTCCTGGTCCTCTCGGAGTGACCTGGTCTGCCAGAAATCATCCACCAGAGTCGTCCTACAAGTGCTCGCTTCCTTTTCCTCGGCTCTTTGACAGTGCTTACATTGTTCTGGACAAGGTCTCCTGGACAGAGCATCAGCGTTGTTGTGGCTGGATCCAGCTCGATGTTCCGTTTCAAAGTTTAACTCTTGAAGTCTCTCAATCCAACGAGCAACTTGACCCCCCGGATTCTTGAACTGTAGGAGCCATTTGAGCGCAGCGTGGTCGGTTATCAGCAGAAACTTTTTCCCGTAGAGGTACTTAGAGGTACTTTAGAAGTGCTCTACCCCTTTGACTACTGCCTCCCTTTTCGTGACTCAGTAGTTCCGTTCCGGCTTCGACAAGGTTTTGCTGAGATAGCCGATCACCCTTCCATGTCCCTGCTGGATCTGGGACAGCACTGCACCAAGTCCTACACTGCTGGCATCTGTATCCAGGTTGAAGTTCTCCTCAGGTAGTGGGTAGCCTAGGAGGGCACTTGCCAGCGCTCCTGGCAAGTGCCCTCTTAAGCGTGTCAAAGGCCTCCTGACAATCCTCGTCCCAGTGGAAGCGTCTCCGTGCCTCTGTGAGCCTGTGGAGACGCCGGGCGATGTTTGCGAATCCCTGGACATAACGCCGGTAGTACGTGCACAGACCGAGAAAACTTCTTAGCTCGTGGATGTTCTTTGGTACTGGCCACTCCTGCCTCGCTTTTGCTAGTCAACGGCTACTCACTCACTCGACACGATATGACCCAGGTATTGTACTTTCTTCCGGAACAGTTGGCATTTTTTTGGACTCAGCTTCAAACCGGAACTTCTGAGTCTCCGGAATACCTCCTCCAAGTTCTTCAGGTGGTCTTCAAAGGATTTGCCAACCACAATTATGTCATCCAGGTATACCAGACATGTCGACCAGGATAGTCCTTTGAGCACAGTCTCCATCAGGCGCTCGAACGTACCAGGTGCGTTGCATAGCCCGAATGGCATAACAGTGAACTGCCACAGCCCAACGGTGAAAGCAGTATTCTCTTGATCTTCGGGGGCCATTTCCACCTGCCAATATCCGCTTTTCAGGTCCAGGGTTGAGAAGATCTTCGATCCGGCCAAGGTGTCCAGAGTGTCGTCGATCCGTGGTAGCGGGTAGATGTCTTTCTTCGTCACATTTTTCAGCTGACGATAGTCCACACAGAATCGAGTTGAAACGTCCTTCTTTTTAACCAGAACAACTGGCGATTACCACGGACTACTAGAAGGCTCGATGACACCGCCTTTCTCCATGTCCTTGATGTTTTTGTCCGCCTCCTCCTTCTTGGCCAAAGGTAGTCTTCTAGCTGTTTGACGGATCGGCGTGCTCCGTCCGTGTTGATGGTGTGCCGCACCACGTTCGTTCGGCCCTTTTCCCCAGTCCCTTTATCGAAGATGTCGCCGTAATTTCTTATTAGGCTTCTCAATCGTTGTTTTTGTCTCTTATCCAGGTCTTTTGAAGAGATGACGACAAACTTCCTCATCTCTCCGGTGAACTCAGAGATGGCCTGCTCAGTCTCACAAACTTGTCGCACCACAGAGGAAATAGACGAGCAGAGCCCCAAAACTGTATCCCTTGCCCAACTTACAGTTCATACTGTACAGTTCATTACTCTCACGG
The DNA here is from genome assembly GCA_958502075.1 of Orchestes rusci. Lineage (NCBI taxonomy): Eukaryota > Metazoa > Arthropoda > Insecta > Coleoptera > Curculionidae > Orchestes > Orchestes rusci. The sequence continues at coordinate 74,941,837 of OY293303.1, forward strand.
GCACAGTCTTTCCCACATATACCAGGCTCTTTTCACATGCAATGCCTCATCCTACTTCAAAATCGTGTATTCAAGGCTCAAACATCACGATGCTTCCTTCTTTCATCTTCCCTTCCAGGCGAGCCCACAAAATCATCTCGCTCCTCTCAGGAATGGAAGAATCGCCAGCCAACAAAACACGAACTGTCTCTTCCTCTCTACCATGCAGTATCACCTCTTCGTTGTTGGATCTCAGTGTTCCATTTTTGAAATCTAATTGGAAGCCTCGTGTGTTCATGATGTCCATTCCAATTATGATTTCTTCCTCAATATCAGCAATCAGCATTGGATGTTCGAAGCTGGTACTTCCCAGAGTCACTGCTGCCTCCACTTCACCATGGATCCTAGCCAAGTCTCCTGTTGCCGTCCGTAGTCGCCACTTTGTTGGTTTGATCATTGTCGGTGTTGTGACAATGTCGGGCCTGATGATAGTCTTCGTCTCACCTGTATCCAGCAGCATGGTGCGTTTTCCTCCATTGACCAAGCCATCCACAAACACGCTTTTCAGTTTGGGTCCTAAGGACGCAACTATGGAAGTTTTCTTCGGGGCATACTGGATAGAGGTCGACGATTGCCCCTTCGCATCGACCCTCTCTAGTTTTCCGATGCCGAAGAAGGAGCCTTTTTGCATCGGCTACGGATGTGGCCAAGCTCTCCACAATTCCAGCACCGCAGCTCCCTTCGTTTGGAGGACTCCCTGATAACTCTCCTCACAGTAGCTTCGACGGTCTCCTCCTGTGCGGGATCCTGCTCCTCCGTCCTTCGCACGCGTGCAGGAACCTTCACAGACAGCTTCGCCTCTTCGAATTCCAAAGCTGTGGCCAGTGCTTCAACCAGTCTATCGGGACGATGAAGTATTAGGGACTGCCTTATTTTCTGGTCTCGAAGTCCATCCAGGAAGGCCTGAACCGCAAGCTTTTCCATGACACTTTCTGGCGTGGTTGAGTGAGCCAGTCGGGCAAGGCGAGCTACATCAGCTTGAAACTCCTGCAGGCACTCGTTGTTCTTCTGAGAGCGGTTCTTCAGCTGAGAATGGTATAGACATGCTCCAAATGAGTTTGACCATACCGCAGCTCCAGATGCTTGACGAGCACATCGTAGTTCTCCTGTTTCTGGGTGTTCAGCGTCTGCAGGATCTCCGTTGCCTCCCCACGAAGCGCCAGAGTTAGTGCCAGAGCTTTCTTGGTTGCGGCCCATCCATTTGCCCTTGCTGCTGCCTCGAACTGGCGATGGTAATTGTTCCAGAACAGCTTGCCATCAAACTGAGAAGCTTTCATGTGGACTCCATTTTAGCACCTTTGCTCTCGAATGGGACGTCTGGTTGCTTCATGATCACTGTTACTCGCCTTTTCATTTGCTCTATTTCTTCTTTCAGGGTCTTCACTGTATCTTCTAGATGTTTCCCGAGTTCTTCTGCAACCTGATCCTTCATAGCTCTAGAAGTTTCTTTGAGCTTCTCTTCCAATCTCTCTTCCATAGCTCTATAGGATTCTTTGGACTTTTCTTCCAAAGCTCTAGAGGATTCTTCCCACTTCTCCAATTTTCTTGAGTTCTCTTCCATAGCTCTAGAAGATTCTTCGAGCTTCTCTTCCATTTTCCTCGAGTTCTCTTCCATGGCTCTGGAAGATTCTTCCTGCTTTTCTTCCATAGCTTTGGAGGATTCTTCGAGCTTCTCTTCCTTGGCTCTAGAAGATTCTTCAAGCTTCTCTTCCATAGCTCTTGAAGATTCCTCGAACTTCTCTTACAATTTTCTAGAGTTCTCTTCCATAGCTCTAGACAATTTTTCTACTACATCATTGAAATCAGGGATCTCAAATTGGAACGTTTCTGGATCCATGCCTTCTTCCATTAAAGCCTCACGAAGCCTTTGTTGTAGATCAGTTTTCTTACCGCTCGTAACCAGGTCACGCTCCTCCAACTCCCTCTTCAACTCGGCGACCTTCAGTCCCGTTAGCAGAACAAGTTTCGCAGTCATTATGATGACTTTTTATGTCTGATTCTATAGCACAATAAATGAATCTGACTTCTGACACCACTGTAATATTTTTCGCTATAGAAAACACTTGTCCAGTTTTAATCTATTTATTTAAAGTCGCTTAAGCACAATCACAACACCACAAAATATTCATGTTCACAATCACAGCTTATCAAAATCTCAACTCGGAAACTAGACTTCCTCCTGTTTACAATTCACCCGCTCATATTGCTTATCCATAAATTCTAGAATATGGAAGAATATAAAAGTATAGACCGGAATAAACAGCATGACTCATCGCACAGGAATGTGGCTCTCCGACTTTTGTTAACATGTAGTAAATTCCAGATCGTTTTCGCTACATTATATGGCCGCATGAGGTGTTGAAAATGGTTACTATAAAACTCCTTTCCCTGATCAGTCTGTAGATTTTTAGGATGACGTTCTGATTTTTTCAAAACACTGGCAAAACTTTTTGTCACATCATCTCCAGTTTAGGATTTTATTGGTTCAATGCAGATGTATTTTGAAAAGCAGTCAATGATTATGAGAAAATATTTGAATCCCATGTTATCTTTCTGATAGATATCCATTTGACCTAGATCAACTCGCCATAGATCATCCAAGCCTTTGATTATTGTACGACACCTGGTAAATTTTCTTTTTATAGGTTTGATATAGAGTTCCTTAATAAGCTGAGCCTTTGACATGTTTAATAAGATTTTGGTGTGGGATCACCAGCACTTCGAGCACTTGAACCAGTTAGAACTTCTATTCTATTTTTCAAATCATTAATGATATTTATATGCTCCGCTGAAACCATTTTCTCATCACTCATTAAATGATCTGAAGCGGTTTTTATAACCTCGTGAAGCACCTGATCTGCTGTCGAAATGGATTCATCAACGTAAATTTTTGTAGCCATATGTTCATCAGCAGTGGGGATTTTACGTCTAATAAATGTATTAATATCAATATATTTCTCAATTAGAGTTATATATTTATGCTGCACATCTTGAAGCAAATCATCAACATATTTCTTATTCACAGCATCAAAACTTTCTTCATAGTTTTTTGAGCTAGGTCTTTATAGGGTTTCTGTGCGTGACTACGTTTGTTATTACCTTTTATCAACATATGTCCTTCGTAACCGGATAAATTTTGAAAAACAAACGGCACAACATAAAGCTTTTTGAAAATTGGATTACAATTTTCATGTAAATAACCTCTGAATTCACCAGTGAAATGATCATGATCTCGAACGATCTTATCAATTTTTTTGAAAAGGTTTTTAACAAATATGACAATTTGTTGCACCGCAGGTACTTCTCTTCTCAATCATAGAAATAATATTCATGATTTTTGAATGGATTACTTTTGATATTTTAACCATTTCATTGATGAACCATTCCATACAATCAACCCCACGATAGCTCTTGAAAAATGAAAAAGAATTGTCATAGGAATATTTAAAATAGAACCCGACACTGCAAGGGCGAGTTCAAAAACGTCACACCCGGTGTGAGTGAGATCCAAGTGTCAAACATTAACCGTTTAGATATGGCAAACCGGTTTACGTTTTATTCAAGCCTGCTTCTATGACCCTTCATAAGCACAGATGAATGAAAAGTAAAACGACTTGCCGTATCTAAAGGGTAAGTGTGTGACACTTGGATCACATTCACACCGGGTGTGACGTTTCTGAACTCGCCCCAAACTATATGTTTGTGGAATTTTCGCGTATCTTTGGAGATGTGTTGATCGACTACTTGACTTTCAAACGTAGCACAGATGATGAAGGGACATTTTTGTTTGTAGATGAAATTTTTGGATTCAGCATGTTTGTAACTTGGAAATGAAACTTCATATTCATTCAATTTTGTGCTCAGCTTTTCATGTTCGGTCAATTTTACCTACTCAGATGTGAAATAGTTGAGGCACCGGTCACAAAAAAAAAATGCGCCTTGGATTTATCTAGTTTTGATGATATCAAACGTGAAAGATTTTTGATCCAACAATAATGATATTTTATATCCTCAAATAAAATTATGGTTTAATTTCACTTTAATCACTCAAAATCTTATTCGGTCCATAATACATGATTCCTTTCAAACAATAATTCTCTATACATGTTGATTTATTGTGAAGAGATAAAATTACAACTCAAATATCAATACAATCAATTTTGTCACTTATTGATTCAGGAAGAATATACTTCACTGTAATAGATATACATCAATTGGACTTATGCTAGCTACCCCGAAATAACACATCTTTTGTTTCACAATAAATGAATAGCTCCTTGTTTATGTCACCATTGTTGAGAATACAATTATTATTTCCTCATTCATAGTTGGAGGAAAATCACAAGGTATCCGTCTGCTTAAAATCTCTTTTGACAACGTATGGAGAAACGAATCTGGGACATACTGTATTTTCAATAAACCTCTGTATATTGGTATGTTCCTTCTATACATTTTAAAAACATACATGTTTGATTTTCATCACGCATTTATGCTACCAAAATTGGGTATTGATCGCTGTGAACTCATGTACATTGATGCGGATAGCTTCATCTATGAAATTCAGTGTTATGATGTTTATGAAGAGATTATCAAGACTGATTTGAATTAATTTGACACCTCCGATTATCCTCTATTGTCTCTGGGTAAATAACTTTAGTCTGCTAATTTTATGAATAATTGTAAGATTATATTATCAGTTCTTGTATCATCGTAGAAGTGATGTTTTGATGAACCCTATGTCCCCCAAGTACATACGTATACCAACAATAATGTATGTACTTGGAATATAATCTGTATTCCTGAAAATATATGATTTTTGAAGTGTTTTTGTGTGTTTAATTTATTCGATTGGATATGCAATCCATAAGAATATGGTATGTCTGCAATCTTGTCAGGGTAATTTCATCTCTTTATAGCAGAACTGCATGCATAGAAACCCAATGTTTGAAGGAAATCTGTGTATCATGAAACCGATAAAATTATTGATGGTTTGAAAAAAATTAACGAAAATGAGTATGTTCTATTATTTCGATTTGCAGTTGCATATTGCAGTGGAACAAGACACCATTGTTCTTTACACATTCCGATGTGAACAAGCATTAATTATTATAATGATTATGATTGCAAGGTTTGCAATATGGTTCGGAATGACAAGGATGTGTGTGTTTTTATTACTAGAGGTCAAGTTTATTCAAAGCCTTCGTCGTTGTCAGAACAGAATAGCGTCAAAGGTATATACTTTTTTTTAAATAATTATTTTATAGATTTTTTTTGCATAGCATGGACCTTTCTATTGTTAATGCAGTGTGCTTGGCTCAAAACGTTAAGCCTGTGATCAAGCTGCAAAACCTCCCGCTAAACATCCCTCAACACATTGTTGCTGAAAAAAAAACCAATGGCGGATTCGGGGAGTGCATACTCAAAGAATTGGAGGAGAGCGTCGTCTTTCTCCCAAAACGAGCGACACCAATAATCGAGAAGAACCTCGGATATCTCGCTGGAGGGGAGTATGCACTTGACTTTCGGGGGTTGAAGGACGTCAGGAAGTCTGATCCGCAGACCCTGTTTGAGCTCGTTAAGCAGCCTACAGCAACAGCAATCAATCCTAACTAGTTAAAGGTAATTATATTTTTTTTCATATTATTTCTGTGTCTGCATCATCTTAAACTTGCTGAAAAACTGCAAATATAATTTTATTTTGGAAGAATTCTATTTGCTCAAGTTTGAAATGTGGTCGAACAAAATTATTCAATTGTTTTAACAGCATAACGTCGTGACAAGACATAATCGGGTTGGTTTATCTAAAATTTAAGTTTTTTAAATTTTGATAATTTTTCAATGAACATTTCGTTTTTTTTTATTATCTCCAAATAAATTGAGCGAAATGTATCTTACGGAAACAGTCAAATATTTATATTATCAAAAAACCCCATACTGTACCATTTGAAATGGTGTAGGCTGTATACATGTCTACATTTTTTTTTTCTCTCAATTTACATTAATTGTGCACGAATCAGGCCCATTCCTTCTTATTTCTGGTCAATGCTTCAGCCTCATTCCATGATTTTTCTCTTTTCTCCAGTGCATCCCCTACAGTCTGGTTCCATGTTTTTTTTGGTCTTCCTTCATCCTTCTTTCTCCCGCTCTTGCTTTCCAGATTTGTTTCACCTGCCTATAGCTCCCCATTCTTTGTGAATGTCCCCACCAACTCAATTTTCTCTTTTCAATGAATTCTAGGATTGATTCTATATCCATTTTTTCCCTGATGTCGTTGTTCTTGATCTTGTCCATCCTTGTTACCCCCATTACTCTTCTTAAGTAGTTCATTTCCATGGCCTGTATTTTGCTTTCTTGTCTCTGAGATAGTATCCATGATTCACATCCAGAATAGTCAAATAAACTATGTTTATAGTCGTAAGTTAGTATCATTTTCAAAATTATCTTATTTTTGTTTGATTTTTTTCTAGAACCAATCCACCATGAAGATTATCGCAATGCAGGGCTTCAATTTGGCACAGGAGTCCAAAGTCAAGGAGCTATCAATCTGTATATAAAAAGATCAATATATGTATATTATTAGTTCTTATATCATCGTGGAAGTAATTTTTTCATGTACACTATGTCCCTCAAGTACATATACCTGCAATAATGTAATCTGTATTCCTGAAAATATATGATTTTTGAAATGTTTTTGTGTGTTTAACATATTCGATTGGATATGCAATGGGAATATGGCGAGTATGTCTGTTTTTCAATTTTGAATATATCTAAAATCTCCTCATTCGTGACAATCTAGATTTTGCTTTTTTTTAAGTATCGATAGTACGCGACATCTACAGGGTGTCCACTCTAAAGTGTCCCACTCCTGTAACATTTTTGTTTATTAACCGATTTTCATTTTTTTTTGTTTGTTAGGTCTTGTCAAACACTTTTTGAACATTATATCAAATCAGTTCCAGGGACGTACTTTTGGGTGATTATGGGGGTTCAAAGTGGGTAAAATTTCAGAAAATTGTATTAGGGGATTTTTTTGGAAAAAACTGACAACGGAATCTCAATCAGAATTACCAAAACCTCCCTGTTCACATTTTCAAAAAAAAAAAAGTTACTGTTTTGGTTATTTTTTTTTTGTTAATTTGTTAATTCAATACTTATACTGCTCATTGAGTCTTCCTGTACGTTCTTATTAATAAGATGTTGATGAAATCCCAGAATGTGTGTTTTAAACAAAAAATCATCGATACATAATACAGGGTGGGCGACTTCAGAGTGGAAACACCGTATATCAACGATTAGCTCAAAAAACTATGAAGACATCAGCATCTCCATCGCAGCTCACCTACTACACCATCTGATCATTCTTGTAGCAAACGTTCAAAGAAATAAATCAAGTACGCACCAAACACCTGTCTACTTTGATTGGAAATCATTATCCACAACAGGCAACCATGTCACAATGAAACAGCGTCATCGATTGGATATGCAATTCCTGCTTCAAACGTCATCCAATTCTAATAACAAACGATCAAAGAATCGAAGGCGCCAAACTCAAAAAACTATGAAGAAATCTGCATCCCCATCGCAGCTCACCTACAACGCCATCTAATCATTCTAATAGCAACTGATCAAAGAATCGAGGGCACCACAAAAAACTATGAAGAAATCTGCATCTCCATCGCAGCTCACCTACTACGTCATCTAATCATTCTAATAGCAAACGAGATTCGAAGCGTACACAACTCAACAACTATGAAGAAACCTGTGCCCCTCAGGGGCCCCTGGATTCCCCCGTCCCCCCACAAAACACCAAAACTGTCTTGCCCCACAAACCAAAACGGTACCAACTGTATCCCAAATCTACATAATATCCTAAGGCTCCGTGGCGTATTAGTTTAGACAGTCACGTACAAATCCAAAGGACGTGGGTTCCAATCTCGCTATCGGAAAAACTTTTTTCAGGCTTTGGTGAGAATAAAATTACCTCCCCACCCACATCTCGTTCCTGAGAATCAAAGCTATAAAAATGACCTGTCAACTGTCAAAATGATCTGTCATAATCAAAACTTGTCATGAATAAACGGTGTCTTGTGCATTGCTAATTTTTGAAGGAAGTAGACCTGGATTGTTTATGAGGTCGTTGAATTTAGGACTTGTTAATTCTCCGAGTGTTCTGACGAAGATTCTGAAACAACAGGAGGTTTCCGTAATTCTTTAATATGAACAACTTCCTTTTTGTTTTCGTTGTTTTTTCGAGAAATTTCAACACGATTTTTTTCTAGTATTTCAGTGATAACATAAGGACCAAGAAATTTATTGTCGTTCTTCTAGCTTCTTATAGAAGAGCTTTGTTTAAAAACTATTTGGCCCACATGAAAATCTTTATTTTCTTCACCGTGGATGTAACGTTTAAAAACAAGTTTTTATTTTTGATTTCCAAGATTTTCTTCGACTTTTTGATAGATGCGTTGTAACTTATTTTTATGATTTTCCGCGTAGTCTGTGAAAAATTCGTTTAAAGCAAAAATGTCATTTGGGTAGCGTGAATTAGTATGCCCATGGGTTAATTCAAAAGGGGTGTATTTTGTTGAACTGTGGATGGAATTGTTATATGCAATAATTGCATATTCTATTAATCTTTCTTCATTAGGAAAAGATTCTTTGAGAAGTCTCAAATGTTCAATGAGTGTGGAATGAAAACGTTAAACTATACTGTTTGACTCACGATGTCGTGGAGTTGTGAAGTGAATTTTAATCCTATGTAAATTTAGAATTTCCTTCACTGTTTCATTATTAAATTCGATTCCATTATCAATAACTAATTTTTCGGAAATACCACAAAAACTAAAATACTTAATTAATGCATTTGAAATACTAATTGCATTTTTACCAGGTATTTTGATGGCTTGTCCAAATTTTGTAAAGTCATCGACAAGAGTTGGATAACTACGATTATCGTGATAGAAAATATCAATGAGAACTATTTGAAAAGGTTTCGAGGGAGTTTCAGTCAGCATAATAGGAGTATATGGATTTTTCCTTGCATACTTAGCACGTTGACGAATATCACAAGAGTTTATGAATTTTGTCACTGTATCTTTCATTCCTATCCAATAATAGTTTCTTTTGAGATATTCAAGAGTTTCATCGATACCTCTATGATTACTTTTGCCTTCATGATGGTTTTTAGACAGAATTATTTGTTCTTCTAAATGAGTTATTGTAATTACCATTTTTGTGCATCTATTAAGTTTAGGACCTTTTTCTGAAAAATGTCTCAAGTAGACATTGTTGAATTGAGCATATAATTCAAAAGTATGAAAATACATGCAGTAGACTTTTCCAGTGATTGTGTAAGAAATTCAAGTATTAAATTTTCATTTTCACTTTTTGGAATATTTACTCTGATTATTTTATGATGGTAATTATTTTCTTGTTTCACACTCAATTTCGGAAAAACATGGGGAAAAACTAAAATTTGATTAACTTTATCATTTTGTCTAAAATTTTTATTCCGGTGTTAGTGGTTTCATTGAATGTGAAGTGTTGTGTATTTGAATCTGAATATTGCATTTGAGAATTTGAGTCTTCTTGTTGAATTTGAAAAGGTGGTTTGATTTGAACGCCTTCTTCTAGTTTTAATCTCCACCTTACGAGTTTACTATTAAGCTCACGGAGATTAAAAAGCCAAACCAGAGGTCTATAGTCAGTGTAAATTGTGAATTTCCTACCAAACAAATACGGTCTAAAATATTTGCATGCCCATACAATGGCTAGCAATTCCTTTTCGATAGTACTTTATTTAGATTCACTTTTATTCAAAGTTCGAGATGCAAACGCAACCTTGTGATAAGACTGCACCTAAGGCGACGTTTGATGCATCTGTTGTTAAAATAAATGACTTTGAAAAAGCAGGGTACTATAAAATTGGGGAGTTGCAAAGTAAATTTTTACAAGTTTCAAAAGATGTTATGAGGTTCTGATCATGAATTACCTTATTATTTTTCATTAAACATTGAGTCATTGGTTTGGTGACTTTGGCAAAATCTTTTATGAGTTTCCTATAATAGCCTACCAATCCAAGAAAACTTGATTCCTTTTGGAGTTTTTGGAATTGGAAATTTCTTGATAGCAATAATTTTATCTTAACTTAACTACATTTGGAGTAATAACATGAGCTAAATAATTAACTTCTTTTCTTAAAAATTCCGATTTGTCCAATTGAATTTTGAAATTTGCGTGCCTTAAACGATTGGAAACCATTTTTTAATCTGTCCATGTGTTTGGAAAGAGACGTACTAAAAATAACAATATCGATAAACTAAACATTCTTCATTTTGTAAACCTCTAAGAATATTATTCATCACTCGTTGGAAAGTTGATGGTGCGTTTTTTAATCCAAAAGGCATTCTTTTAAATTCGTAATTTCCGTTTTCTGTTGAAAATGCTTTTTTTTGTATATCGGAAGGTTCATTTCAATCTGATGAAAACCGCTTGCTAAATCCAGTGTTGTAAAATATTGGCATCGGCCTAATTTATCTAAAATGTCACTTATATTTGGAAGGGGGTATTTATCATTGATTGTTTTTTCATTAAGTTCACGATAATCGATTACAAGACGCCATTTTCTTTTTCCTGAAGCATCTAGCTTCTTGGGAACAATCCAAATAGGACTTGACCAAGAAGAAATTGGATTTTGAATAATTCCTTGTTCCAGCATTTTGTGAATTTGATCTTTAACTTATTTTTTATGATTTTCTGGGTATCTCGATAACTTTTAGTGAAAATTGCTGTTTCGTCACTTAAATTGATAGGGTGTTGTATTTGATGTGAGTCAAGGGTAATTGGTCACAATGAAAAATATCTCTAAATTCAAAACAAAGGTCTCTATAGCTTTTCTTTCCTCGTGATTGCAAGGTTCTTATCTTAGATTTTTCAAATTAGATTTCAAAGTATTATCTTTACTTTTATCAAATTCAGGTGTTTGTGGAAAATTGTTTTTTGGGTGGTCTACAAGTTCTCCCAACATATGTCGTCTCACATTCTGAGCAACTTAGTTTGTTGAGTTAATTGATCTTATCTTTTGAATTGACCAGTGATTTGTGAAGGTTATTTTTAATTGAATGGGACACACTCACCTGCGGTAGTCTATCTTTGAAAACTTGAAATACTCTCTCGGATAGAGTGTCCACAAATGGAAGGGAAATGAATCTCGAGTTTTCCACTAGAGCTTGAGTGTAGACTGATTTCGTCAATATTTTGGTCTTTAACTTGTTCACCTTTCGGTCAATCAGGTCTGGATTATAGCCACTGTTATGAGTGATCTGTTTTAAGGTATTTAATTCCAAATCAAAACTTTCCACTTTGTGAGGGGAATACTGAGAAGTCTGAAAATGTAAGAGTTGAAGGCTGCCATCTTGTGTTGGAAAGGATGATGGGAGGAGTTGTGAATGACATGATCGGTCTGTGTTGGTTTTCTATATATCCTGAAGTCTAATTTTGGTCCTGATCGGGATATAGTAAGATCCAAGAAGTTAATACACTTGTTTTCTTCTATTTCCAGTGTGAACTTGATACTTGGGTGTGCCTTGTTCATTTTTGACAAAATTCTCTCAGCAGTTTCCTGGTTTCCTTTGATAATCACGAAACAATCATCGACGTAACGTGCATATGTTGATATTTCTTTGTTGTCAGGAAGATATTTTGACTCTAGATCATGCATAAAAAGGTCTGCCAGACATGGAGATAGACAACTCCCCATTGCCAAACCCTCTGCTTGCTGGCAGAATGTATTGTTGAAAGTGAAGAAATCTTGAGACAAGCAGAGATCCAAAAGTGATGAAATGTCACTTATTTGGAGTTCATCAACTTCTTTGATCCTTAAAAGGTTACATACAAACTGGAGCGTCTCATCCATAGGAATAGAGGTGGAGAGATTGCTCACATCAAATGATATCATCATGCTGTTGTCGTCCATCTGGATGTCCTTCAGTTTGTCTATCAATTGCGAATTGTTATGAACTGTGTGGGTAGGTTTGAACATGGTTAGATCCTTGATTAGATTCAGTACAAATTTTGATAGAATGACGTTTGGGGTAGTATTTATGAAGCTAACCACTGGCCTGATTGGTATTCCATCTTTATGGATTTTTGGGAGTCCGTATAGCCTTGGCATGGTTGGGTTGCTTGAGATCAGAGTTTTTGGTGCTTTAAATTCCTCCAACAGCTTCTCTCCTAACTTCAGATGAGTTTTGGTCTTATTGATAAATTTATTATACGGGTTGGAATCTAGGATCTTGAAGTTGTTATCTGATAAGAGAAGTTTTGCACTTTGGTGATGTAATTCGCCGTGTTCATGATGACCAAGCAATTCCCCTTGTCTGCTTTGGAAATGATCAAATTCTGATCTTTCACTTTCTCTTGGATCCTCTTTAAAATGTTTTTAAAATGTATGTGCTGTTTACATGGTTCAGCTCTCTGTCTTTTGGACTTGAATTTGTGCAAATGCATATGAATTTCTTCTCTTAGTGAGTTCTTGATGTCACTATCTGATGATATTTGCTCAATCAGCACATCCATCTCACATGCAAAGTGTACCAAGTCAGTAGATAAACAAGGGGGCTTCTGGACCACCGGCCCAATCAGCGCTCAAGTGGGCAAGGCATATTTTTGACCTTTCCCTAGATTTTAGGGAATTTTTGATGAATCTGGCAACGTCGCTCGAAGACTGGTCATCTGGCAACGTCGCTCGATCTCGATCTTGACATTTGACAGTTGACATAACGCTTCGATCTTGACAGCTTTGACAGATGACAGCTTTGACAGATGGCAGTTGACAGGGGATTTTTTATAGCCTGGTTCCTGGGATCGAGATGGGGGGATTGGGGGTGTGAAGGTTAGATTTTATTACCAAAGTCTGAAAAAAAATTTTCCGATAGCGAGATTGGAACCCATATCCTTTGGATTTGTACGTGACAGTCTAAACCAATACGCTAACAAGGTGCCTAAAATAGAATGTAGATTTGTGGTTCAGTTGCTACCCCGATGATCCAAAGCATGAAAAAAATCCGCGATAGCGAGAATTGAACTCACGTCCTTTGGATTTGTATGTGATAGTCTTAACCACCTACGCCACCTGAGTCATAGGAATTTATATAGATTTTAGATACCGTTTCGGTGTGTTTTGGTCTTGTCTTAAATTGTGTGGTTTCGGTGTGGGGGAATTCGACCCCCCCTGCTCGTGGAGCAAGTTTGGGATGGGGGGACAGGAATTGCGAATCGATGATGCTGTGTATGACGTCATAGGGTTGCCTGTTGAATGATTCCCACTCATCGGTGTTTTGTTAGGGGGAATTCGGGCCCCCCTGCTCGTGGATTGGGATGGGGGGACGAGGGTATTAGGAATTCAGGTCTTAGGCCGCCTACCGTTTCGGTGTGTTTTGGTCTTGTCTTGTGTGTGTGTGGTTTCAGTGTTTTGTGGGGAAATTCGGGCCCCCCTGCGCTTCGTGGATAGTTTGGGGGCTTGATGGGGGGACGGGGGTATTGGGAATTCAGATTTTAGGCTACTCTACTTTTGGTCTTCATATTTATTAAGAACGAGAATGAGTGAACTTGCAGAACGAGTTAACAAGTTCTATATACGTTTGGCGCAGATCAAGAGTGACATTGAATGGTATGAACGAAAGAAGTCTATGATTCAAACCTTTGAGAAATTGAATCTTACACAGAATTTTCAAAGACCACAAATGAATAATAATTTTCAAAGACAAAATTTTGGATTTAAGATGGGGGGACGGGGGTATTGGGAATTCAGGTTTTAGGCCTTTGTAGTTGTTGAGATGGCGCTTTGATTCTTTGATCGTTTGCTATTGGAATGATTAGATGACGTTGCTGAGCTGCGATTTTTAATGGCGTTTAAAGCAGGAATTGCGAATCGATGATGCTGTGTATGACGTCATAGGGTTGCCTGTTGAATGATTCCCACTAGACAGGTGTTTGGTGCGTACTATTTGATTCTTCAATCGTTTGCTATAAGAATGATTAGATGGCGTTGATGAGCTGCGTTTTTTTTTTGATGAAACACCCTGTTAGAATGATTAGATGGCGTTGGTGAGCCGCGATGGAGATGTAGATTTCTTCATAGTTTTTTGAGCTAATCGTTGATGACGCGTACTATTGATTCAATATTTGAAAAAAGCATAATTTATTAACGAATGAGGAGATTTTAGATATATTCAAAATTGAAAAACAAACATAGTCACTATATTATTTGGAAAAATTTTAGATTCAAAAAATTGGAAAACAGACATACTCATCATATTCCCATTGCATATCCAATCGAATAAATTAAACACATGAAGACACTTCAAAAAATCATATATTTTCAGGAATACAGATTCTATCCAAAGTACATAATCGCAGGTACTTGAGGAACATAGGGTACATAAAAAATTAAAAATATATTGATCTTTTCATATAAAGATTGATAGCTCCTTGACTTTGAACTCTTGTGCCAAATTGAAGCCCTGCATTGCTATGATCTTCATGATGGATAGGTTCTAGAAAAAATCAAACAAAAATAAGATAATTTTGAAAATGATAAATGATGTTCATTGAAAAATTATCAAAATTAAAAAAACTTAAATTTTAGATACACTAACCCGATTATCATCATCACATCACAGAGACAACTCAGAGACATCTCAGAGACAACTCGGAGACATCTAAAACACTCTTGCGACAACTCAGCGACATCTCAGAGACAACTCAGAGACATCACAGAGACATCTCAGAGAAATCACGGAGACAACTCAGAGACAACTCAGAGACATCTAAAACACTCTTGCGACAACTCAGAGACATCACGGAGACAACTCAGAGACACTCAAAGACAAGAGACATCTAAAACACTCTTGCGACAACTCAGAGACATCACGGAGACAACTCAGAGACACTCAAAGACAAGAGACATCTAAAACACTCTTGCGACAACTCAGAGACATCATGGAGACATCTCAGAGACATCACGGAGACATCACGGAGACATCTCAGAGCCATCACGGAGATAACTCAGAGACACCTTGAACATGTTGGAGACACCTCAGAGTAATTTCATGTCCTCATGATCGATATGGATGTTATGTCGTCATAACATTGCAATTTTGGCACACTTCAAAGAGTTATATCTCCGTCAATTTTTGACTTACAACAAAAAGAAAAAATATGGGTATCTTTATTTCTCATGGGCTCTCAAATTCACCAATAATTTGACGTTTCTTGACTTTTTGTGTCGATGCGGCAAGAAATGGATATCTATCAGTAGGTATTCAGACAGCCAATGATAATCCTCAAATACAATAATTCAATTCATCATACTGATGTAGTTTGCCTTAAGTCGAGGCGGCGACCTCTTGCTATCCAGTATGTAGCCGCTACTGCAGAGCACGAGGACAACCGGACTTTGAATTACTATATTGATAATCAAATCTAGTATGATAAAATATAAATATGTGATAAGAAAAAATAATCGTTTCCAAGTCTACTAATATTTTTTCAATATAATATTATCATGGGATTACTTGGACTTGGAATTACTATATTGATAATCAAATCTAATATGTATGATAAAATATAAATATGTGATAAGAAAAAAAAATTCGTGTCCAAGTCTACTAATATTTTTTTTTATATAACATTATCATTATTGCATGTTGAGTTCCTCAAATTCACCATTTTAGAGATTCAAGGTGTTGAAATTGAAAAACAGAAATCTTTTCTTGCGAATATCTGTGGAACCGTTTATCGTACAGAAAACAGCTTTTGAAAGCATTTTTTACTGTTAAATAAGTCATGTTTTGTGCGGCCGACATCACTTTGTAGCAGCAGCAACTCCAACCTATTCGAGGCCAACACAAACGTTATCTCACACAGCTGACGGTGATATTGATGTTGAAAACGTGAAAATTTGTAACTTGGAATCACCAACCGACGATTTTGATGAAGTTAACAAAAAATATGCTGACGAGGCTCTGACTAATTTCAAATCGACAATTGAATCTGAGATGAGAATTCATGCTGTCGAGAGTGTAAAGGAGCTGAATAAGTTGAAAAAATATATCGAGGTCAGGATAAAATCTGTTTTTGTCAACGACGTGACTACAGTAAAAGCAGTCAAGTGAAGATGACGTCACCTTCCAAAGAAAAAGTTCAACTCATCACCGAGCTGTTCAAGCCAATAAGAAGGAATTATCCCCGTCGCCGTACAATTATCAAGGGAGTGGATGCCTTGTGGCAGGTTGATTTGGGGCAAATGGATTTGTATGCGAAAGATAACAGAGGCTACAAATATTTTCTCATCATCATAGACTGTTTTTCAAAATTTGTGTGGACTGAACCATTAAAAAGCAAGTCAGGTGACGAGGTAACCCGAGCCTTTGCGAACATTCTCAAACAATCACATCGTAGTCCAAAAAATTTGCAATCAGATCAAGGAAAGGAATTCTACAATGGACATTTTCAACGATTGATGCGTCAATATGACATAAACCACTATAATACCTATACAGATAAAAAAGCGGCCATGGTTGAGCGTTCCATACGAACGATTAAAGAAAAACTTTTCAAGTATTTCAGTTTGCATGGGACCTATAAGTGGGTGGATATTTTACAAGATATTGTAAAATATAATATAAAATTTACCGAAAATAAGAAGTGTTTGTTCTATTATTTCTTGTAAACAAGCTCGTGCTAATCGCAATGGAATCACAAATACAATGCACCATTGTTCTTTGAATTTAATTATAATTGCATAGTTTGCAGTTCGGCATTCTAGAAGTGTTTCGAATAGTCAACTATACAGTTGTTCATGTTTTGTGAATCAGTTCATACGAAGCTTTCATCGTTGTCAGACGTCGTCGTCGTCAGAACAGAGCACTTGTAATCATTTTGTGTGTCTGGGGTGTGGCAAAAAGGTAAATATTCTTTTAAATAATTGAAAATTTTTCTTATCTTAGAATTGATGTGGGGTGCTTGGTGAATTTACAATGTGAATTTTTTATGTGATTGCATTAAACAAAACATGTTTTTACAGAAATCCACAAAGTTGGTGTAGTTCCTCGCGAAGAGCTGATTGCGAAACTTTTCGAAGAATCAACATCAATTCGATCTTCAACACAAAAATCCATCGTTTGAAATTAAATCAGGTAAAAATAAACTTTACGTTTTTTCAAATTTTGATGATATTTCATCAATGCACGTTTTTTTTTTAAATAATATCCAAGTAAACGAAACTTACTGTCTTTCAGAAAACAACAAACCGGATTTGGTGGTTATTCTACTACAATTGGAGGTGTGTTGTTCCTGCCTAGAAGGATTATAGCCGACAATCACCTGCTAAGCTATTTCACACCTTCGAAATCAGAGGGCTACACACAGAACATCACACGAGTTCATCCCCCAAATTGAGTTAAAACCACCACATCAACGGCGTTCAATAGTTGTGAGTTGATTTTTTCAATATGTCTTCCTCATACAAAGTGTTGTTGAAGAAAGCAGAAAATATGCTTTCATTTTTGAAAAAGAAAACAAATTTAATAATTTAATACTACATGGTAATTTACCTAGAAACATTCTTCGATTGATTCAGACCAATTTGCAACATCTTAAAGTTATTAGAAGACAATTATTGATTTTGAAAAATAAGCGGGTTGGGATGGGGTTAGTAGAAGAATCAAAATTAAGCAATAGGGTTAAATGGGAAAAAATTGTTAATTGCTTCAAAGGAAGAGTATCAACCGGTTTAGTAACTAATTTGACTCATAAAGACGTTAATAGATTTATGGATGATGCGTTTATTTTGTTTCAACGTGAATTAAAGGAAGTACTGAAATCTTTTACCATGGTTAAAGTGAACTCATCATTTTGCGGAGAGTTTATCAAAAAATCATCTGAACGTGAAATTGTAGATTTTAAATATTTCAACACCAAGAATGTAATCATTGATGTTGGAACGGATTTAAAAAGCTGGTTTTTTGAAAACGTGCGTGATGTAATTTTGAATAGTCTTTCGGAATTCCAGGAACGTGATTCAGGATTTGCTCTTGTTAAAATAATTTATTTGGAAATTATTGTTAATAAATTTCAAATGGGTAAGGGATCTTCCTATATTGCACTACCGAAGGAAATTGCGAAGAAACATGCATGCGTGAATGTTCAAAATAATGATACCGCCTGCTTTTACTGGGCTATTGTTAGTGCGCTTCATCCTGTTAACAAAAATAACAACCGAATCACCTCTTATCCTCATTACGAATCAGTTTTGAATCTCAAAAACTTAGAATCTCCCATGCCGTTGAATCAAATTTCGAAATTTGAAAAAAACAATGATATTTCTGTAAATGTGTATGCTTTGGAACTAATTTCAAAGTCAGATACGGATGATGGTAAACCAAATAATTTCAATATTGTACCAGCTAGGCTAACCAAAGAAAAACTGGTTAGACATGTTAATTTGCTGTTAATTCAAAACAAATACCATCCATCATTAAATGATTACGAGCCACTGCCTACTAATGACAACGATCATGAGGATATAAAATACCATTATTGTTGGATTAAAAATGTATCCCGTCTTGTTTCAAGGCAGTTGAGTTAAAAAAAAAATTGCCAAGTATATTTGTGATCGTTGTCTTAATTATTTCTCATCTGAGGTAAAATTGACAGAACATGAAAAGCTGTGTACAAAATTTAATGAATATAAAGTCTCATTCCCAAGTTACAAACATGTCGAATTCAAAAATTTCATTTACAAACAAAAATGTCCCTTCATCATCTATGCGGACTTTGAAAGCCAACTACAAGTAGTCGATCAACACATTTCCATAAATACGCGAAAATATCAAAAACATATAGTTTACAGTGCCGGATTCTATTTAAAATGTTCCTATGACAATTCTCTTTCATTTTTCAAGAGCTATCGTGGTGCAGATTGTATGGAATGGTTCATCAACGAAATGGTTGAAATATCAAAAGTAATTCATTCAAAAATCAAAAATATTGTTCCCATGATCGAAAAGAAAAGCATCTGCGGTGCAACAAATTGCCATATATGTGAAAAACCTTTTCACAAAAATGATAAGATTGTTCGCGATCATGATCATTTCACTGGCGAATTCAGAGGTTTTGCACATCAAAATTGTAATCTAATTTTCAAAAAGCTTTATGTTATGATGGACATTTGTTGATAAAAGATCTTGCCAAACGTAGTCGCGTGAGTGTTCTCCCAACCAATAATGAAGTTTATATATCTTTCACCCATTTCGTTGACGAAAACAATCTAAGATTTAGGTACATCGATTCATTCAGATTTTTAGGCGCTTCTCTCGATGATTTACTATCGACAATGAAAAAAACCGATTTTAAAATATTGAGAGAAGAGTTTGCACATTTAGATGAGGCAAAATCTCAATTGTTGACGCGGAAAGGTGTATTTTGTTATGACTATATTGATAGCTTGGAAAAAATGAACGACACCCGATTACCTTCTATTGAACATTTTTACAATAAATTGAATGATTCCAATTTATCAGTCGAAAATTATCAACATGCTCAAACTGTGTGGGGAGCCTTTGGAATCCAAAATTTAGGTGAATATTCAGGGTATTGATCGCTGTAAACTTATGTACACTGATACGGATAGCTTCATCTATGAAATTCAGTGTAATGATGTTTATGAAGAGATTATCAAGGCTGATTTACATAAATTTGACACCTCCGACTACTCCCCTAATAACCCTTATAAAATCCCGTTGGTCAACAAAAAAGTTCTAGGACTAATGAAGGATGAAGTTAATGGAGAAATTATCACCCATTTCATTGGTCTTCGATCGAAAATGTACACTTTCAAAATTCAGCAAGGGCAAAAAGTTGTGAAAAAGGCCAAAGGAGTCAAGTACAACGTTGTAAAAAATAAATTAACGTTTGATGACTACTGGAATTCTCTACGACATTCAAAAATTGTCAGCGCCACTCAGCGTTGCATTCGTTCCTATGCTCACAATGTTTACAGCATTGAGCAAAATAAAGTTGCGTTGAGTGCAAACGATGATAAAAGATTTGTACAAGAGAATACCTTTGATACACTTCCCTTTGGGCACTATTCAACTTTATAGCGTTTTTCAAATATAATTTCAGGAATAGTTATTATTGGGTAACTTACATTAATCTGTTAATATTATGAATAATTGTAAGATTATATTATTAGTATTATCGTAGAAGTAATTTTTTGATGTATGTCCCCCAAGTACCTACAATAATGTACTTCCTGAAAATATATGATTTTGAAGTGTCTTTGTGTGTTTAATTTATTCGAGTGGATATGCAATGAGAATATGTTAAGTATGTCTGCAATATTGTCGAGGTAATTTCATCTCTTTAGACTTCATAGAAACCCAATGTTTGAATTAAATTATGTACCATTAAACCGATAAAATTTACTAGTATGTTCTATTATTTCGATATGCTTGCATATTGCAGTGGAACAAGACACCATTGTTCTCTGAATCTCTTTACACATATTCCGATGTGAACAAGCATTAATTGTCGTCGAGCTGTCTACTTTGAGTGGGAATCATTTTCCACAACAGGTAATCCTATGACATCATATACAAAGCGCTCCGTCAATACTTTTTTGAAATGTGGTCGAACAAAATTAGTCAATTGATTCAACAGCATAACGTCGTAATAAGACATAATCGGGTTAGTGTATCTAAAATTTAAGTTTTTTTTATTTTGATAATTTTTCAATGAACATCATTTATCATTTTCAAAATTATCTTATTTTTGTTTGATTTTTTCTAGAACCTATCCATCATGAAGATCATAGCAATGCAGGGCTTCAATTTGGCACAAGAGTTCAAAGTCAAGGAGCTATCAATCTTTATATGAAAAGATCAATATATCTATATTTTTAGTTCTTGTATCATCGTAAAAGTAATTTTTCATGTACCCTATGTTCCTCAAGTACCTGCGATTATGTACTTTGGATAGAATCTGTATTCCTGAAAATATAGGATGTTTTGAAGTGTCTTTATGTGTTTAATTTATTCGATTGGATATGCAATGGGAATATGGTGAGTATGTCTGTTTTTCAATTCATGGGTATATGGTGAGTATGTCTGTTTTTCAATTTTTTGAATCCAAAATTTTTCCAAATATTATAGTGACAATGTTTGTTTTTCAATTTTGAATATATCTAAAATCTCCTCATTCGTTAATAAATTATGCTTTTTTCAAATATTGAATCAATAGTACGCGTCATCAACGATTAGCTCAAAAAACTATGAAGAAATCTACATCTCCATCGCAGCTCACCAACGCCATCTAATCATTCTAACAGGGTGTTCCATCAAAAAAAAAACGCAGCTCATCAACGCAATCTAATCATTCTTATAGCAAACGATTAAAGGATCAAATAGTACGCACCAAACACCTGTCTAGTGGGAATCATTCAACAGGCAACCCTATGACGTCATACACAGCATCATCGACTCGCAATTCCTGCTTCAAACGCCATTAAAAATCGCAGCTCAGCAACGTCATCTAATCATTCTAATAGCAAACGATCAAAGAATCGAAGCACCATCTCAACAACTACAAAGGCCTAAAACCTGATTTCCCAATACCCCCGTCCCCCCATCTTAAATCCAAAATTTTGTCTTTGAAAATTATTATTCATTTGTGGTCTTTGAAAATTCTGTGTAAGATTCAATTTCTCAAAGGTTTGAATCATAGACTTCTTTCGTTCATACCATTCAATGTCACTCTTGATCTGCGCCAAACGTATATAGAACTTGTTAATTCGTTCTGCAAGTTCACTCATTCTCGTTCTTAATAAATATGAAGACCAAAAGTAGAGTAGCCTAAAACCTGAATTCCCAATACCCCCGTCCCCCCATCAAGCCCCCAAACTATCCACGAAGCGCAGGGGGGCTCGAATTCCCCCACAAAACACCGAAACCACACACACACAAGACAAGACCAAAACACACCGAAACGGTAGGCGGCCTAAGACCTGAATTCCCAATACCCCCGTCCCCCCATCCCAATCCACGAGCAGGGGGGCCCGAATTCCCCCTAACAAAACACCGATGAGTGGGAATCATTCAACAGGCAACCCTAAGACGTCATACACAGCATCATCGATTCGCAATTCCTGTCCCCCCATCCCAAACTTGCTCCACGAGCAGGGGGGGTCGAATTCCCCCACACCGAAACCACACAATTTAAGACAAGACCAAAACACACCGAAACGGTATCTAAAATCTATATAAATTCCTATGACTCAGGTGGCGTAGGTGGTTAAGACTATCACATACAAATCCAAAGGACGTGAGTTCAATTCTCGCTATCGCGGATTTTTTTCAGGCTTTGGATCATCGGGGTAGCAACTGAACCACAAATCCACATTTTATTTTAGGCACCTTGTTAGCGTATTGGTTTAGACTGTCACGTACAAATCCAAAGGATATGGGTTCCAATCTCGCTATCGGAAAATCTTTTTTCAGACTTTGGTAATAAAATCTAACCTCCACACCCCCCAATCCCCCCATCTCGATCCCAGGAACCAAGCTATAGAAAATCCCCTGTCAACTGCCATCTGTCAAAGCTGTCATCTGTCAAAGCTGTCAAGATCGAAGCGTTATGTCAACTGTCAAATGTCAAGATCGAGATCGAGCGACGTTGCCAGATGACCAGTCTTCGAGCGACGTTGCCAGATTCATCAAAAATTCCCTAAAATCTAGGGAAAAGTCAAAATATGCCTCGCCCACTTGAGCGCTCATTGGCCGGTGAGCCAGAAGCCCCCTTGTTTATCTACTCAAGTCCTGTGTAGAGATGTCATTTTTGATGAAAAAATTTAAACCAAATTTCAATAACTCCATTTCATCCTGGTCAAACTCAGCCTTTGAAATGTTGTTAATTCTGTCATGGAAATGGAAAGTGCTGAATTTATTCGAGTTTGTAGGGATTGCTTCGTAGCGGTCTTTCCTTCTGATTAGGTTCTGCAGCTTTTTATTGACCCTCTCGAACTTCCTTCTTCTTTCATCAACAACGTGATCATGTATGTTCTTCAAAAGTTCTTGTAGTGTATGAAAGTGAGTATTCTTGACTAATTCATCGTATAGTTGCTTCAATTGCAGGTTCAACAGCTTAGCATAATGCTTGCAAATTGATTTCCGGAGAATTTTGTATTCCATCTCTCTCTTGAGTGTCTGAGGGACATTTCTGGATGTTTTCACTCTTGCAAAAGTGGAGGTGACCTGTTCGTTGATACATCTGTTCAGAAACCATATGTCTATTTGGGAGCGTGTTCGTCGCAAGGAGAGTCTCCCATATCTGTCAGCCATAACTACTGTACCGTAGAGTTGATGAAGTGTGAGTTGCTGAGTACACGTAGTAAACCAAAGTGAAACGGAGTGAAATATGCACTAATCGTGTATATGTTTATTAAAATTCAGAGCGCTTTCGGCTTACAAGGCCATCTTCAGTGCTTCCGGCTGGAAAAATAAAAAATAAATTTGACTCGGACAAAGACTCGAGACTGCTGGTGAATGTGCAAAGCAAGAATTTTCTTCGACTGGATTTTATTGAAGACTCAGAGATAAGCAAGGAAATGAAAAGGAACACGAAATGCTTGAACACTCAAGTTAATCTGAATAGACCTTTCCAGCCTATTCACAGAAGACTGAATTCCATGTAGAGACGAATGAGTAATAGTCAACAAAGTACGGTACCAGCCTTTTCCTGTGTTGCCAGGTTTAAATTCACAATTTTGTTCGGTCGTACTTTGTTGTTTATTGTGTAGTTCAAATACTCTATTGTTACTGTTAAGTTGGATTATGTGTGATGAACAATCAAAATAGTAATTATAAATCGTTGACTTTGTGGGACCCATAGGGCATTTCTGTGAACAATTTGTATTTTTGCTTTTTACTTTTGAATATTTACTTGTGCGTAGTGTTTAATGTGATACATTTTTCTGTTTTTTGTCCATGTAGGAGGTATGTTTTCCCCATATCCTTCCATTCAGTAATTTTATATTTTTCCAGCCGGAAGCACTGGAGATCGCCTTGTAAGCCGAAAGCGCTCTGAATTTTGATAAACATATACACGATTAGTACATATTTCACTCCGTTTCACTTTGGTTTACTACGTGTACTCAGCAACTCACACTTCATCAATAGAATAATTGTCATTCAAATTTTTATTTTGTTTTGGTGTTTGAACTTCATTTTGGATAATTGGGACAACCAAAGTTGTTAATATTTATTTTTTACCAATGTCAAGTACTGCTTTGAGTTGTTTTAATAAATCAATACCAATTAATCCATCGTATTTTTCACTTAATTCAAAAATATAAAACTTGTGAAATTCATTCACTTTAAACATTTCAAAAATTGGAATTTGGATAACTTTATCGTGAAAAGTTATCATGTGTGCTGTTTCAATTTGAAAATCTTCATCAAAAATTCTGTGTGGATAAAACTTTTTTTGTGAAATGAACGAGAGAAGGAAGCGCTCGCTATGGGGGCGAACTTTGTCTTTTTACCACAGAACACAAAACAAAATCCCTACCTATTAATGCAAAATCTTTTTTTTTAATTAAAAGTTCCGTTCAATGGAATAAATAGTTTTTTTTTCGTGTTAGAACCCCAATACCACCGTAATATTTCCTATACGGTGTGATTCACGTAAGTGATCTGCTCGGTGATCTTTAACAAGAAGTAGAGGTATTCCAAGAACGAAAAAAATGAGATTCAGTCTATTTCTTTTGAGAATATTTGAGCGCACCCTGTAGAATCTCTGAAATATTTGTTAAAAATCGATAAAATATGTCATTTCAAAATAAAATGTAGAATGTGTACTTGGGAAACTATCATCAGACATACAGGGTGTCCCCGCGAAAAGGTCGCACCCCTATTTGTGACTCTCCTGGTATAATTTGGAAAAAATGCTCGGACACGTAAATTTCAGAATCTGTAGATTATTGTGAAAAATTATCAAGAATATTTGAATGACCAGCATTTCTTATGGGTATAGGTACTCCCAAAATTTTATTGTTTTACGTCTCTAAGATACAAAGCGTGAAATTATTGTAATTTTTTTTCTTTAAATGAAAATATCTCCAAGACGGTCAAAGATGGTCATAGATATCATTGGATTAACTAAACTTAATTTTTAAAGAGGAATCTAGATCTGAAATAAAAAATGAGGAGCTCCACTCAAAAATCTAAAGTGTAACGCAATATCTTATCTATGGATCACTCGGTATTGTACGGTTATACACAATAGAGATCAAAATTGACGCGTCCGAGCGTTTTTCCCAAAATATACCAGGAGAGTCACAAATAGGGGTGCGACCTTTTCGCTGAGACACCCTGTATAACATATTCCATAAAAGTTATTCAGAATTTCATAAAGAATTCGAAAATCAAATGATTTATAGAGGTTGTTTAATTTGAAAGAAAAAGCTTACTAGAAAAAGTAGTGGATCCGGCAATGCCGGAATCACCAAAAAATTATTAAAGGTTGCATTACACTTCCATATCGATTGAAACGAAAATTCAACAGGTCTGGAAAAGTCCTTTTTAAAATACTTTTAATAGATCACCTACGGGAATCACCCTGTAAAGTAACGAATAGTAAAAGATTGAAAACTATACCTTTTCAACTTCAAATTGGAACTAAACAGCTTCAAGTTGGGAATTAACAAAATCAAATTGGAATAATCAATTTCAATTTGATTATTCCCAATTTGAATTTGTTATTCCCAAATCAAAGATGACTAGTCCCAATTTGAAATTGATTAGTTCCGAATTGAATATGATTATTCCCAATTTGATTTTGTTAATTCCCAACTTGAAGTTGTCAAGTCCTAATTTGAAGTTGAAAAGGTATGGATCAGCTAGAGGTCAGAGCAATAAAAATCTTCTGTGGAAAATTCTCTTCAAAAAGAAGATCAATTAGATCAATTAATTTTAAATGTTGCTTGAATAATTTATTATCCACACTAGGTCATTGTTGATCTTCTAAAAGAAAAAAAGACATTTTCTGTTATTATTATTGGCATGATGGTTCATAAAAATGTATTGCACATTTTATTTTGTAAGCACATTATGTGGTTGTACGTACATAGAAAGCATAAGAAGCGTTGCAGCGAGGTATGTTTTGTCGGGCAAAAATATCCGTTAATTTCTAGCCAAAGCGTACCACGACTGAACGCGTTACTGTGTTGTGCAATGGTACGTTTCGTCTTTACGCCTCCGGGTGCACAAAAACTTATCGGTACATTTTTGCAATATCGCCGACCAAGACAAAATTATATTTTCGAAATCGTAAGAGAACTGTAAACAAATCTTGTTGAACTGTGGGACCAACACTCAGGACATCATTCAATGATAAACCCGTTGTTGATTTCGCTCTAGCATAAAAAAAAACACGTACCTTTGTTGTTAAACTGTCTGGTTTTTCGACTGCGTGATGAGGAATATAAGAAATGATTTTGCTTGACTTATTTGTCCTAAAGTCTCGTACTCTTGCAAAAATTCCTTATATGCCTTTTGCAAGGTAGGCTTATTTTCCAATTTTCTTTCTATTGAATATAACCTACGGAGGGCCATATTTTGTGTATCACCTAAATTTTGATAGTTGTCCTTAAGTGGCAACTTTACCACAAAATGACCTGATTTGTCACGAGATACAGTTTTAGAAAAATACTCCTCACAATCTAATTCTTCTTTTGTCAAAGTGTTCGTTTTCTAGAATTCCCTCAGAAATCCAAAATTTTTGTAATTGATTGTTCAACTCGAGATTTGTTAGCAAACATTCAGATGAATGCATTTGTGGATGATCTTTGATTTCGTGGTGTTGTAGAGGTATTTTTCCTGAAATGATCCAACCAATTCGAGTCTTTTGCAATATTGGCATGTGTTTCCCTAGTTTAAATTGACAAGATATCGTGATATGAGTCTTTTTCGTGATGTATGTGCTTGCCTGACCTATGCCACGAATAGGCACATTTATAGGAATAGTTGGCAAATTCAACTTTCTCAAAAACTCATGAGTGACAAAATTTGATTGCGAGCCGCTGTCGAGGATAATCCGGCATTTTATGGGTTGACGATTAAATTCGAACGCGAGTACAATTGCCGTTGATAATGAAACAAACGGATCCTTACCTTGCTGTGAATAATTCGTGAGCACCGTGTTATTTTCTGAAAGATTGCCGTGGATTAATACCAGAAAACAGGATGCGATGTATCAGAAGTCACAGAACTATGCTCTGGAGCTTCCAGGTTGGGTGGATTGTCGCTTTTATTTCTTGAATAATTTTCTTTCGTAACTGAATTATGTTGTCCATGATGATAACTGTTATTTTCTGAATAACTGTTGCCGAGCTGAGGATTTGATTCTACATTTTGACGACTATTTTTCGAGTGCAACATAGAACTATGTCTTTGCCCGCAACTTTTGCAACTTCTTGACCTACATTGAAAAGCTTTATGCCCTGATCTTAGACAATTTCTGCATATGTCCAAAGCACTTACTTTTTCTTGACGAACTACCACTTTAATTTGTTCACCAAAATAAATTGGATGTTCATCATTACAAATAGGACAAGAATTGAAATTATTTGCCGACAAATGAAACTGTTAAAAATCAGTTGACTTATTGCCACCTCCGATGAACGATCTAGAGGGAAGAGATCCGAGTTCTACACACGTTTGTTAAAGAAAAGCTACAAAATCATCAATTTTTGGTTTGAGCATGTTTCTAGCAAAGTTTTCCCATTCGCGGCGAGAATTAAAATCCAGTTTGTGTATCAAAACGTAAATTATTATTGAGTTCCAACTTTTAACATCTTCATTTATTATTTCGACTGCTCTAAAGTTTTTTAAAAAAGTATCCAAAAAACGTTGTAAATAGAAATGGTTTTCTCTTTGAATAACGGGAAGTTGCATAATCTCTTTTATTTGTGCGTTAGTTATGGCTTTGCTGTTTTCAAACCGATCGTTCAGCAATTTCCATGCGGTATCGTAGTTTGAATCAGTGATTGGCAGAGATGCAATAACTTGGGCAGCGTCGCTCTTCAGAGATGCTTGTGAGTAGTAGAATTTTTCGATATTACTTGAAGCTTTGCTGTTTTGAACTAATGCATTGAAAGTATCATGAAATTTACGCCAATCGCTGTTATTTCCACCATATTCTACCAACTTCAAAGCTGGTAACCTTGCGTTAATCCCAGCGACAGAACCAGAATTTGCTGATTCAACTAGAAAAACTGCTGTATTTGTGGGTGTATTAGGGACCGTTTGATTTGAAAAATGTGTAGCGATTAGTTCACGTGCCGTTGCAACTAAGTTACAATAATTTGTCTTGAAATCGTCAAGTTCAAAATTTGCTTCAACCTCATTGATTTCTTGATCTTTAGAAATCAATAAATCTTGAAACTCAACCAGAATAGATTTAAATTCGCTTAAGCTGTTCATGATTGTGTCAAGACGAGTTTCTAATAAAACCGTCGAACTTGTTTCTGTAAAATTATCTAAAAACTTTCCAAAACGTGTTATCTGGGCTTTGAGTTGACCTTTTCTGGCCCTTAACTTTTTGGTGTTGAGCTCTGACATTTTGCCAATTTCGTTAGCTCAAATAACATGCAAAAAGCTAGAACAATATTCTAGTTTAGCGAATTTGAAAAATGTGAAGTTACGTGAAAATATATCGAAATGGTACCAAAATACGCGTAAATTTGTGAAAACTAATCGAAGTGTAGACGAGTCACGTCAGATTGAGGTTAAACTTGTTTTCAATTTGCGAACGCATTCACTTATCACTCAAGTAAAATGACGTACCCTTCAAAGGGAAAATATAGAAAATAGGAATATATGAGTATAGCTTTGATAACAGAGATGAAAAGGAAAGGACTGACCTCGATTGACTGTCTTTGCCAAGAAGTTCCAGCTTCCAATTTCTGTGCGTGTCGTGTCTCTGGTTCGTTCCATTTATCCGTCGGAGAAGGACCAATGTTGGGGCTTGTGCATCTACCACCGTGTTCTTTAGTAATAAGCTTCAGAACTTTTTTGAATGATTTGTATTAACAGTATTAACAATATTAAACGATCGATATAAAAATTGGTGACGGCTTCTGGCTTGAGTTTTTTCCGAATCCCTGGTAACTCCCAACGCACGCACACTTGCTTCATCTCGTCGCTGGTGGCACCATTCACAAATTCAGTCCAGTTCACTAATATCGCCTGAACACGTAGCTTTATATTCTTCTGTATGATAAGAGAACAAGAAGAGGAAACAGTGGTGGGAAGCAGTCAAAATGAAAGGCCCACTATGATAAAACAGATTGTGGAGCAATGTGGAGAGAAATGAGAAATTAATGTGAATATATGTATACAGGGTGTCCGGAAATGATGAGCAGAAAATTCAGATGAGAATTCTAGACAAAAAATAAATGCTACTTCTTCTTATAATATTTTTTCGAAAATTGATTATTGACGGAGTTACAGGGTGTTAAAGTTGCACTGTAAGTAGGTATCTGCAGTTTTTTGCAATACCTTTTGCCACGCTCATATTTTGACTAAATCTCGTATTTAGGGCTTTATCGGGATGACGAATTCAAATCTGCCCCCCGTTTTTTCGCATTTTGTAGAGGGCGCCACATACGAACCTATACTTTGATTTGAATGGTCTTGACTTTTTTGTGCTACACTTTATGTGACTTTTGACCAAATATTTTTATTCTCTTGACCTTTTGACATAAGAAAGGGATACTTCTTTTGTTGCCATAGATTCAACCGTTTTCTGGAAAAACGCTAAAATAACTTTGCTTGCATGTAATGAATACGAAACTATTTTAAGTTAATTTCAACTTTTAACACAGCATGCTTTGAAATCATGTGTTATAAGTTGTCGTAGAAGCCAGTTTGATGAGAATTAGTTTTGACAGTTGGTGATTTTTCACATTTTTTAATTTTTTTTATTTTCAGTATTTTTGTCATTGCATGACCACCATCAGCGTAACAATAAATTGTCAATGTTATTTTTCCGAAACTTGGTTCCACGGAAACTTCAGCGCATGTTTCCAAGGCATGTCATATTTGTGGTTGAAAATAAATTAAAATGATTTCGTATTCATTACATGCAAGCAAAGTTATTTTAGCGTTTTTCTCGAGAACCGGTTAGATTTATCGCAACAATGAGAAGTATCTTTCTCTTATGTCAAAAGGTCGAGAGAATACAAATATTTGGTCAAAAGTCACATACAGTTCATACAGTGTAGAACAAAAGAGGTTAAGACCATTCAAATCAAAGTATAGGTTCATATGTGGCGCCCTTTACAAAATGCGAAGAAACGGTTGGCAAATTTGAATTCCTCGTCCCGATAAAGCCCTAATTACGAGATTTCCTCAAAGTATTATGAGCGTGGCAAAAGGTATTGCAAAAAAACTGCAAATACAATGCAACTTCAACACCCTGTAACTCCGTCAATAATCAATTTTCGAAAAAATATTATAGGAAGGTAGCATTTATTTTTTGTCTAGAATT
Organism: Orchestes rusci; assembly: GCA_958502075.1. Taxonomy (NCBI): domain Eukaryota; kingdom Metazoa; phylum Arthropoda; class Insecta; order Coleoptera; family Curculionidae; genus Orchestes; species Orchestes rusci. The sequence continues at coordinate 74,972,485 of OY293303.1, forward strand.
ATCACCTGAATTTTTTGCTCATCATTTCCGGACACCCATATAAAACGATGTATCACAGTTCCTTCATTCTTCGATAATAATGAACCGATCAACTAGGACTTTGTAGTTTGATATTACGATACCTATTGTAGTACCGAAAACAATGAATACGTAGTTGAATCTGATTATCCTTCAAACTTCAAGTCATCATAAATATGATCCTAGGAGATGTTTCTAAGTAGGTAGCTATTTCCGTTGGAATCTTTTTCTTTCTTGAAAGAATCGATTTCATGAAGCAGTTGTCAAGTTCCCAAATCCTCCAGTTTCTTATGGAGTAATCTGGATCTAGCCGCTAGCCCAACGATTTCTTCAATCCTTTTTAGCATGCTCAAAGAACTTTGTGTAATGTTGTTTGTGCTACGAATAACTGATTAAAACCATGATACAGATAGGTATGCTGATTTGCCGTTCCACATTTTAACCGTTCTGCAAATGCAGTCTCCTAGAAGAGATGCAGTATTCGTTCTATGCCATCAAATCAACTAAGGCTAGAAAAGGTACGTCGGTACGTATTTGACATTTGATATTTATCGAAATTTTGTGCGTTTAAGATATTCATTTTTGGAGTTGATTCTGGGCAATTTTCGACTTCGAAGTCGGAATTCCGAGTTCAAAGTCAGAATTCCGACTTCCATAAAAATTTTGTTGGTGGCCCTTCTACACTGTTCGGCAGGAATCAGATGGATCAGAAGAATTTTTATACTATGTGTATTTGACTTTGTGAGCTCCTGTTTCCGTTACTCCTTTTATCCCCAAAAATGACAGTGATGATTATGTTGCCATAGTTTTGCTATTTTCCAAAGGATGTTGTTCAAATTTGATATATAGATTCAATTTGGAAATTGATCAGTGAGGTTATGTTTGCATTTCTTAGTTTCCAAAAGATTTTGTTTCAGATAAGATATGTAGGTTCAATATGAGATTTGATCAAGAAATTTGAAGAAAATGCATTAGTGCTAGCTTTTGCTATTTACCAAATGATTTTGTTCAAATTAAATAATAATATTATATGGGTTAAATATTTGCGATTTGATAAAGAAAATCAAAAAAATCACTTGATCAGGATGTTTGCATAGTTCATAGTTTATAATTAGATAATAATATGTAGGATATCGGTTTGGGATGTGATAAAAATGTTATTGCAAAATTACTTGGTGAGGTAATATTTGCATAGTTTTGTTATTTTTCGAGAAGGATTTTGTTCAAGTTAGGTATGTGGGTTCATTTTGGGATTTGATCAAGAAATTAAAAAAAAAGCATTTTTGAGGTCATGTTTGCATTTTTTTGTTATTTTCCAAAGGATTTTGTTCAAATTAGATATATAGGTTCTATTTGGAAATTGATCAAGAAAATTGAGAAAAATGCATAAGTGAGGTTAAGTTTGCAAAGTTTTGTAATTTTCCAAAGGACTTTGTTCAAATTGGATATGTAGCTTCTATTTAAGATTTGATCACGAAATTAAAAAGATATACAGGGTGTCTCACGGTCTATGGTACGTTAGACGTTTACGGAAAACTAGACATAGGATCGACCTGAAAATTTGGCTGAGCCCATAATCGAGTATGATCTATATTTTAAAAATATTTTCAGCTTAGCAGTGTTGCCGCTTCTTTCCAAAAGTCGTAACGACTTTCTTATTTTAAATGGACCACCCTGTATATTATTATTTTTTTGGAATCTTTGACTGATTTTAATCACTTTTGCTTGATATACTCCTATACCTATCGGCAGCGGTTTTCGAGATATAAATTAATTTATAATATTTTTGTCGTAAAACATATCAGTGGATTGAGTTCAATAATTTCGTAGGTACTTGAAAACGGTGGAGAGTTGAAATTGCTATGCCGACTAGAGGAAGGTAGGTTTATATGGTTCCAATGAAGAAACCGATCTGAAAATATACAGGGGTGCTTCAAATTTATTAATCTTTTTCCTTCACACACAAATGATAAAAAATCAATTTTTTCAAATGGAGCCTCCTGTATATTACTTGAAAAATGAAAAGCCCAATGAATTTCCTTTCAAATGGTATCCCATGTTCCTTTACCTAAACCTTCAGGATCTACAAGAAAAATGCATTTTACTAAAAAATGAATTATATTGGTATACATGATAATATGAAACATAATGTAGTTTCTAGGGCAACCTATAGTTGCCAGGTCTCACAGCAATAACAATTTATTTTTAGTAGCAAATTGCAGCTTTTTTAAAATTTTTTAGTCTGGAAATGGCTGAAAACTGATACTCTAACGAAGTTCTCATGCAATTATTTATTCAACTTACTTAAATAAGTTTGCCATGGAAACTTTCATATCATTTATACCAATATAATGTATTTTTTAGACAAATGCATTTTTCTTGTAGAACCTGAAGGTTTAGGTATAGGAACATGGGATACCATTTGAAGTCGGCATAGCAATTTCAACTCTCCACCGTTTTCATGTACGAAATTATTGAACTCAATCCATTGCTGTGTTTTACGACAACAATATTATAAATTAATTTATATCTCGAAAACCGCTGCCGATAGGTATAGGAGCTTTCCGTAAACGTCTAAGGTACCATAGACCGTGAGACACCCTGTATATATTTAATGAGGTTATGTTTGCATAGTTTGTTATTTTCCAAAAGATTCAGTTTCAAATCAGATATGTGAGTTCAATTCGAGATTTGATCAAGAAAATTGGAATAAATGCATTAGTGAGATTATGGTTGCATAGTTTTCTCTTTTTTCAAATGATTTTGTTCACATTAGATATTATGTAGGTTCAATCTGCGATTTGATGAAAAAAAATCAAAAAAATTACCTAGTGAGGATATGTTTGCATAGTTTTGCCATTTTCCGAAGGATTTGGTTCAAATTAGATAATTGAACCTTCATTTTGGTTCAATTTGGGATTTGATAAACCTGCTTTTAAAAAAATTACGTGGTGAGGTTATGTTTGCATAGTTTTGTTATTTTCCGAAAGATTTTGTTCAAATTAGGTATGAAGGTTCAATTTGGGATTTGATCCTGGAATTTAAAAAAATGAGTTTTTGAGGTTATGTTTGCATATTTTTGTTATTTTCCAAAGGATTTTGTTCAAATTGGATATGTAGGTTCTATTTGGGTTTTGATCAAGAAATCAAAAAAAAATAAAATAGGTGAGGTTATATTCGCATAGTTTTGTTATATCCCAAAAGATTTTTGTTGAAATTAGATAATATAGTTCTATTTGAGATTTGATCAAGACATTTTTAAAAAAATGAGTTGGTGAGGTCATGTTTGAATTATTGTTTCGTTATTTTCCAAAGGATTTTGTTCAAATTAGTGATGTAGGTTCTATTTGGGATTGTATCAAGAAATTTGAAAAAAATCACTGAGTGAGGTTATCTTTGCGAAGTTTTGTTATTTTCCAAAAGTTTTTGTTCAAATAAAGTGTGTTGTGGAGGTCAATCCCGAAAGTTTTCTTAATCCCGGGATCTAATCCCGGAATAAGATGTATCGGAAATGAATCGGATAGCATTCAAATGATTTTATCACAACTTGAAACATATCAATCAAAAAGAAGTCCCAAATCAGCCCAAGCAAATGTGTTGCAAACATGCATTTCAAAATAAATACCACAAAAATATTGTCATATATTCAACATATCATAACTGAAGAACCGCGGAATAGATATTTATGATTTTTGACTTTTTCCGCTACGAATAACAAAATAATTATTTAAACATCGGAAAAATTCAAAAAAAAAAATTAAATTATGGAACAAATGCATTCAACACAACGTCTATCAAATTATGAGGTGGTATCAAATTTGCTAGGTCAGCTAGTTTTTTTCCGAGTTTCGTCTGATTGCCATGTCACATAACAAAAATATAAGCAAAAACAAAATAAAATACTATTTCTGGACGACCTGTATCACAGAAACCAAGTAGTTGTGGACGCATGTTCGTTGCAACTTTTTGTCACAAAATTAGTCCTCCTCTGAAATGTTTGCAACTTTTTGGTTTACACCCTGTATTTCTGTATGTACATATAAAGCCGCCCACAGACACACATTTACATCTATTGAGATGTGTACGTGAGATTTGTACAAGTGTACAAAAATTCAAGCAAAAAATCCAATTTCGACATATATTTTTTGCGGATATTGTCTACACACTGACGCGCGGACTTGTACGCGCAAACATATCTCACGGGATGTACGTGTGTAGGCGGCTTAAGGCTCGTCTGCATCGCCAAAGCCAGAGTTTTCCGTTTCTGCCGACTGGGGCCTCCAACGAACACACAGAAGTTTGATTGTTTCTTTTGACCTTCGCACATGCCATCATGAAATGTAAGAAACACACTCCTCTGTGCAAGGTGATCCCAAGATAAGTTGTTCTCTTGGACGATTCTTTATGACACCTCTATGGAATGCAGGATCGCAGATGTTTTTCGAGGGTCTATGGCAGTTGACGCATCTATTCACCGACCACTGCCAGGGCATCGTTCGCTTTCTGGACCATCTCACTTGGATGTTCAGCCAGCACTGGAATTGACAAGTCGTCAGCATAGCAGATCATCTCCACCACCTGGTCCAATTCAATGTCCATTAAATCATCGTAGAAAATGTTCCACAGTGTAGGACCGAGGACCGATCGCTGTGGAACCCTCTATACCCTCTCAACGTTATTTTTATCTACCAGATTTTTTCTGTCCAACAGGTGGTTAAAACTCTATAATGTTACAGAGGTACCCGCTGAAACCTTTGTTCTTCACCTTCTTGGTGATCAGTTCCCAGTTGAATGCATTTCTAACGTCAACGGGTATCATCGCATCAAAATACCGAAAGAAGCATTCCAGCCTCCTGTCTGCCCTCTACTAACCAACTATACTATACTATAGTAGTTGTTATATTAGCCCAAACTGCAGCCTTGGGGAATTCTTGGCTGACCTCGACAACTCCTTGCTATGGTTCTTCAACTCGCAAATAAGAAGAGCACTCCCTTATTTTGGGCATGTAGGAAAACAGTCTGCCGTACTGGTGAAATGAGAAAATCCCGTAAGAAATGCTATCGATAAAAAAGAAAATTAGAGCATTCCAAAGAGCCAAAGAACGTTACGCAAGAGAGAAAAGAAGACTGACTTCACAGGAACAGAAAAGAAAACTAATAAGATCAATTGATTAAATACGAGAACAAGCCATGCTAAATGAAGATGTAATGAGTTGGACATCTTTGGAGAAGGGTTGAGGATTGTGAAGAACAGGCTCGGCATAGATAATCCTGGAACCACTCTTTTCATTTTTCAGCAAAGAGAAACATTTGGTGAGCTCCTTATTACCAAAGTCACCACGAACGTTGAAGATATGGACATCATCTCGAGATCTGCAAAAAGTTGCGACACAATAACCCCGGAAGAATTTATCAATGCCAGCAGCAGATCCAAATATTGAAAGGCGCCAAGCACAGATGGAATCCCAGCCTTCGGTATCGAATGTCTTAAAGCTGAGAACACCGAGTTCTTTCTAGAGTTCGCTTTCTATAAATCAAATCAAATAATACTTTATCACCATGAAAATTGTTACATTTAATCGGTAAAGCAGAATGGCATAAACCATTAGCATAATAAAAATACTAATGGTCAAGGATTAAAACAATTAAAACTGAGTACAAGAGAACGTAAAGCATATCTCTTTATCACAAGAGAACGTGTTCCAGGGTAGGTGGAGAATAGCGGAACTATTCTTTTTAGAGAAATCAAGGAAGTGCACTGAAGATGTTACAAAACACAGGACAATCTGTTTGATAGATACTGTCACAACGTGGGGGATTTCTGCTCCATCAAGTGATGCACTGTCTGACTGGGGGACGTAGCGTAAATCAAAGGGTACCAATTTTACTTTTATTCACCAAATATGTCTAAACGATAATTACCAATACATAATAATATTTGGAGCAGAGAGAGGGAGAGGAGAGCGCAGCTGGTGTCAAAGAGGTAGGCTGGCATTAAGGCACTGAAATGTTTCCCAGAAGGGGTTCTATGCTACCAGCACTACCTCTCGACGGACCAGTGTTAGAACTGATATCTGTTCAATGAACAATCTACTATTTATATTGACTGAGCATTGGCCTCCAATGCTTTAAGTGCTCTCAAAAAAATAAGCTATATAGATAACATTTACAATTTCACAACACTATACACATTTTGATAAATTTATGGTTAACATACATAGTATACCTACTATCTATTATTACTAATAAACTAATATTGCGTTATTCAAAGAGTCTTTCACTTCATTGTTTAAAAATGTCTTTTGATTCACTATAACAGTCTTTAGATTCACTGTTGCAACCTTCGTCATGGGTTCGTGAAATGCATTTGGACAAAAGGCACGGAATGGACTGTGTGGACCGTAGCATCTCCACTTTTTCCTGACTGATCTCCAGAGTGTATTTGGGGTGGCTAATGGGTGGCTTGGGTTGTTGTCTTGTTGGAGTGTGTGGTCTGTTGTTTGTCGCCTGGTTTGGTCATGAGTTTGTCGCCTTTGCTCTCCTGAGTAGGTATTTGATCAGCATTTTTACTGGAAGATATAATAGAAATATTATAAAGGCAGTGCAAGTTATACTCAGCATCATGTTGTGTGTCCGTATATCCCCCTCTTTGCCATGTACCCCTTGTATGATGGCTGGGATATAGAACTGCTACCGACAGGAGAATGTTCCAGGCTAGGAGCACTCCGGAATTCTGAGCGTGTCTTGTTTGGCAAGTTTTAATGGGATGCGCATATATGCTTCTGAATTCCTGGATTGCCCCATCTATGGTATTCCTTGTGGTAGTCAGATTGAGGTGGGAGACGGTCAAGGTCCAGTTATGATTAAAGCTATACAGATATCTCTAACATTTACAATTTACAACACTATAATCATTTTGATACATTTATGATTATCATAATAACATATTTATCATACAGCTCTATCACTACTCATAAACTAATATTTCGCTAGACAACATTCGAAGAGTCTACCACTTCGTTTTTTATAAAGTCTTTTGATTCACTTCAAAAAGTTTGGTTCACTGCTGATGCCTTCGTCATGAGTCTGTGGAATGCCTTTTGACACAAGGCAAGGAATAGACTGCGTGAACCGTAGCATCTCCAAGTTCTCCTGACTGATCTGCAGTGTGTATGTGGGGTGACTCAAGGGTCGTTGTGACGACACACGCACAGTTTGCCCTTGAAAATCATTGCCTTTCCATCATCGCTCTTAATCTCCTCAATATAATACTGGCCAACCACAGGTTGAATATCCGCCTGTACAACGTTGTCATATTTCTCCCCTGTCATAGTATCTCCGACACTATCAGCTCTGTGCAGTTTCTCCTATTGAATTTTTCGCTGTCTAGCCATGGCTTCACATTCACAACAAGGCCGGGTTTGACCTTTTTCTTGTATTGCACACTATGTCTTCTGCCCTTCATGTGCATTTCTTTCGCGTTAAGGTCATTGAAATGACACTCGCACAATTTGCACTTGAAACTCATGACCTTCCCATAATCGCTCCCAATTTTCCCAACATATCTCTCAGTGATTTGATCAATCGCTTCCATATCTGCTGCTACCAGCTTTTGACATGGATTTAGGGATTTCGTCGTCGCCGAAGAGTTCGATATACCTTGCCTTCAGATGTTTTATAAAATCGATATTTTCTAGTTGAACAGTGGGAGTGACAGGACGGCCAGACTTTTGAATTTTACGTTAATATCCTCAATAGCAATATTCTTGATTTGATTTAATTTTTCCTGTCTCCTCTGTGCTCGTTTTCGTTTATTTAATTTTTTCTGTGCCATAAAGAGAACAAAATGACAACACAAAAATTTAATAATTGGTGAAAGAGTTATATGGCACAGGTTCTCACTCGGCAGAGTAGATAGATATGCCCACCGGCGTTAACGGGTACAGGAATATCTATTTGACTCTATTAACACCTTACCCCACCAGCTTTAACTGGTCAAAACAGAGAAGGTGCTGGCACTATGAGAAGAAAAAAAAAATTATAAAATTTTCTTTCAGAACGGGTAAATATGCCCACCAGCTTTAACGGGTGCAGGAATATTAACCTTATTCTCAAAATATTCTCACCACCAGCCTTAACTGGTCAAATAGAGAGATTATTTTGAAAGAAAAAGTAAAAAACAAAACCAATTTTTCTTTCAGAACGGGTAAATATGCCCACCAGCTTTAACGAGTGCAGGAATGTTAACCTTATTCTTAAAATATTCTCACCACCAGCCTTAACTGGTCAAAAAGAGAGATTATTTTGATAGAAAAAAGTACAGAACTAAGTGGCCGTTAAAAAAACAAAACAAAAAAAAAATACTGAAGGCAAGATTGTACCAATCAATCACGCTTCTTTGTTCCACCGTATAGCTTCAGTGCAGTCGGGACTACCTCAACCGAGTGGAATCTGCTAGTCTTTGCAAACCGGGGTCGCTGCTTGATCAACAACCCACTCAATTCAGCTGTTGACGCCCCTCGAGGAACTGCTGCGACAGCGATTCTCGGGAGGTCAGCGGACTGCGACGTACACGGCTCGGCGACTTTCCCTGTGATGACGTCCTTGATAACGTCCGGGCACTTCTCGGGTTCTGGAACCAGGATTGGCGTCGAATATGATGATCCAACGCTCGGGATCGAACGAGGCGCCTCCACCAAATATGTCACAACGTGGGGGATTTCTGCTCCACCAAGTGATCCACTGTCTGACTGGGGGACGTAGCGTAAATCAAAGGGCTCGACGACTGGTACCAGTTTTACTTTAATTCACCAAATATGTCTGAACGATAATTACCAATACATAATAATATTTGGAGCAGAGAGAGGGAGAGGAGCGCGCAGCTGGTGTCAGAGAATTTACTATTTATATTGACTGAAATTATGATTGCTACGCATATTTCGCCAAGTCATTTCACCTTTACCTTAGAATGCCGAGTCGACAAGTTTGAGGTTCATTGTAGTGCCTTTGAACTTGAATGAACCCCTTACTGCTGCATTTCTCGTAATTGCCCGGATATTTGAATTAAATAATTGAATTGGAATATCTATGGAAATATTGGAAATATCGAGGGAAATTGACTTGTTGACAATACCATTGCTAAGGCATATGAGAACATAGTGAACATCAGACTGGCAAAGGAGATCGACTCATTGGAAGGCTTTGATAAAGACCAATATGGTAAAGAAGGGGGTGACAACGATCCACGCGTTGAAACATATCACCGACAAAGCTAAAGGGGGGCAAGAAGGAACATTCTCTACGATGACTTAATGAATCGCCGAAGTAACAATGTAGTAAATTTGTGTCTGATCTTCGGGTAAGTTTGGCTTAGATTGGGTTAGTTTGGGTTTGGTAAAAAGGGATATCTTTTTCCGGGATTAGGAAATTTCGGGATCAGCATTTCTACAACACACTCTATTTAAACAAAATCCTTTGAAAAATAACAAAACTATGCAAACATAACCTCACTTCCTTGATAAAGTCCTGAATAGAACATAAATAACTAATTTGAACAAGATCTTGGGAAAATAACGAACAAAATGGAAAATAATGAAACAATGCAAATATAACCTCACCAAGTCATTTTTTTGAAAATGTCTTGATCAAATCCCGAATAGAACCTACATTTTATATTATTTCAGCAAAAATCCTTTGAGATATAACAAAACTATGCAAACATAACCTCAAACTGATGCATTTTTTTAAATTTCTTGATCAAAACCCAAATAGAACCTACATATCTAATTTGAACAAAATCCTTTGGAAAATAACAAAAATATGCAAGAACGAAATCATTCGCGAAAAATAACAAAACTATGCAAACATATCTTCACCAAGTGATTTTTTTGTTGTTTTTCATCAAATCGCAAATATTGAACCAATATAATATCACTATCTAATTTGAACAAAATCATTTGGTAAATAACAAAAGCTATGCAAACATAACCTCACTAATGCATTTTTTCAAATTTCTTGAACAAATCTCAAATTGAACCTACATATCTTACTTTTACCAAAATCTTTTGGAAAATAACAAAACTATGCAAACATAACCTCACTAGATGTATATTTTTCATAATTTCTTGATGAAAAACTAAATAGAACCTACATATCCGATTTGAACAAAATCGTTTGGGAATTAACAAAACTATGCAAACTTAACCTCACTGATGCATTTTTTTCAATTTTATAGGTATACGTACATCATGAATTTGAGCATTTCTAAGCTGAATATAGAGTTAAACAATTCACAGGACGATGCAAGGTGACATCTAGTTGCCTAATATAAAAAAAAACACAAAATCGTACAAAATTGAGTTAGCAGGTTAAGGTGGGCGTATCGCAATGTTATTCTCCTATACCCGACATGGACCCACTAAATGTTTTAATTCGGGAGAACAACACAACTTTGAGACGCGATCATGTTATGTACATGATGTACAATGATGTACTATTCCAATGAAGTAACATGCATTAGCTAGATTCAATTTGAAGAGTTTTCTGGGCAATCAAAAATGACCTATTTTTGGATGTATCGAAACGGTCACATCAATCGCTTTTTTCTCGGCTATTTCTTCATTTTTCATCACCAAAATAACTTATTTGAGGCACATGGATTTGCTTATCAATATAACATTGCGATTTTAATCAACAAACAATCCGTTCTTGGATGGGGAAACTTTTTGTGAAATATTTTGGGATTTTTCCTAGGTTTACAGTAGACAAAGAAAGAAGATGGGGCATATTGCATAGGATAACAGAGATGGAAAGGAATCATCTGTGGGTAGGTCAGGTAGGAACCACGATTTGGCATTTTTCTGGGGTTCAGCTTTTCACTCATAGATGCGGCGAGTGATGATGTAGAGAAAACTGTAATTTGAACATTATCGATTTGGGGGTTTCGGAAATTCGTATTCATAGATTTCTGTATTACCTATGTTTGTATTGTCCGTTTTGTATTTACAGAACATGGGTTTGCTTGGGACTTGATTCTCGAGACAGATGAATAGGCGCCCAAGAGAAATGATATTTTTTTGTGTGTGCTGTGATGAAATTACCTATAACAGTAGAAAATGTACTTGAGTGAGCCGTTTTATGAGACGGCCATAGAAAAATAATATAGGTAGGTACAGGGTGTTTCATTATCTTTGATAACATTCAATAAGCTATAGCTTGTTTGTTTTTGAATGTATCGAAACGGAACAAATACCATATTCCATATTGTATAGTTATCTCGTAAGTTGTTTTCTGTTTGAAAAATAAAACAAAAGACTGACATTTTTCCGAGATAATAACCTTACTTTTATTTTTTTAAATGAAATGCCCTTCTACCTATTTGTATTATTGGACTAGAAATGTCTACCCCTGTTCTACCCAATATTCTATGTATATTTTATAAAGCCTAACATATACTTATCTTCGACGGTTTGTGAGGAAATGGCGTCGAAACCTGTCACACAAAAATTATCTTCTTCTTCTTATTGATCGCAAAGTGTGCCATGAACAATAAAAATTAATTAGATTTTACAATATCGCCTTTGAAATACTTTGATAAATCACAGAGTTTGCTCATTACACGAGGTGTTATGTGATTAATCGTTTTTCTGATTGTCACTATTGTCTGTATGTGAACCATTCAATTTTTGCAAAATGTTTTGACGTCATTTTCTCCCAAACCGTTGAAGATAGGTATATGAGATGCTCTATAAAATATACTTGGAATTTTGTGTGGAATCGAGATATCCAATATTATACAGGGCATTCCATTTAAAAAAAAAACATAAGTCAGGTCAATATTTCAGAAAATCGTTAGTCTTTTGTATTATTGTTTGTGCAGAAAAAAGACTTGCTAGAGAACTATACAATCTGATAATTGTTTCGTTTCGATATCTTCAAAAACAAAGAAGTTACAGCTGATTAAAATGTTATCAAAGATAATGAAACACTCTGTACCTAATCTGAATACTAATACAGGGTTTCCTTTAAAAAAAATCACCACCCGCGTCCAATGGCAGCAAGCACTGGGTGTTAGGGTCGAGGTTGAACTAGCACCATCCAATTTTTAATAATAAAACTTCCCCCCAATAGATTTGTGAGTTGTTTCGTCGAATTTCAAAAATCTGTCTAGTTTCGCACAACGTGGATGGTAACTTTTTAAATAAACACTCTGCCTATAAAAAAAAAATGAATTACTTTTCCATAAAAATGACTTAGTACTTCAGCTTTATATTTGACAGTTACCGATTTATATTCAGGACTACAAATCGATGGTTCCAGGTATTGACTTTTTTCCAAATTACTAAAGTACCTACCTATTTAATTTATAGGAATGAAAAAAGAATATTATTATTTACATTTTCCACGATTTGATAATAATATGACGATTAAATGCAAGTATCAACACCTCAAATATTTTGTTCCTTTTTTTCAATTTTTATCGTGATTTGAACAAGTCGCCGAATAAATAATAATTGATAGGAAAATTGAAAAAAGAAATATTCGTTATAGATTATTTTTATAAAAATGAGCGTTCACATAGGTACAGGGTCTTTTCTCATAATTTGCCACCCCTTTAGTTGAACAAAGGATAGTAAGCTTTGAAATTTTGGACTTTGCAAAAAATGTCACATTTTTGAAAAAAACATGAAAAAGTTACTGATGCAGGATTCAAGTTTAATCAAATTGCAGGCTGTTTTACTTCATTTGCGCAGTCCTACTGTATGCATTATGTATTTTTATTCATACAGTTGTTTATTTACCCTACCCAGCACCACCCCTATTCGCTCCGTGTCCATAACTCCATAGAAAACATTCAGTTTTCGCACTTTTTTCTCCCACAAATTACAAATCATTATAAGTTATATGAGTTTGCTTATTTTTACAGGAAAATTAATTGTTACTTTCGACTGCGCTATATGTGGCGTCACCCCAATTTATCATGCAAATAATGGCCCAACGCCCAACACTAAAATACCTATAATCATTGACGGATCAAAAAACATTCATACGAATTTATTTTGAGTAAAACTAAGTAAATCGAATAGACAATGAACAAGATGACCATCGAGGACATAGAAGGTACAGGATTATTCATTATATTTTGACACCCAACTACAGAGCTCTTTATTATAAATGATAGAAAAAAACTTTAAATGAAAAAGTTTTAGGTTTTTTCACGTGTAGTATCGTTTTTGAAAAAAAAATCTTAGCAACATTGAAAAAATTGATGGAGTAATTTTTTTTTGAACCCTATATTCAAGTTCAAAGTCTCATGAAAATTACATCGCGTTGAACTGGATTCTACAATATCTTAGCAACCCAGATTTTTCAAAAAAATATGAATAATTATTGGTTATTTTTGCCTAGTTCAAAGTTTTATTGCTAGACTATCTTTTGTTCAATAATTGTGCAATTTTCAGAAAGTATATAATTTTATAGTATATTTCCAACGGCGATGGCCATTTTTATCAAAAATTACATAGAAACAAGTTTTTTTATTGTGCTCGTACATACATATGAAATATATATTCATAAATAGTGATATTATGTTACTTATCTAATGATTACTCTTTCAAAAACTCACCTCAGGGGAAAATACTCCAATGTTCGTAAAAATTAATTGTCTTTATTGTTTATTCAAAGATCCAGAAAAACTTTGCAAAGTTCACAAAAAGCAGAAACTCAACGGCAACCACAAAAAAATATCCGCATCCGAAAATAATATTGAAAAGAATACACACCCAGAATAAACCAAGTAATAGCGGAGGGGTGTACGATTTGCCCACAAAATAACATTTTGTGTATGTACCTGAAAAAATATATCTAATTATGGAATTTCCCCGTCTGCGTCGAGGTGGTGTCAGACACGTCAGGTTTATTTTCCATCGAATAATCTACCTCTGACGCTTCCGCCAAATCAATAAATTACATTGCCGACACGTGACCGCGAAACGCCCACCTTAACGCATTTAGCCGAAGATATGGTGCCATGGTGATCGCCGGTTAGTTTGAGTTTGGTAAAAAAAGAATATCTTTTTCCGGGATTAGAAAAGCTTTCGGGATCGACATCCCTAAATCCCTAAAACACACTCTATTTGAACAAAATCTTTTGGAAAATGACAAATTTATGCAAACATAACCTCACCTAGTATTTTTTTCAATTTCCTTGATAAAATCCCAAGTAGAACCTACAAAAGTAATGCGAACAAGATCCTGGGAAAATGACGAACAAAATTGAAAATAATGAAAAAATGCAAACATAACCTCACCAAGTCATTTTTTTGAAAATGTCTTGATCAGATCCCAAATAGAACCTACATATTATCTAATTTCAACAATATTCTTTTGAGATATAACAAAACTATGAAAACATAACCTCATACTGATGCATTTTTTTCAAATTTCTTGATCAAAACCCAAATGGAACATACATATCTAATTTGAACAAAATCCTTTCGAAAATAACAAAAACATGCAAACATAACCTCAAAAATGTTTTTTTTTCCAATTTCTTGATCAAATACCAAAATGAGCCTACATAGCTAACTTGAACAAAATCCTTCGCGAAAAATAACAGAACTATGCAAACATAACTTCACTGAGTACTTTTTTGTTTCTTTTTTTCATCAAATCGGAACCTCCTGGAGGCCCAATCTACGCCTATTGTGACATTTGGTGGAGGAAAATAGAGATTTTGTGAAGTGACACGAGTTTCCCTTCTGTCTGAGTGCTACGTCCCTAGCGCGCAATAAGGGTAGGGTACAGTTGAAGACCCCACAAGCCCTTATTGTGACATTTGATCACTCCCGCAGTCCAGCAGAGCCCAGTAGCCTAGAAAAGAGAAAAATATAAGAAATAGATCAAGCCTGAATGCCGCGGTACAATCTACGATCCACGAGCAACACCGGGGCACCAGACAACTTTCAGCCTGCCCAAAGAAGCTCTACAGCCCCAGAGACATCAACCCCGACCAGAACGCGAGACACTACACTACCAACATCCCCTATTCCACGTCTAGTGACAAAGGTTCAGTTTCTTAGCCCCCCAGGAGTACAACGAGAAGAACCGTTTACAGAAACTGAAATCTCGGAGATAACAGTAGTACCCCGTAACCAAGAGGAATTCCTAGAAAGCCCTTTAAAAAGTGCATTCCCAGCCGATCAAGAACAACACCATACTGTTATAACGAACAAAATGGCCAACATCACAATTTCTGATGCTTTTAACGCGACTAGACAAGCTACGCTACCCCAATTTGTGAGCCCTCCAGTTTTCCATCACGGGGAAAACTCTGCGAGGGAGTTTTTGAAAGCATACGAGAGGTCGACGGTAGCTAATGGATGGGATGACTCGCTAAAGATAGCCTATTTCGAAACGTTTTTGGATGGCCCGGCAAACATCTGGTTTCAAGCATACAAAAAAGATAGGCAAAACAGCGTTTGGAGCGACATAGAAGAAGATCTCAGGACAGAATTCGAGGACACCGACCATACAGAGGAAAGCAGGAGAAGAGTAGAAAATAGAAACAAGCAGAAGGGGTGATGAGCTTTATATACGACATACAGGTCCTTTATCAAAACTACAAACCAGAGCTGGACATGAAAGAATTCAGGCAATTCGTCAGCAAAGGCATGACGGAGAAAGCCTATTACCACTACTATTGGCTGACCAGTCCTCCCAATCGTCCTCCGAGCTCTGTGGATGAGTTGAAAAAGGTTGCATTAACCATTGATAAAGCCCCACCGAAGAAGATAGCTCCAGAGATCAGAGTGCCAATAGCACCAGCAGGTTCACAGGAGATCCAACGTCACGAGTACAATGGCCCATTTAGAGATGGATACTTCCGTCCCCAGAATGGAGAATACCGGAATAACAGAGGCAATTGGCAAAACGCTCCTCAGCCCGAAAGAAGCTATCGACGCCTCCCTTGAACAACCTAGGACCTATAGACCCAGGAACGTCAATAACAACCCCAGGTGCTACAACTGTGGTAGGGCAGGCCACTTTGCTGCCTCGTGCAGAACGCAGTACCCAAACGCAAGAGGATGGCAAACCTAAGAGCCCCAGCCATCCACGCGCAAGGGGACCCCTTTCGATCAAGCATACCTCACATCACCGTCAAGTTAAATAATCAAGCGTTACAGGCTCTGGTAGACACAGGAGCACAGAACAATGTGGTACACCGAGATTGGGCAGGAAACATCACAATAAAAAACAGCAATACAGTCCTAACCACGGCAGGAGGCCATAGAATCTCAGTGATTGGTGAAGCTAAGATGCAGTTACGTATAGGGCAGTTCACTAGCATCATAGACGTCAAAGTAATTGAGAGTTCACCATTCCCGTTAATCCTCGGCATAGAGGTCCTGACTAAAAACAAGGCGGTCATAGACCTCCCAAAACAGACATTAGCTCTCCTCAATGGACGATTCAACATTCGGCTATCACAAACGCACATCGGAGAACAAGAAGCCACATCAATCTCGGGTCTCATCCTAAGGAACAACAGAAAACCTGCGGTCCGATCAGAGGCTTTCTGGGCTTGTCACTCTCTTATAGAGAATGATAAAATAGGGACCGTGCTAAACGACAAGTTTAAGAACATCTACAACCTTCACAGGTCGGTAGCCCGGATCTTTTCGGTGACTGGCGACTATCGGACAAGAAACAACGGCAGCATCCTCCGTAGGGCATTTCCAGCAGTGTCCAGAAAACAAAGCCGGTCACTTGGGGCAGTCTCGGTCTCGAAGCACAAGGGAAAAACAGCATTCTTCATGCACGTGAGAAGATCAACAAAAGAAAAGCCAGCATGGGAGGATCTCTACGAAAGCTTGTCAACGCTAAAACAACTGGCCAAGGAAAAAGGTTACGAGGAGGTGGCTGTCGAAAGAAAAGGATGGCGTTTGACCCAGGATGAGTGGAAAGTCTTTGAAAAAATGATCTACACCATCTTCAAAGACGATGGAGTACGGGTACTAGTATGCAGGAAAAAACGGACAACAGTCGGAAAAAATGCTCTGATGAATATGGTCATAGAGGTGGAGCCCGTCAAACAAAAATTGGTGGCATGCGACGACCATAAACGCAGTCCAGGGGACACAATCACGGTGGGATTGTCGCCACCCGCCAATATGGCGGAGGCGATGGCGTACTCATGTCTATACAATTTAGAACCCATCTAGCCAGAATCAAAATGCAGGTACATTCGCATATTTTCTCGAAAGGAGATAAATTGTTCGTAAAACTGATGTCAACATCTAACGAAGTAGTGAGGATATACAAGGGCACGACGATAGCCACGCTGGGAAATGCTGAACAGGAACCGAGTAGCTCATGGAACTTTCATCTGCAAGAAGACGGGAATGAAGACAAAATAACCTTAGCCGATCATAGTCTGGACAATATCGGAGACAGGGACACCAGATACAGCATGGAAAATATGCTCGTCGAATATCAGGATATTTTCTCCAAATCAACAAGAACGATGGGGCGAACAAATTTGACTGAGCACGTCATAGACGTAGATGGGGCCAAGCCGGTCAAAAGTAGGCCATATAAGGTCTCCCAAAAAGAGCGACAAGTCATAGATGAACAAATAAAGGAGATGCTTGAAGGGGAAGTTATCAGACCGTGTCACTCACCATGGGCAAGTCCAGTTGTACTCGTCAAGAAAAAAGATGGGAAGACGAGGTTTTGCGTCGATTATAGAAAGATAAATTCGGTCACCAAAAAATCAAACTGGCCATTACCTCAAATCGACGATATTCTGACTTACCTGGGGGAAGCAAAATATTTCAGCACGCTGGACATGTTCTCAGGCTACTGGCAAGTACCGATTGAAGAAAATTCCAAGCAGTACACTGCATTTGTTGCACAAGGCCATGGTACCTACGAGTTCAATGTACTCAGCTTTGGATTATGTAACGCTCCAGCTACTTTCCAGGAATTGGCAGATAAATTATTCTGGGACCTAAAATGGAAGGAGATCTTGATATACCTTGACGATATCATTATTTTTTCAAAGACCAAAGAGGAACACCTTTCAAAATTAAGAAAAGTATTCGATCGGCTTCGACAAGCAAACCTGACTTTGAAGCCAAACAAATGCGAGTACATGAAAGAAGAAATAAGGGTCCTAGGATACAAAGTGGGTAAAGACGGCATACTTCCAGACGACGAAAAAATCACGTGCGTTAAAGAATTTCCGACCCCAAGGAAGGTCAAAGAGGTACAAAGTTTTCTGGGGCTATGTAACTTTTACAGAAAATTCATTGAAAACCTTGCAACCATTGCAAGACCATTGCACGAGTTGACCAAGAAAAGTAGGAAGTTCGATTGGGGTCAGAAAGAAGAACGAGCGTTCAATGAACTAAAACGAAAACTGGTGTCCGCCCCTGTTCTACAGCACTTCAACCCTGGAAAGGAGACAATCTTGCACACTGACGCGTCGACAGTAGGAATTGGAGCAATCCTCCTGCAGGAAGGTGAAGATGGGAAGAATCATCCAGTAGCTTATATTAGCCGAAGTTTGTCATCCTGTGAGAAGAACTACTCCATCAGTGAGCTGGAGCTACTCAGCATAGTATGGGCTATGGGATACCTTCGGCTATGGAAGACCTGTCACCATCGTTTCCGATCACCACGCGTTATGCTGGCTGGACTCCATCAAAGATAACAATCGGCGTCTAGCAAGATGGGCTTTAAAAATCGCTGAGTTCGATTATAAGGTCCTTTATAAGTCTGGAAAGACCCACATGGACGCTGATTGCTTGTCACGAAACCCAGTATCACCCCCAGCAGATGAACAGGAGATCGAAAATCAAAATGAAGTCCCCACCTTCGCCATCAGAAGTCAGGAAATAGCCGAGCTACAAATGAAGGATCCAGAACTTCGAATGCTTATACAAACCATCACAAATCCAGACAACTCACCAATAGCCCTCAGAAGACGCGCCAGAAACTTTAGACTAAGAGATGACTGCCTGTACAAAGTCAACACAGGTCGGGGGGATGTAGAATACCTGCTTGTAGTACCGAGGTCCATGAAAGAAGAGATAATGTGGGAATTGCACGCCGCACCAACCTGTGGTCACCTGGGACTAAGTAAGACTCTGGACAAGGTCAAGAATAGATTCTACTGGACTGGGATGTCTAAAGATGTTGAGAAATACGTGAAATGTTGCGTTGACTGCCAAGCTAGGAAAGGCCAGCCCTACAGGAAAACCCCTGGTTTTCTACAGCCAATTCCCGTGGGAACAATTTTTGACAAAATAGGTATTGACCTAATAGGGCCTTTCCGAAGAAGTAACAAGGGAAAGACGATGATAGTGGTTACAACTGACTACGCGTCTAGGTATGCAATAACAGCCGCATAACCAAACGGAAAAGCAGAGGCATTCGCGCAATTTATTCTGGAAAAAGTAATTCTCATTCACGGGGCACCAAGGACAATTCTGAGCGACCGAGGAAAAGTGTTCCAAGCAGAGCTAGTGAAGGAACTCACACAAATTATGGGCGTAAGAAGACAGTTCACCACAGCTTATCATCCCTGTTGCAATGGATTGACCGAACGTCTGAATAAAACCATGGCCGATATGCTAGCAATGTATTGCAATACAGAGCAAACTGACTGGTGCAGTTACGTGCCTTTTGTCACCTTTGCATATAACACTGCCATTCAAGATACGACAAAATTCAGCCCGTTTATGCTTACCTTCGCAAGAGAACCTACACTACCGCCAGAAGCAGGACTCTTGGACAACAACTCTTCAACAGACGCACTAAACTTCCAGAAAAAGCATTGACGATAAGAGCAGTGGCAGCGGAGAATATTCAAAGGAGACAGAAGAGTGACAAGGTGCGTTTTGACGACAAACACAGAGACCTACAATTTGAAGCTGGCGATAAGGTGAAGGTTTTTATTCCCGTGAGAAAAGTAGGAAGAAGCGAGAAACTCCTACTAAGATGGTTTGGGCCTTACGAAGTAACAAGAAAGATGGGGGAAGTTAATTATGAAGTGAAAAGGATTGGAGACAAATCGAAGACGGACACAGTACATGTAAGCAGGATGCTGCCATATAACGATCCCTGGACGGAAGAAGCTCCAATAGAAGAAGCTCCAATAGAAGAAGCCCCAATACAGGAACTAGCAGAAGAAGAAGAAGTAAACGAGGAATATTTTAGTAGTGAAGAAGGAGAAGAAGAATGAAACGACTAGTAAGGAGAACTTAAGATATAAGTAACATAGAAGAGCAAATAACGTAGCGAAAACCTGTAAAAATATGGAAGGAAAAGACTGATAAATAATAGAACATAATAGTAAGCAAACACCGACACATACCGATGAGCATCACTGAACCATCCACCCTCCGAATCGACTGCCAAGCTAAACAGCCCTGGAACTGCCGCACAGTAACTATAGCCTCGAAGCCTCCAAATGTTATGAGCTCCCATAGCAGAATGCATTTTCTACCTATAAACGGAAAAACGCGTTAAACCACGGGCACTGTAAATTTCAAAAAGACAATATTATGCTACCTACCCCGGTTCACTGAAGCAATTCATCATGGACCTGCAGTCAGGAAACTTATGATCCCTAAATGATGTCCTTGTCCAAAAACAGAAGTACAATAATACACACGCTACCAGCAGCATGAACGACCCCCCAATCGTTCGTGTTAAACCCTATATCGTCATCATGACGCAATAACGTCCATCTCTGTTCCAATATTTTTTATATAATTATCATGTCTCCTATTCAAAATTTATCAATAATGTTACAGAAAAATCGACAAACCAATTCACCATTATCGATCCTGGAATCCTGGGGCACAAAGAAACAAATCACACCACAGA
Source organism: Orchestes rusci (assembly GCA_958502075.1). NCBI lineage: Eukaryota > Metazoa > Arthropoda > Insecta > Coleoptera > Curculionidae > Orchestes > Orchestes rusci. Next base: position 74,993,398 of record OY293303.1, read on the forward strand.
AACTACTTCAACTGGGACAAATCAAACGCTTTTCAGTTCGAGTCATAATCAGCCATAATATTCAGCCAAGGCATAAACCCGAAACGGAATCAGCGTAATTTGACACGCCGTTATAAAAATAGTTAAATATGTATGGTGTAAGACTTTCAATATATCTACTTGTATGCTTGATATTAATTAATTAATTTTGGTCTTTTTTATGTAGGTATTACACAAAGGCTGCTACCGGTCCTTGAAGAGTACGGATCCCGCCAAACAGAAACATCAGGACACCACAGGAATACAGCGTCCTGGATTGAGCAGGGGCACCCGGTATCTCCTGTGGAATCACCCTGTAACCTGTAATACTGCAATTTCATGGTCAAGCCGCAATGACGACACATAGACCAACCATCGTTGCAGCGTCAGCAATCACCAGCGGCGGACCACGTCAGGCAGGACCGTACTCAGCACGCTGAACAGTACAAGGCTTCGATGAGAAGCACAGGACCGGAGCAGGAATATAGGGGATATAGTTTTAGAGAAATTTTGTAAGGGACGAGCATGTTTTTCTTTCTTTTTTTTTTTTTTTTGAGCATTGGAGGCCAATGCTATTGGGGAGGGGGCATATGTCAAATTAATTGATTAATGGATCAAGTGTAGACTGAGTAAATCAACTCAATGGTGATTTTACCATGAACGAAGCTTGACCGAGTTTGCAGATTGCACGGAGTCAGCAATTTCGCAGATATAAATATGGGTCCGGAGCGTTACACAAACCAGTCAGAAGCATCTTCTGACTCAAACCTACTAACCACCGACGAAGCGTGTAGCCACTGTTAATCTTTGGCTAAAACCCCGCCTAGTCATCGTACTAACTACCAACGAAGCGTACAGTCACTGTTAATCTTTGACTTGTAGTCTGCCTAGTTGATTTACTCAGTCAGTAGGAAGTTATAACCCCTTCAGGGACGTACTATTAAACATACGCGATTGGGGTCGTACGTTACCATGCTCGTTCCTATATTACTTGGGTAGCTGTATTAACTGTTGAAGCAAATATATAGAAGATTATTCGGAACATCCTGGAGTTTTCCTTCCATCTGACAACTACGTCCCTAGCGCACGATAGGTGAGGGTCCACTCGAAGGCCCAATCTACGCCTATTGTTACATTTGGTGGAGGAAAATAGAGATGTTGTGAAGTGACACGAGTTTCCCTTCTGTCTGAGTGCCACGTCCCTAGCGCGCAATAAGGGTAGGGTACAGTTGAAGACCCCACAAGCCCTTATTGTGACAATATCTTATCTGAAACAAAATATTTTGGAAAATTGCAAAAGTATGCAAACATAACCTCACCAAATTTATATATTTTTAATTCCTAGATCAAAACCTGAGTAGAACCTACATTATCTGATTTGAACAAAATCGTTTGGGAAATAACAAAACTATACAAACCTAACCTCACTGATGCATTTTTTTTCAATTTTCTTGATCAAATTCAAAATTGTACCCACATATCTGATTTGAACAAAATCCATTGGAAAATAGCAAATCTATGAAAACATATCATCATGTACTTTGTCATTTTTGGGGATAAAAGGATTCGGGAAAACAGGAGCTCACAAAGTCAAATACACATAGTATAAAAATACTTCCGATCCATCTAATTGCTGCTGAACAGCGTAGAAGGGCCCCCAACAAAATTTTTATGAAATTCCGACTTTCTGACTTTGAACTCGGAATTCCGACTTTGAAGTCGGAATTCTTACTTTAAACTCGGAATTCTGAATTCGAAGTCGGAATTCCGAGTTTAAAGTCAGAATTCCGACTTCGAAGCCGGAATTTCATAAAAATTTTCCTTCTACGCTTTCGTAGGTTTGTCAGATCATGATAACCTATTTTTTCGAAAAGTGGTAGTATTGCCGGCGTGGCGGGGGTGAGCGGGGAAAATATTATGCGGTACCAAGGGGCGGGGTTCAGCAAATCCCTTCCACTTTTAAAACAGCCGCTTGACCACAGCCATTGCAAAAATCAATGTTCAATCATTATTAGATGTACCGATTGTCGAGCTCTTTCACAGAAAAGTACCTACCTATGTGTTTTTTTACTCAGTTAGGTAGGTATTACGGTAACGTTTTGAATACAAAAATGTTTGGTTTTCCGTGTTTATATTATTTTTTTGCGAAACTTATAAAAAAAACTGACTGGCGACTGGGAAAATAAGTCGAAATAAATTTCACTGCCCTCGAATAATACGCTACAATCCAGATCAATGAAATGTAATTTTCATGAGACTTTGAACTTGAATAGCGCAAAAACGACCAAATCACATGCCAACATAATATATTATATATTTGCAATCAGGAAAAAAAGATCTATCATTTTGGCCATTCCATTTTAAAAAAATAAAACTTCATCAATTTTTTCAATGTTGTAAAGTCGATTTTTCATTTCCGCTATTACCAAAAGATACTACGTGAAAAAACGTAAAACTTTTGTATTAAAAGTTTCTTTCTACCAGTCATAATAAGTGCTGTACGCGGGGGTCAAAATATAATGGATAACCCTGCTCACCAGTTGTGAGTTGTGGAATGGGTAGAGAGACTTTTTTGTGACTTCACAGTTTATTTGAAAAAGACCAGTACCTGTAGGTATTTTTGGTAGAGCAAAGAAGACACAATAACTTATTATCACCAAGAAAACATTAATAGTCATAGCATAAAACTAGAATCTACCAAAAATTCACACAATAATATTTTTCCTAAAACTTCATTCGATTTTCAACAAAAAAGCTCTTATGACTTTTTTTCTCTCCGACGCACCGTTTTCGAGTAAAAAAAAATAAAAACCATCACTACTTATGTCCTTCGAAAGCGTTGATAACTAGGTTGATAACCAAACATTTTCAGTTTCGGGATCAGTAGGAAATCCTACTGTTCTACTCGTCGGAGAGAAAAACTCAAGAGACCTTTTTCGTTGGAAATTGAATGACTATATCGGAAACAAAATCAAAAAACAAAGGCCTGTATTATTATTACCAAGAAAACATTAATAGTCATAGAATAAAACTAGAATCTACCAAAAATTCACACAATAATATTTTTTCTAAAACTTCATTCGATTTTCAACAAAAAAGCTCTTATGACTTTTTTTCTTTCCGACGCACCGTTTTCGAGTAAAAAAAAATAAAATCCATCACTACTTATGTCCTTCGAAAGCGTTGATAACTAGGTTGATAACCAAACATTTTCAGTTTCGGGATCAGTAATGACTATATCGGAAACAAAATCAAAAAACAAATGCTTGTATTTTTTTGCTCGTAAAAAAACCACCCTGTATCTTGGAGCAGACGCATTTGCGGCCATCAGTGTAATATCTCAAATCACTAATCTATGGTTCCTTAATATGCTCTAGAAGTCTTGACCAGTTGAGGGACACCCTGTATACAGTATGTCCCAGGATCAACGAATCAATAGGTGAAAAAGGGTTCAGCCCTTCTTGCATATAGAAACTAATATGTGTCATAAATTCAGTTTCGAAAAACTAATTATGTCTTGGAAATTAAACTAGAAGTTATTATTCTAACTAGTAAAGTGCTTCTTCTATAGGAGATACGACAAAATGTCAGAAAGTGGTTCAGAATGAAAAACTGAGTGAGAATGCAAAATTTTAAAACCCTCCGCCTACTTGGATATTTTATATTGTTCCATCATTGTAGGTTATTAGAACACATGGAAATATATGTTATCCTAATATTTCAAGCGTTTGCTTGTGTTTTCAATTTTGAAATACTTTTTCATTTTGCAGAATTGCGTAGTTTGTCATTTGTTTATCAAGAGTCCACAATTTTTAATGGCCCTTTCAATAGACTCTCTAATTTTTCATTGGATCTATCCTCATTCTGTTTATTCCAATAACTTGCTTTTGATTCAAAATTCCGATATAAAATCGTCTTTACAGTGGAAGCGCAGTTTTAGTGGATGGCTTCATTTTGCACACTTGCCTAAATAGCGAAGCTCTCACTAGCTTTTTGCGGAATTGTTTCTGACACTGAGATCCAACTGAAGCCTGGTATCTTCTTCAATGTGCCGAAAATCATCTTCCGATCTGTCCAGTTCCTTCGAAAATACTTCTCTCATTTTCTGGAAAGTTCCCTGATCCGAATCCGGCCTTTGACAGTTTTCTCCTCCAGATAATGTTATTTTTTTGCCCGAGAAAAATTGTTAGTAGTAGTCGTAGTCTTCTCCAACCTCTTCACCATACCTATCAACTAGATATTTATATAGACCAGTCAAAAATGATCACAAAAAAATATATTGTTCTTAGCAAAATAAGTCGCGAAAATTAATAAAGAATGAATAATTATAATCCAAATTATCCACCAAACTTAGAACGCACCATTACCACAAACGATCAAACCATTGGCGTAGCTAGGGGCGGGGCCTGGCCCCCCCTGGTGTACCTCTGGCCCCCCCTGAAAGATTCTCATGAAAAAACTGCATATTCAATATATGAGAATAAAAAAATGTAGTGGCTAAAATAACTTATATTTTTCTCAAAATAGTCTAGGTTTATATATATAACTATTGTAATGTGCTCGAGCCGGCCCTTCGTCGATAATACGCCGATAACGTAACCACTGTCACAGTACAGATTCCTACTTCACGAGCAACAATTCTGCCATACAGACCTACCCCAAAAAAGAAGAGAATGGTTCAGTCCGCGGGGAAAAACCTTCCTTTCACAGGCGGAAGGCGTCTATATAATATTGATTCTGTGCTGCATTCTGTAAAATCAAAAATACAAATAACTCAAATAGCTTTATTTTCTGGATGTTACTCCAAATATTCACGAGTTAATAAATTTGTGCAACTTCATCCATGGCAACCGGGATTTCAATACCAATTTTTACACATTTTTAAACCAAAATATCTACTGAACGACTCATCAGAAAGGTATCAAACTTTATATTTTTGAAATCAGGAAAATAAGCTCTTTCATAATTTATGATAATATACAGGGGGTTCCGTTGAAAAAAAAATGCTACTTTTGGAAAAATATTGACATTCCGACAGTATTTTGCTTTTTTTTGATAGGATTTTTGAAAAGTTCAGATGAATATCTAGAACTTTCATATTTACAAAATTTTTATATCTTCATTGATAACACCGCTAGCATATGGGTCAATATATACGGAATGACCCTGTACATACACAAAAAACAAATTTATATCATCTCTGATTCGAAAAACAGAACATATCAGGGAAAAATCAACCAAAACACAATCAAATCTATAGCTTATGATCTTAATTTATTCATTTTTGGTTGCCGAAAATCACGAGGTTTGATGAAATGGCGAATGCGCTTTCCAAAAAAATTGGCTGCGGCGCATTCCTATTTATTACTCCCTCTCAACATTTTCCGACGGAACCACCCTTACCGGTTAGTCTCCGCCCTTGCTGACAAAACCCGCTGACGATCACCCCAAATCCCGCCCACCCAAAACGTCAAAAATTAAGATATTTCATTTTAGGTACTCGGCAGAGGTTCATTATTTTCTTCTTTTTCAAGTTTATTTTCAAATTACTGAGATAAATCTTATATTTTTGGAAAAAGAAAGGATGAATCAAAGATTCTGTTGTGGTATTTTTGTAATTTCGTGTCTTACTTTTCTAGAAAATCGTCTCAAAAAAACACCTATTTTTCAAGAAATGTACCACCCGTTTTTTATCAAAAGATAAGTGAACATCGGAAAAGTATGACAATAGAATCATGCAAAGGAGGATTCTTTTCAATATAGTTTTTGGTTTGACCCTCTATGTTGAACCGTTTTCATTTAAATAAGAAAATACGTGACCACAGAGAAGCCTATACATAAAATATCGGCAGACGCACTCTTAACGCCTGCTTTGTCAGACAGGATATTATGTTGGATAGAGGAACCCTATTAGACGAGTCTCTGAGTCTGAGTAATAGGGTTTGACCAATAAATTAGTCGAGAGTATGCATGGGACTTTTTCTTACTATAACTTGCTTGGATAGTGTATTTTTTGATCACGTGTGTGAATTGAGAGATATACTTTTGACGAATACAGAAAACGCATACAGTACCACGCAAAATAGTGTACACGGTAGCAGTTCGCCATTCTGCAGCGTGATGGACACTCCATTCCCAATTTCCTTTCGTCTTTTGTTTACCTCCGTAGGTATTTAATTTGGTTGTGAAGTTAGATAAGGTACGAGCCCCTTCCGTGGTGTGATATTATGGAAAATATTAAGAAGATTCTATTTTCGATTCGCGATGGAGAATGTGCCTTCAGTGAAGAAAATTATAGTAATGAACACGATTTTACTGTAGTTGTGCGAACAAAATATATTGAAGGAGTTCACGAGAATTATGGTAGTTTTTGTGACATGAGAATTAAAAAATTCTCTACTCAAACAAAAACACAATGGATTGTGAAAAGTACGTGGCCCAAATTAAGAAAGCTACTCTATGGAAAGAAATTTTGGTTGCCACCATAGCCATTTCAATAATCTTTATGGAACGGAAAAAAAGTAATAAAGGGAAACAATGTGAGGCTGAAGTTGATTTCAAGATTCAAAAAAAATATTCGAGGGACAATAAAGAAAGACCCATTTTAAAAAAAAATACGCAGTTGTTATAAAGATAAGTGTATCCAACATTCCAACCTTACTCTAATGAAAACGAGATTTGACACTTTTCACGTGATATTTGGTTCAAATGTAAATTAATTTGCCATGTGACAACTGACAAATCCAATTTTTATTAAAGTAAAGTCGACTATATAGTAACGTGATGATACAGGGGTTCGCCAAAGTAAGTGGCCTATTATAATATTTCGGGAAATAGCGATTGGGATTCTGAAAATTTGTAGGGAGAGTTTCGGGGATGCTCTTTTCAAATGAAACAATAGTGACGTTGCGGGACTTCCGGGAATACCGCAAGTAGGTCTCAATCCGCTTGTTTGGAATGGAACACCCTATATATTATTACATTTTTGGATTCTACGTAAAATTCAAGGCAGATTTTATGTATGTCCTATACGTAAGTATAAGCGTTTTTGAAATATTTAAAGTTTTCCCAGCAAACACCTTTGGTCGGCAAGGTACATATTTAATGATGGCATCGTTGGCATCATGATGGCAAATTATTGATGTGCATTATTTGCAAAATAATAACAACTGCAAACATGCATTGTTTGTCAAATAAAGAAAAGGTACTGGCACATTACCCATAAAAAGGCAAATTTCCAATTTTCAATATGCCTGTGAAGCCAAGTTACATTTTCTTTATACAATAGCCAATGCCTTTTAATAGCCTTGCATACAGCAATGTTCAATCACATGTTAACTGGTGATCTTCATGTAAAGCTTTATTATCAATCATTGAGTAAATAGGAAACGATACGTTATATTTAATCCATGAATTGTACTTTTAGACTGAAACGATGCCAATATTTTCAGTTTACAATTGACATTTGACAAATGCGCAGACGCAGATCCCGGATCCCGGTATTTGTTTTTGGCAGAGCAATTCTTAAGTGGGATTTATAAACTCGCCGTACGCCGTTACCGCTAACGCTAACGTTTGACGTTCGAGATAGACATATGGACGCGCCTGCATACATTTATATCATGCCGTCTGCCGTTGACGCACCGCTAGAGATCGTTCATCTCCATCTTTTGCCGTCCGCCGTTCGTAGATGAAGTCATAGGAAAATGGCTCAATAGGTTTTTGTTCCCATAATTCATGTTTTTATATCATAAAATTGAGATTTGTACCAAAATATACTCGAGTCAGTCACCAAATCTCACTGAACTAAAACACATTAACTTCAAAGTAAGTGAACAAAAAAATTGAAAATCTTCGATGACAGTCGACGGTATAAAAGTTTATAAATGCATTGGGCGACGGCAACGTTATCGTCACCGGCGAACGTCAACCGTAACGGCGGACGGCAAGTTTATAAATCAATCTTTATAGGAATATGCACTCATAGTGTGTACAGTGCATTATGGAGTCCCTAAATATGTGTAGACAAACCCTTAGGTTTGACATTTGATAGATGTTAAAATACTGTAATGTCACGAGTTAGAAATTGTCAAGCAATAATAATTGTTAACCGATATTTCATCACCAAGTTTGTGTGCCCCTTTTTTTATGCTTTCACGCCATTAAAAGTGCTTCTAAAATCATCAGTGTGTTTCACTAGGAATCTCAAATTACTACATTTGTTCGTTTCAGTTCAAAAACATGTTTATTTGTGGATTTGTGCAGTGAGTGTGGAACAAAAATAAGTTCGTATTGAATTGAAACAAATTCATTCACAGTACAGGTGGTTATTCGTGCATTTGATTACGTTCTAAGACTTATTGGGGAAAGAACACAAGAAGCTACATATGCACATGCTACAAAAAAAGGGTTATGTCCGAACTCATTGGACACGAATGGCTCAGTTTATCAACATTTAAAGGTGTAATCAAAACTGGACAATAGGCAAGACGGAATAAAAAGTCACCCTTTCATATGCTTTTAGTGGTATGGTTCGACTTATTTGGGGTAAGAATGTTACGTTTTATATCTTACTATTTCTTAGAAATGCATCAGTTGATTTTGTACCTATCATTTTCTGATACTTGATGAAAGTACTGTACTTATATCAACAATGGTGAATGAAGCATAGGAAGGCGTTTATCAGCTCAACATACATTGCTAAAATGTGCGATTCAAGCACTCAAACATGAAATCTCCATTTTTTTATTGCAGATTGCAGACTCACTCAAGGCTAATCCACTTCCAGTCAACAATTTCACCTTATCTTTAAGGGCCTCGCATAGGAGGACGCACAAACAGAAAAAGACAATAAATTGCATTAAGTTTTAGATATTGTCCCGGTTATTGTTATCCTAACCCCTTTTTTTTTTTATATCAGAACCAGAACTGAAATATGCCAATAAATATAATGCACTGAATTGGTGGTGTTTTTTTATCACTCCTTGACGTTTGATGGTGAAGTAGTGATTTGCCATCAATTATCCATCATGGCAAAATGCCTTGCGGCCAAATGACGGCCGGCGTGCCAAATTGATACTCCTCAGGTGATAACTGCCTGTACATTGCCAATGAGAATTGCAGGCATCGCCGTTACTATAGAGTTACATTGCCGGGATGGCATGTTTGCTGGGTTTTATGTTATAAATGACGTTTGTAGGTTCTTATTAAGATGTAAATTTTTCGTATAACAAAGCCTTTATTGTTCAATTTGTATTGGATTTCTTGTTTGAAGGGACCTACTTCAAAAGATTTTTCACAATTCCTTGATAACTATTATTACAGGGTGGCCCAAAAATAAGATTAAAAATAAGATCAAGAAAACTGCCAAAAAACAATTTTTCCAAATGGAACGCCCTGATAAAAGTTTATTTAATATCCTATAACTAATATTGTAGATAATTATCATTCTCGCCGTATACAGTGCTTTCAATTTAATTTCTCACACTTTCAAAAGGCTGTAAAATATTTATTTTTTGAGCTAAAAAGTCGACCAAAAAAAGGAATTGTAGGGTTTTTCGTAAAGTTTTGTGCTATTGAGTCAAATATTTCCTTGACTGTCAAATGTCAAAATTATTGACATGACTCACTTTTTTTTGATGGCACACCCTATACATCATTACATATTAAGAAAGGCGTCTTTTTTTCTTTTTTAATCCGATCAAAATTGAAATTTACAGGTGTTCGTTATTTGGTTTCAAATAATTGCTATAGTTCTTGTTTAGAATATCTTTAGAAACGAGCGTGTTTCACACTATCACTGTCGAGGGAAAATGCGGTCTGCAGATTGAAACGAGAAGTAAGTACTCGGTGGGGTTTTATTTTAGGCTAAATACACAAAAAGGCTTTAACTAAACTTTTTTGAATAGCTGAACGGTGAGTGACGTTTTTCTCACCCCCGTTTCCTAGGCGATCAACCAACTTTTTTTTTTTTTTTTTTTTAATAATAATATTCGTTTATTTAGCATCAAGCTATATACAAAAACTGTGTAGAAATAGTTTGTTGTACAAAAATATAATATATTTATAAAATAAATTGAATAGACCATATAGTTATTAAAACATTATACATATAAAAAAAGGGACTTATCACTGAAAATCACGATAACATGGAGGCAGGTAGAAGGGCGAACTACAAATTGTTTATCACATAATTTCGGAGCAGTCTTTTGAATTGGGGCAATTGATCACAGTGTTTCAATTCATTTGGTAGGTAATTGAAGTCATATAGGCCTTTGAACAGGATAGAACCAGAAGCCTGTTTCGTACTACATTTGTTTTCTAAAATAAAATCATTTTTATTTCTTGTTTCATATTGGTGTACATCACTGAACAATTTGACTCTATCACAGACATAAGATGGTACCAGACCATTTTTGATCTTAAAGATAAATACAAAAACACTATAATTAACTCTTTGTTTCACAGATAATATATCTAGAACATTCAACATAGATTTCACAGGAGTATAACGACTACATCTTAGAATACATCGCATTGCCCTGTTCTGAATAATTTGCAATTCATTTAGAACATGTTTAGGCATATTGTAGAACAAACTGTTACAGTACTCAAGATGAGGGGAAGCAATACTATTATACAATAAAATTCTTGTCTGTGGTGACAAATGTTTTCCTGCTCTTATTATAAAATTGACCTTTTTAGAAAACTTACGAGTTATGTAGTTCGCATGAGTACGGAAAGACAGATTGCAATCCAAAATTACACCCAAATATTTTATCTCATTAACATGATCTAACTTACAATTGGAGATACATACATTGAGTGCGCTTAAATCAAGGCGTGATTACAAATGTTTCTTGGCAAACAGACAAACCTTTGATTTACCGACATTTATACTCAGACTATTTACACATAACCATGTATAGATTGCATCCAAATCACTATTCATCTGAGTTTGAATTTTCTCCAAATCCTTCCCAACAACGTAAAGCATCGTATCATCTGCGAACATTTTGATTTTTGACTGGTGCACCACATTAACAATGTCGTTAATATATATTAGAAACAAGAGTGGTCCTAAAACTGTTCCTTGGGGTACTCCATTCCTTACTGGTAAGGTTCTAGATGTTGATTGCTTGAATCTCACAACCTGAGTTCGATTGTTCAGGTAAGATTGGAACCATGACAGAACTTCATTCCTTAAACCGATCTTCTCCAATTTTTGAACTAGTACTTTTCTACTGATGGTTTCGAAGGCTCGTCTAAAATCTAGAAATACTGCCATTATATAATTGCCTCCATCAATTTGTTTCACGAATTCGTCACATATATCAACCATCACAGTCTCACAGGAATGACCTTTTCGGAAACCGGACTGGTTACCAACCAAAATAGAGTTTTCATTACAAAATTCCTGCAGTTGTTCTTTCACAGCACTTTCCAGAATCTTCTCATATACAGGTACACTATTAATCGGTCTAAATTCTTCGCATTTGTTGGTATTTGGTACTTTCGGCACAGGCGTCACCGTTGAACACTTCCAAGTTTGAGGAAATATTCCAGAAGACAGAGAAGCATTCACAGTATCTAACATCCTGTTCCCAGCCACCCTGAAAACGTCTTTGAAAATGTTTGTAGAAATTCCCGATTCACCACCACCCACTGTTTTTAATTCGCGTACATAACGTTTTAGCTCTTCCATAGATAACTTTTTGAATTTGCAAAATGTATTTGAGGCGCTCTTTACTGTTTGGAGAACATTTAGACTGGACGTTGAAGAGTTATGTATACTGGATACGATGACTTCCACACTGTTAAAACTGGTTAAATTTATTAGCTATATCAAGTTCTTCTATCATTTAGTTAGTTAGTTTATTAGCTATATCAAGTTCTTCTATCACGGGTTTGTCATCAAAGATAATTTCATCCGAGATGGTATTGCTTTTGTTCGGTAATAGTTTCTTCAAGTTCTTCCACAATTCCTGAAAATTCGATCTATGATTGTCGATTACTTGATTGAAATAACTATCCTTCCCAATTTTGATTCTGTTGACAATATCATTTCTAAGCCTTTTGTACTGGTTCCAAACTGCATCATTTTTTTCTCTCACTGATCTTACATACAATTTGTCTCTTTCTTCCATCATTAATTTGATTTCTTCAGTAATCCACTTTTTGTCCATATACTTCAGCTCCACTTTAAAGGTCATCTTTGGGCATAATTGGTCTAGAACGTTTGAAACACTACCAATAAATGAGTCCGCTAACACATTCACATCAACAGACGAACTGTCCCAAGAAATGTTCATTATTTGATTTTGAAGACAGCTAGCATCATATCCTCTCATACTTCTTTTGTATATAGTTTGGATTTTTGGACGAATTTTATCAGTGATGTTGATGGATATTATATTATGATCGCTTATCCTGGGTGTAGAGTGCACTCTGTGTGGAAGGTGTTTGTTATTGGTTACAACATAGTCTATCAAAGTTTGGCTTGTATCTGTCACCCTTGTTGGCTCATGCACAATCTGATGAAATCCACTTCGATATACGGCATCCATTAATTTCTCACCATAAAAAGACGGCTTCAACAAATCATAATTAAAGTCACCAACAATAACATTGGTTCCCTCAAAATCACACACTTCATCAAGAAAATCAGTGAAATAGTCCGCAAACAAGGCATTATCAGCTTTCGGGGGATGATATATGACAGTACATAAGTATTTATTGAGTGAAACACATACTTCAACAGTAAGCACCCATACAAAATTACTACATTTAGTACTTTTCAGTTTGTACTTACAACCCTCCTTAATCAAGGCCATCACACCACCTGTCCTCCTGTTAGTAGTGGTACACTGCTCAATGCGATATCCTTCGACATGTAGTTCACTCAAATACACCTCAGACGTTACATGAGTTTCAGATAGTAACACAATTACAGGTTTCCAATCGTTCAAAAGCACTTCAATTCCGTCCTTGTTATTCATAAAACCTTGACAATTAAAGTAAACAATTGAAGAGTTTATACTAGTTAAAGTGTCTAATTGCTATTTGATAAAACGATTTTTCTGGTTTTCCTCAATACGCTTGAAGGAATCACATTTTAAAATGTCCCAAGTAGTATGTTTAGTATTTAAACTTAACCCATATCGCTGATTTGACACAGTACAGTTTATACACTTGGTGAGTTCATTTACACAGTCCTTTAGTTCATGTTCTTCTGCACATTTAGGGCAACTCTTTTTTTCACGACAGTCTTTTTTGAAATGTCCATATCTACAACAGTTATGGCATCGAACTACTCCATATTCTGGAAATACTCTACATCGGCTCCACCCAATATTCATTTTCTCTTTTTGAATGAAACTGTTGAATGTGTCGTTATCCACTTCAAAAATGATATTGAATCTTCTATTCAGGACATTAGTTCTGCGTAGTATATGTAGTTTGAAATTCTTATTGTTGTGATCTAGTGCATTTTGTTTAATGATCTTATTTGTTATCTCTTCATTATTGTTGGTAAACTCGTTTTCCTCTATCCCAACGACCTTAACTCTTCGATCTAGTATCTTCGGCATATCCACTTTATAATTTCCCCCCATCTTTTTCTGAATCTCCTTTTGTAAACTGCTTATGTCCTTCTCATTGTCACAGGTCAAAATCAATCCTCCACCCTTGGTAGGCCTACCCATCGATATCCCAGTTTCCATTTCACAAGGACTTACATTTCTCCTAAGATCTTCCTTAATTTTCTTTATATCATTTGGTTCAGGTCCTGTTTGTTTCACCACCAACACTTTATTTTTAGCTTTGGCCACAGATGCATATGAATTGGGCAGTTGCATTTGATCAGGTACTCCTTTTGATAGTGACTTATTTTCGTTTCTTAATTCAGTGATTTCCTTTTTCAGAATTTCATTTTCATTCATTAAAAGATCAACCTTTTTATTAAGTTCATCTGTATTTTTAATCAGAATATCCATCTTTGCGATAATCATGTCAATGTCACTTTGCTCAATATTGACTTCATCGCGACTTCTTTTTCGGGCTCTTTCGGGTTTATTCAAGATAGTTTTGGAATCAGTACTCTTAAGTTCACACGTTTTACATCTCCATGTAGCCGCCCTCCTCAAATGGAATCCCCTCAAATCAATATTAACACATTTTCCGTGAAAATAATTGTTACAAAGTGTACATGCAACTACGGACTTTGGATCATCAATCAAGAGCTCACAAATCGAACACTTTCCATCATCATTTGATTCAGCTTCATTACCTTCCATTTCTTAAAATACGGTCCTGGTTCACTGCACTACAAACAAATCCTTTATCTATTTCTTATCAGCTTGGCAATTCCGATATAATAAACAAATATGAGTTTTGCAGGTTTTTAGCACTGATGCAATTAATTTAACAGACTCAAATCATCACAACGTCACTAGGATGACTTAATGAAGGTCCTTTGAAAAAATCACAGACTAAAACTGACTTTGAACCACTTAAATCCGCAATAACTATGGAGCAGACTAAAACTCGACCATCCAACCTCGAGCGCCGGACTAACTGTCTCATTTTATGGCGCTCTAGACGGCTGGCGCCTCTGATAGACATGAAGCGTGCTGCAGTCTAGAAAAAGGGCCGCGGGAGTAGAATTTGCTTCCCACGCGAGGGCGGCGCCACAGCTTTTTCCTCCCCAGTGACCTTCGCGGGAGGCGAAGGGAGCGAAAAGGTAACTCTCTTGACTGTGCGTTGTCCAATGGCTGGCTGAGGAGACAGAGGTGACGAAAGCTGCGGCTGTGAGGACTGTTTAGATGATGAAGGCAATGGAATGAGAGGAGATTGTGAGCCAGGTAGGCTGGCTTCAATTGGCTTGTAAAGAACGTTTTTACGACCCCATTAACGTCAATGACAAAGTCGAGGTCGTTCAAACACTTGATGACTCTGTGTGGACCGGTGTAAGGCGGTTGCAAAGGCTTGCGGACCGCGTCAACACGCCGAAAAACGTAGTCACAGGAGTTCAGGTCTCTGAAAATGAAAGGTTTGTGTGAGACGTGCCTGGCAGGAGGAACAGGGCGGATGGTACGAGCGAAATCTCAGGAAGTGGAACTGGCTGGGTGGATGGCTCGACGAATTTCCCTGGGATTCTCAGAGAAGTGCCAAAAACCATTTCAGCTGGTGAGGCCTGGAGCTCTTGTTTAAAGGTGGTGCGCAAACCTAGGAGCACCAAGGGAATCAAGCGGGTCCACGGTACCTCTGGAATGCATTTCAGAGCGGACTTCAGGGTGCGGTGCATCCTCTCCACCATCCCGTTCGCCTGTGGATGATAAGGCGTAGTACGCACATGCTTGACGCCCAAGAGACGCCTGAGCTGGTCGACAAGACTGGACTCGAACTGGGCACCCTGATCTGCAGTTATGTAGAGCGGCGTTCCACGACGTTTTGAGCGCCCGGCGTGTAGACGAAACGCACGTCGAATTGGGCGATGAAATCCAAGTGACGGCATTGTCTTGGCGATGCTTTATGCGTGCGCTGAGAAAGAGCGTAAGTGAGCGGCCGGTGGTCGGTGTATACCGTGAATGACCTGCCCTCCAAGATCCGCTGAAAGTGCTTGATGCCGGCGACGATGGCGAGGAGTTCCCTGTCGTAGGTGGAGTAGCGTTGCTCGGTGTCGGAAGCTTGCGAGAGAAGAACCCTAGAGGGACCCATGTACCATCAACACGTTGCTGGTCTAGGGCTGCGCCTACGGCGGTGTTGGACGCGTCAGTGCGAAGAGCGAGTGGCTGATGCAGGCAGAAAAAGGAAGAGGTGGCTGCCGCAGCCATGCTGCTCATGCAGCGCTCGAATGAGACGTCGGCCTCGGAGGTCCAAGTGAGCTTCGTATTCCTCTTGGTAGAACCTTTTAGTAACTCTGTGAGAGGGGCCTGCCGAGACGCGAGGGATGCAACGTCTGTAGAAGTTTAGCATTCCGATAAAACGCCTGAGCTGGAGTCAAGTGGCTTTGGGTATTCTGCGATGGCCGGGCCGGCAAAAACCACTGGCTGATACCTGGAAACCTGCGAAAATTACCTGAGACTTTGCGATCTGACATTTGTCCCAAAGGTGAGTGTCTTGCAAGGCTTCGAGGAGCAGGCGCAGATGATGTTGATTGCTGTCGTGGTCGGACGAAACGACAAGAATGTCATCCTGGTAGACTCGAACAAAATACAGTTCGCGCAGGACGTGATTAATGGTCCGCTGCATGGTTTGAGCTGCGTTGCGAAGGCCCAGGGGCATCCCTATGAACTCGAATAGGCCGAAAGGCGTTGTGACGTCAGTCTTCTGAACATCCTCAGGAGCGACCGGTATTTGGTAAAAGGCCCTGTGCAGGTCAATGACGCTAAAAATGTGACCTTTGGCGTCCTGGAGCAGGTCTTCGATGATTGACAGCGGGTAACGGTCTGGTCGAGTGCAGGTGTTCAACTGGCGGTAATCACCAGTGGCGCGCCAACCTCCCCCTGCCTCAGGCACCATGTGCAAGGGGTTGGCCCACTGGCTAGAAGATGGGCGGATGACGCCACGGTCGAGCAGGAAGTCGAATTCCTTCTTAGCGGCTGCGAGGCGCTCCCCCAGGAGTCGACGAGGACGAGCAAAAACTGGCTGACCGTGCGTGACGATCTGATGCTGGACTGGCAGGTCGCTCACTGCTGCCATTTCTCCTGGTGGAAGCACAACCTTGGTGAATTCGTACAAAAGTTGCTGATAAGCACGGCGAAAAGGGCCTTCGGCCAAAACTATGTTCGAGACGACGCTGACAGAGTGAGTCGCTGGAGCTGGGCCGACGGACCAAGCGGTGGACAAACTGGTGAGGCGGTCCTGCAGGCGACGGCCATGGAGGTCGATGACCAAGCTGTGATATTTGATGGCGTTGGCTCCTAGGATGGCGGTGCTTACGTCGGCGACGGTAAAAAGCCATTGGAAAGACCGACGCAGACCAAGGTCCAAAGTCAGTCGGTGCGCTCCATAGGTAGCAATGGACGACCCATTGGCAGCTTGAAGAACCAGGCTCTGCTTGGCTGACCTGGGAAGGAACCTACGAGGCAGAATTGACAATACTGATCCGGAATCCACTAAAAGACGCAAGCCTGTCCTGCGATCCGTTGCAAAAAGTCAAGTCTCCGAGCATGAGCCGGCGGTGGTCGCCGTGGACACCACCGGCGGAACTAGTTTTCCTGGCTAGTATGGGCGACTTGTTGGTTGTAGGAACAGGGTTGCTTGCACCGAAGCGCGCCTGCGCCAAACATGGAATGGTACCAGCAGTAACCAAAACCCGGATCAAGACCTGGCTTGAGATACCGGCTTTTCTGCTGTTGAGGCTCCCGTGAGAATGAACGGCCTTGGTGAGAAACTCCATCAAGCTCGCTCATACGAGCGGAGTTTTCCCGCGCCAGGCAGGAGAGTTGAGCCACAGACTGTTGTAGGGCGGCGAGCTGGGTAGTGAAAGTCTCAGTAGCCTTTGGAAGGGAACCCTGCGACGGCGACTTGGAACGTCCGACAGATGTCGCCATTACTGCTGGCCCCGTGTCCTGTAGCTCGTCGGCGAACTTTGCGAGCTCCTCCAAGGGCTGCTCCTTGACGAGAAGAAGCATGCATGCGGCAGCAGGTCCAACCATTTGATGCGCAGGACATCATCTTCCACGCGCGAGCCAGCCAGAGAACGCATCTGTCGCAAGAGCTGAGAGGGCCACTTGTCCCCAAGCTCAACCTCAGTAAGCAGCTTGCGTAGCTGGGTATCTTGAGATTCGGAGAGGCGGCCTATAATTGCGGCCTTGAGGACTTTGTACTTGTCCAACTCTGGAGGCGAGCGGACATCTTTGATGGTGTCGACATCCAAGGCGATCAATGTGAGAAAATACCGCGTGCTGTCTGCAACCACTCGGTGTATTTCGAACTGAGCTTCAGCCTGGATGAACCACAAATCTGGATTTAACCGCCAAAATAGAGGTAATTTGTAACCACCGACCGCTCCAACCTCATTAGCTTGGATCGGTGGCGTGTTGATAACATCGTTTTGATCGTCTGTGGACATGTTGTGTCGCGTGTCGAAAATTCACTAACTCGGGGTCACCACTTCAGAAACGAGCGTGTTTCACACTATCACTGTCGAGGGAAAATGCGGTCTGCAGATTGAAACGAGAAGTAAGTTCTCGGAGGGATTTTATTTTAGGCTAAATACACAAAGAGGCTTTAAATAAACTTTTTTAAATAGCTGAACGGTGAGTGACATTTTTCTCACTCCCATTTCCTAGGCGATCAACCAACTGTCTCATTTTATGGCGCTCTAGACGGCTAGCGCCTCTGATAGACATGAAGCGTGCTGCAGTCTCGAAAAGGGGCCGCGGGAGTAGAATTTGCTTCCTACGCGAGGGCGGCAACGAAGTTGGTATGGCGGCGCCACATATCTACTAAGATATAGAAGATTTAATGGTTTGTAAATACAGCATTTTGATGGTTTACTCAAATCAAGAAGTATACCCATCTATTCTCGTGTGGGGTTACTGTTCCCCCATCGGGCGCCTCCCCAGGTGGGAGGTACCGGGAAAATCAAATACCCCGAGGCGTACCAAAACCAGCACTTTAGAACGATGTGTGACAAACCTAAGGACTTTGTACCCCAAGTGAGTTGCAATCTCACCGTTGGTTCCGACCGGGTAGAAGCCCCGGTGCCCAACGCTGGCTCCACGGATTTTGGGGAGGGCCAATCACACGTTCTGGCATCCGAGGAGAAACCAAACCTCGATGTAATTCCTCATGAACCAACCACGGGTAACCAGGGAAGCAGTGATGCAATTCCCGGTGCCGGTGTATTTGCCATTAGTACAGGCGTTGGCAACATCAGCCTGAACAAAATGGCAAAGCTTTCCGGAGCCCATCTGCGAAGGAAGCTTGCGATTGAGAGGGCTAAAGCCAAGGGAGAGCTTATACGGCCTCATAAACCGAACAAATAGGAATCCCGGGAATAGAATTCTCCCGAATAGCTCAGGGAACACTGGGAAACTTGATGTTCGGGCCTCAGAGCCTGGAGCATCAGGTAAACCTAGAACCCCTGCAAACAAATCCTCTGCAAAGAGGGGTAGCTCTGAGGGCAACACACCAACCCCAGAAAAAAGCGCCAAGAAAATATCACGGCACGGGGATGCTGAAGTAACACCCAGTACATCAACTGGGAAAACTTACAGCGAAACCCTAGCCGGGCTTAGAATGGCTATCACTTCCGAAAAATATCCGGATGAAACCTTCACTGAGGAGCAGTGTAGAGGCCTACAACAGTCTCTACTCCGGGAAGTGTTCAAATGCGAACCCGGAACTGGTCCTCAGTTCAAGAAGAGCAGCTCCAGAGGTGGGGTGATTTATATCACTTGCGCCAATGAAGCTGCCAAGACTTGACTGCTGCGGGTGGTTCCAGGCTTCAGCCCCTACGAGGGAACCAGTCTTCGGATTGGCCTGGCACACAGAGTGGTGCCAGTCGTGAGGGCTGCCGTCTGAATACCGACAAAATCCGCGGGAATCAAGGAACCGGCACAAGCTCTCCAGTTCCTCAAAACCCAGAACATGGGGCTGAAGACTGAGGACTGGAGAATAATCAGCCACAAGACGGACAATGAGGGCATGACACTCATTGTCGGTCTTGACAGCAGATCTCTGAAGGAGCTGCAAAACCGGAAACTCCGGGCCTACTTTGGGTTAATGCACCTAACCTTCAGACTTCTCAAGAAGGAGGCTCCCGATGCTAAGGGTAATACAAATAAACCTTCAGCACAGTAAGAGAGCATCTGCTGCCCTTTGCCAACAGCTGGCAAAGAAAAACATAGACCTGGCCATCATTCATGAGCCCTGGATTACGAAGGGAAAAATAGCCGGTCTAGGAAACACTGGAGGTAAGATCTTTTACAAGGAGCAATCAACAGGTAACGTGAGAAACGGAGTGCAGGCTCTCAATATTAAAGAACTAAATTCCTGGGATCAAGTAGCCGTCCAAATAAGCTACAAAGAGGAAGGAACCCAGAAGGACACCATAATAGCCTCGGATTACCTTTCCTACGATGCACCCAGACCCCCACCATTGGAAGACCTGGAGAAACTAGTGAATCACTGTGGGCAGAGAAACCTACAGTGTATAATAGGTATGGACGCCAACTCGCATCACACCATCTGGGGGAGCAGCGATATCAACAAAAGAGGTGTGTCTTTATTGGATTTTATTATAGCCCATGATTTGGAGATTCTAAACAAGTGCAACAAGCCTACTTTTGCAAACCGCATACGGTCGGAAGTTATTGATGTCACTCTTTCCACCTCCCGTATCAATCCCGATATCCAGCGGTGGCACGTATCCGACGAACCATCCCTGTCGGACCATAGGTATATACTGATGGAAATCAATAGTATTGACAAGCCGTCAGAAATGTACCGCAACCCACGCAAAACAAACTGGACTGAATACCCGGAGGAGCTGGAGGCGGGGTTGAGCGGGATCAAGGAACGTATGCGTAACAGATTTGATGTTGAGGTGGTAGCGGAACAACTACAAAACGCCATAATTTACTCATACCGTCAAAGTTGTCCGCTAATCCGGC
Organism: Orchestes rusci; assembly: GCA_958502075.1. NCBI lineage: Eukaryota > Metazoa > Arthropoda > Insecta > Coleoptera > Curculionidae > Orchestes > Orchestes rusci. The sequence continues at coordinate 75,014,040 of OY293303.1, forward strand.
GTTCTTCATGCAAGGACACAACCTGGTGGAACGAGAAACTTGACAAGATGAAGGAGGAAACACGCAGACTCTTCAATGTGGCCAAGAAAACCGGTGAATGGGATGAATACCACCATACTCTGAAGAAATACAACAAAGAAGTAAGGGAAGCTAAGAGGAACTCCTGGAGGAAGTTTTGTACTGAGGTCGAAAAAACCTCGGAAGGCGCGCGCCAATAATGGCAACAAAAAAAGCGATATGAAAGAATTGGGGCATAAATCCGCGCATGGTACACTGGCTCTACTGTACCGTGGTAAGACCCACCCTTGCTTATAGCTCTGTTGTCTGGTGGCCGAAAATCGAGCAGCGACAAGCAGCCACGGAACTTGCAAAAGTTCAGAGGCTAGCATGTCTCTGTGTAACGGGAGCCATGAAAACTACTCCAACACTTGCCATGCATGGAGGCCATGCTTAACCTACCTCCTTTAGATATCTACATCAAAATGGAAGCAAGAATGGGAGCATATAGACTTAGCAACACCGGGAACTGGAGCCACTCAAACTCCCAAGGACACACTAAGATAACCAGCACAATCACGAACCACTTAGTAACAATGAGGAGTGATATGTTGAAAAATATTAACTTTAGCACGTCTCCCAAGACCAAGCTAATATGGGAAGAGGAAACGGTGAAACAACTCCGGATGGCTAATGGGGCAATATGGTACACAGACGGCTCCAAAACAAGCCGGGGAACTGGTGCCGGAATCGTAGGTGAAAATCCAAAGTGGGAAACATGTGAACCACTCGGGATGTACGCTACAGTTTTCCAGGCAGAAGTACATGCAATAAACGTTTGCGTGCAAGAGAATCTCAGGAGAGGCTACAGAGGAAGGAAAATCCTTATCCTTAGTGATAGCCAAGCTGCAATCAAAAACATCTCCTGTCGGAAAACCAAATCCAAACAAGTCATGGACTGTCAGCAAAACCTTGTCACACTGGGAGTATCTAACGATGTCACTCTTGGATGGATACCAGGACACACAGGAATAGCTGGGAACGAGCGGGCGGATCAACTAGCACGCAAAGCTGCAAACACACCACTTCTGGGTCCAGAACCTGCTATTGGTATCACAAAATCCTCTGTGAGAGGGTGGCTGAACTGTTGGTCCAAAAAACAACAGAAAGCTAGATGGTGCTAATCACCAGGACTGGAACACAGTAAATTAATGATGGCAGACGAGATCGAATCATCATTTTCTGGAAGCGTATATTAACACATGCATATCATGGGTCTTTTCAACGAGGAACCCATCTCAAAGAAATGAAGGTGATTCACGTAAACGGTAGAATGTTTTTTATTTAAAACTCCTAATTTTTTTAGGCAAAATACTAACGGAAATAGACAGCACGACACGAGCGTTTTTGAAATATTAGAGCATAAGATTCAAATTCTACAAGAAAAAGGGTTTATTATACGTATGAGAAATGACCCACTTATTCTAGTAATAATCACTCCCATAATGAAACGAGCTCATGAACAAAATTTTTCGAGACAATTTTGTTTCATTGACTCTAGTGTATCATGTGATCAATCTCTATATTCACTGACTTTAATTTTGGCTGCTAGTGAAGTAGGGGGAATCCCACTGGATTATGTATTCTACACACGTCTCAAACCGAGGCAAATTACGCAGAAGCATTAAATGTTTTTAAGAAAGCCATTCCAGATGGATTTGGTGAAGTATGTATGTCTAGTGACTCGAAAGTTGAAAGAAATGCCATAATTTTTTTTCCCAAATACAAATCTTTTCGTATTTCTCAGTCTATGTGGCGATGGTAATGGAATCAAAAAAACTGTATTCTCAACTGTATCTACTGAAGAATGTGATGATTTGTACAATGATTTATTACGTAGAAATACAAAGTATTCAAATTTCGTTGATTACTTTCAAAATCTTTGAGAAAGAAAGGAAGGGTGGTGTTTATTCTATATAGAAAGAACCTTTGTACAAAAGGCCACAATACCAATAATATCGTTGAAGCATCTATAAGTGTGATGAAAGACATTATTTAACAGAGATGTAAAGAATATGGTAGCTTTAACAGATTTTTTAGTAAACGTTTTAGAAAACTATCATATGAGACGACTGCTTGCCTATGCTAACAGTAGACGTTCATACAATGATATTGTGACAAAACATGTGTTCAGAGGACCAAAGTTGGTGGAGGCGCCGGATATTCGTACAGCCACCACATTGTGTGGAATCGATTTGGTTCTGGTACATTCTAGCGAAACTAGATGGCGTCGAACGTTCTACGCTGTTCTAGGTGTTACTAGAATATTCTTTTAATCCTGGCGAGGGGATATAAGCCCGTCAATTTGGGAAAGGTGCAAAAGGAAAGTATGGTTACTCTTCAATACCTGCTCCGAGTGGTTACTACTGATATCAATACCTGCTACTTAATACCAGTTACTGTTACTGATACTTTTACTTTCCGGAAGTTTTTTGTTCCTCAGTTAATTAATAAAAAAGTAAATAGTAGTATTTGTATTAGTAGCAGAAGGTATTAGATATTGGTGAATGGTGAAGATATAAAACGATACATATACAATATTATTGAAATAAAAAAAGTACAAACCGAGTTTCAATATTTATTTTTAATGGCGATGAATTGAGGTTTGATATTTATTCAGATGATAAAAAATGTAAAATTCAATATTCATGACTAGTTTTTATCAGGAACTAGGCAATACAAAAGTAACAAGTAACAGGTATTTGAATCATCATAGAACAGGTACTTTAGGTATTGCTCGGATACCCGTTACTTAGTAACGAGTAGATATTTCTTTTACATCACTAGGAAAAGGAGTCCAGTTATTGATTGGCCGCGAAATATAAATCATAAAACATAAATAGGCTGCGATTGTGATGTAAATTGTTTGTAAATAGGAAGTGCTGTACATAGTGATTTTGAATCAATAAATTAAAACTGAACAAGTGTTTTCTATAGCGGAAAATATTACATTGGTGTCAGAAGTGGGATTTATTGTGTGCTATAGAAACGGACATAAATATTTGCTGTAATGGCTGCGAAACTAGTGTTTTCAACCGGATTGAAGGTTGCCGAGTTGAAGAGGGAGCAGGAGGAGCGTGATTTGAATACAAGTGAGAAAAAAGCTGATCAACAACAACGACTTCGTGAGGCTTCAATGGAAGAAGGCATGGAGCCTGATACGTTCAACTTCGAGATTCCTGATCCCAACGCAGTGGAGAAATTTTCGAGGAAGCTGGACGAGAATTCGAGAAAATTGGAGAAGCTGGAAGAATCTTCTAGAGCCATGGAAGAAAAATTGGAAGATAAGTTCGAGGAATCTTCCAGAGCCATGGAAGAGAAGCTTGAAGAATCTTCTAGAGCCATGGAAGAGAACTCCAGGAAGTTGGAAGAGAAGCTGGAAAAATCTTCTAGAGCTATGGAAGAGAACTTTAGGAAGTTGGAGAAAGTGGAAGAATCCTCTAGAGCTATGGAAGAGGAGTTCCAAGAATCTTCTAGAGCAATATGGAAGAGAACACGAGGGAGATAGAGGAAATGTTCGAAGAATCCTCTAGAGCTATGAAACAGAAATTGGAAGTGAAGCTCGAAGAATCTTCTAGAGCTATGGAAGAGAAAATCGGGAAACAGCTTGGAGATATAATAAAGACTTTGGATGAAAAAATCGATGAAGTGCGAAGGCAAGTTGCAGCGATCATCAACCCAGCCAGAAGTTACTATCGGGAGCCACGATGAAAGTGCCATGATAGAAGCTGATACCATCGGAATCCACATGAAAGCACCACAGTTTAATGGCAAGCTATCCTGGAATATCTACCATCGCCAGTTCGAGGCAGCAGCAAAGGCAAATGGATGGACTGGACCGGAAAAAGCCCTGGCATTGAATCTGGCACTTCGTCGGGAGGATACAAAAATCCTGCAGACGCTGAATACGCAGAAGCAGGAGGGCTATGATGTACTAGTCAAACACCTGGAACTGCGATATGGGCAGACTCTCTTGGAGCACGTCTACCACTCCCAGTTGAAAAATCGTACTCAGAAGACCAACGAGAGCCTTCTGGAGTTTGAAGTGGATGTTGCTCGAGTTGCACGACTGGTTTACCCAACCACGCCAGAAAACGTTATAGATAGGCTTGCAGTTCAGGCCATTTTGAATGGATTTCGAGACCAGGAGATTCGGCAATCCCTGATACTTCATCGTCCCGACAAACTGGTGGATACGCTGGCAAAATCTCTGGAATTTGAAGCGTCGAAGGAGTCTGTAAGACTCCTTTGAAGCAAGGAAGTGGATGCCTCCAGGCATAGAGAGCTGCGATGCTGGAACTGTGGAGAGCTTGACCACATTCGTAGTCGATGTAAGAAGGAGAGGCGGGCACCTTCTTCGACGTCGGAAAACTAGGAAGGGTTGATGCAAAGGGGCAATCGTCGACCTGTTACCAGTATGCCCCGAAGAAAACTGCCAAAGTTGATTGATATAACCAGGTCCGGTCATCAGCTGTTACCGATTATTTGAATCTAGAACAGAGACCGTGCGCTGCCAGATTTGAAATCGCCAAAACTTTAGATCGCCGTAACGTTAAATTTGGAATTGAAAACCGGTAGCCATCATCTCAAGGGAATGTTTCCGCATACAGCAACATTCTATTTCACTATATTGTGACGAAACATTGTTCAGTTAATGGTGAAGGTACCGAATCGATTGGCTTCTGGTACATTCAAGCGAGGCTAGATGGCGTCGAATATCCTTCGTTTTTCTCAAAATCTCTGAAATGTTCTTTCAATCCTGGCGAGGGTATATAATGAGATCCGTCGTTTTAGCGAGTTCAGTTCTGAATACGTCGTGAAATATAAATCGTAATCATAAATAAGCTGTGATTTTGTTTGTAAATAGTGAGTTCTGTACATAGTTACTTGTAAAATAAATTAGTTAAAGCTGAACAGTGTTTTCTATAACGAAATTTGCTATTCTGGAGTCAAAAGTGGGATTTATTGTGTGCTATAGAAACGGATAAATATTCGCTGTAATGGCTGCGAAACTAGTGTTTTTATCCGGATTAAAGGTCGCCGAGTTGAAGAGGGAATTGGAGGAGTGTGACCTGGATAGTAGCGGTAAGAAAACTGATCTACAAAACAAGGCTTCGTGAGGCTTTGATGGAACAAGGCATGGCTCCTGATACGTTCCAATTTGAAATTCCCGATCCCAAGGCAGTAGTTGAGAAGTTGTCAAAAAATTTGGAAGAAAAGCTGGAAGAATCCTCTAGAGCCATGGAAGAGAACTCCAGAAAAATGGAAGAGAATTCCAGGAAGTTGGAAGAGAAGTTTGTAGAATCTTCTAGAATAATGGAGAAGAAAATCAAGGAACAGCTGGCGGACAACTACAACTTCTGGAAGAATCAGGTAACAGAAAAAATTGAGAAACTTGAGCAACGAAGCAAAACTTGGAGATACAATGAAGACTTTGGAAGAGAAAATCGAGGAAGTGCGAAGACAAGTAGCAGTTATTAAGAAACAACCAGAAGTGACATTCGAGAGCAAAGGTGCTAAATTGGAGTGTGATACCGTGCGAGTCCACATGAAAGCCCCTCAGTTTGATGGCAAGCTGTTCTGGAACAATTACCATCGTCAGTTCGAGGCAGCGGCAAGGGCAAATGGATGGACCGCAACCGAGAAAGTTCTGGCACTGACACTGGCACTTCGTGGGGAGGCGACGGAAATCCTGCAGACGCTGAACACCCAGGAACAGGAGGACTACGATGTTCTGGTGAAGCATTTGGAGGTGCGGTATGGTCAAACTCATTTGGAGCATATCTACCATTCCCAGTTGAAGAACCGCATCCAAAAGTCCAACGAAACCATGCAGGAGTTTGAAGCGGATGTTGCTCGCCTGGCAAGACTGGCTTATCCAACCACACCAAAAAATGTGATGGAGAGGCTGGCAGTGCAGGCCTTTTTGGATGGTCTTCGGGATCAGGAGATAAGGCAGTTCCTGATACTTCATCGAGCCGACAGACTAGTCGACGCTCTGGAATTTGAAGCGGCAAAGCAGTCCGTGAGGATATCTGCGCAAGTGCGAAGGATGGAAGAGCAGGATCCCGCACAGGAGGAGACCGTCGAAGCTACTTTGAGGAGAGTTATCAGGGAAGTGGAGTCCTGCAAACGCAGAGAGCTGCGATGCTGGAACTGTGGAGAGCTTGGCCACATTCGTAGCCGATGCAAGAAGGAGGGACGGGCACCTTCTTCGACGTCGGAAAAATTAGAGAGGAACGATGCGAAGGGGGAATCGTCGACCTGTAGCCAGTATGCCCCAAGGAAGTATGCCCCAAGGAAAACCGCCATAGTTGCCTCTTCAAGACCCAAACTGAACAGCGTGTTTGTGGATGGCTTGTTCAATGAAGAGAAGCGCACCATGCTGCTGGATACAGGTGCGACGAAGACTATCATCAGGCCCGACATTGTCACAACACCGACAATGATAAAGCCAACAAAGTGGCGACTACGGACGGCAACAGGAGACTTTGCTAGGATCCATGGTGAAGTGGAGGCAGCAGTGACTCTGGGAAGTACCAGCTTCAAACATCCAATGCTGGTTGCTGATATTGAGGATGAAATCATAATTGGGATGGACATCATGAACACCCAAGCTTCCAATTAGATTTCAAAAATGGAACACTGAGAACCAACAACGAAGAAGTGGTTGGCTGGTGTTGCAGCACCTCTTCAACGTAGTGGACTGAATCTTTTAATTGTGAAACAGGGCAATTTCTTTCAACTGCATTTATTGCAATACTGATACATTACTTTTTTTTAATTATTATAGAAAACATATGAACAAAATAGAGTAACTATAGAGCCATCTCAATCTAGTGATCTCGAACTGGTATTAGAGAGGTAGACTGCTGCGTTATGCAATTATTGAGGTTCACTTATCATACTCCCCCCTTTGGACGGCACGTTCAAAACAAGAACCATCAACATTGTCATCGCTGGGTAGAGGAAGTGGGCATATTTTTGAAATACATCGTTTGAAAGTCCCATTGACTGTTCGTATTGTTGCAACTCGAACTTGTCCATCGCTCCCTGGATGTACCTCTTCTATTCTTCCAAGTAACCATTGGCATGGAGGAAGATTGTCGTTTTTGATGACAACCATTTCACCGACTTCAAGGTTTTGTCTTCTAATTTTCCATTTGGATCTCCTTTGTAGTTCTGCCAAATAGAAACTGGACCATCGCTTCCAAAAACTTTGGTTAAAATGCTGCAGTAACTGATATCGTGATAGTCTATTTACTTTAACATCTTCAAGTGATGGGTCAGGCGGGGTTATGAATGGTTGCCAATTAAAAAGTGAGCAGGGGTAAGTGGGAATAAATCATTTGGATCAGATGACATCGGATATGAAGGTCGCGAATATAGTGTTGCCTCGATCTGCACCAACAAAGTATAGTACTCCTCATACGTTAAAATAGTTTGACCTATTACCCTATATAATAGCTGTTTGATCGCTTTTATGTTAGATTCCCACAAACCACCAAAATTGGGACTATGTGGAGGAATGAAATGCCAAGTGACTTTATCTAATGCACAAAGTCGCACAAAATCGTCTTGAGAGTTTCTCAAAAATTGGTATAACCTATCTATTTCCCTTTGAGCCCCAATAAAATTAGAACCATTATCCGAATACAAATGACTAGGAGTGCCGCGTCGACCGGCAAACCTTCTAAAAGTGGCTAAAAATGCTTCGGATGTCAAATCTGTAACTAACTCTAAGTGTAGAGCTTTTGACACAAAACAGATAAATAGACAAATGTATGCCTTATACGTTTTATAAGGACGACCTTTGCGATCACGTAGTATCATTGGTCCCGCATAATCAATTCCTGTGATTGAAAAAGGTCTAGAAATTTGAACTCTATGTTTCGGCAAATCACCCATCAAGAAACTCAATGGTTTAGGTTTAATCCGAAAACATTTGACGCACATTCTAACGGTTTGTTTTGCAATACTCATTCCTGAAGGAACCCAATACTTTTGTCTAACTGAAAACAGCAAAAGTTGAGGACCAGCATGGTGTAACTTGATGTGCATATCTCGAAAAATCAGTTTTGTTAATACATGTTTTTTATCTAACAACAAAGGATGTTTCTCATCAAATGGTAGAGAAGAATGTTTCAGTCTTCCTCCCACTCGAAGTAGCCCCGAAGAGTCCAAAAACGGACCTAATGAAATTAATCTGTGGTTTAACTTCAAATCTTTGTTATTTTTAATCACAAATATTTCATCAACAAAACTCTCAATTTGAGCAAGTTTTACCAATTTCAACAAACTGTTTTCAAGTTCTAACACCGTTAAATTGCCAATAATTCCATTTTTAGTTTTCAAGATCTCAATGAATCTTAAAGAATAGGCAAATGCCCGTATAATTCGATTTACATTGGAAAATCTTTCAAAATGTATCAATGGTAAATTTGTCATCAGAAACGTTTTACATGAACTACGTACTTCAGGCATGTTCTCAATAGTTTTAAAAGATCGTGGCCAATCAGAATTTTCTATTAGGAATCTAGGACCGTCCCACCACATTTTACATTCAAGTAAGTCTTTTGGCAACAATCCTCGTGAAGCCACATCTGCAGGATTTTCCTTTGTGTTGATATAACTCCAATGAGAAATATCAGATAATCTTTGAATTTCAGCTACTCTGTTGCTAACAAAAACTTGAAGTTTTTTAGCTGCAGAATTAAGCCAACTCAAAACAATTTGTGAGTCACACCAATAAAATATCTTGAATGATTTAATCGACGCGTTAGAAACTTGTTTCATCAAACGGGCAAGGATAAGAGCCCCACAAAGTTCCAGTCGTGGAATTGTCAATACTTTTATTGGTGCAACTTTTGTTTTTGCGCATAGTAATCGAACAAAAACATTTCCTAAAATATCAATACTTCGTACATAGACTACCGCACCATAAGCTTCCATACTAGCATCACTGAAACCATGTTCTTCGATATTTATAGGATTTTCACACATTATGAATCTGGGAATTTTTAAAGTATTGAATTGGTTCAATTGCATTTGAAACGATTCCCATTTAACCCTTAATTCTTGAGGTATCAAATCATCCCACTCTAACTTCAAAGACCACAATGTTTGTATCATAATCTTCACTAGCATTATTGATGGGCTAACCAATCCAAGAGGATCGTATATTCTTGCAATAGTGCTGAGTAGGGTTCTTTTGGTAATTGGAAGTTGCACACAACTTTCAGCAACCTTGAATGTTAACAAATCAGGACGACTTATCCACTGAATTCCTAGAGTTTTGATTCGATCATCTTCTCCTATGTCAAGAATACTAAACGGGTCAGAAGTGTCTTTTATACCATTCAAAATTGAACTGCAATTTGACGCCCATTTCCTAAGTAAAAAGGAAGCGGATTTCAAAATATCCGATATTTGATTGCAAATATCTATCCCTTGCTCTTCATCGTTAAACCCTGTAATCAAATCATCTACATACATATCTCTATCGATTAGTTCAGACGCAACTGGGAATCTATCTTTATTATCTGCTGCAAGTTTCTTTATACATTTAATAGCGAGATAAGGTGCACTTGTAGTGCCATAAGTGACAGTTTGTAACTCATAACCAGAAATGTCACTATCAGGATCAGAACGCCATACAATATTTTGCAGATATCGTTCATCAGGATGTATGAGAATCTGGCGATACATCTTCGCTATATCTGCAATTACAACAAATCGATGTTCTCTAAACCTTAACATTATACCGAAGATGTTATTTTGTATAGCTGGACCTGGATACTGTATATCATTCAAAGATTTGCCCGATTTAGTTTTAACAGATGCGTCAAAAACAATCCTCACATTCGTAGTTATACTTTCTTCTCGAATCACAGCAAAATGGGGCAAAAAACATTTAATTTGATTAAATCACTTCTTGACAATTTTCTCATATGTTCTAAACCAATATATTCGTCCATGAATGTTGCATATTTTTCCTTAAGCAAATCATTCTTTTTTAATCTATTTTCCTGCCATATCAATTTTTTAATAGCCAAATCTTTTGATTCTCCTAGTGATGAAGAACTTTCTTTAAGAGGAAATCTTACTACAAATTTGCCTGATAATGGGTCACGAGAAACTGTTTCATTGAAATAATATTCACAATGTTGCTCTTCTTTTGTTAATGGAGATGATTCAAATGGAATCTCTTCGATATCCCAAAACTTTTGAAGATTATCATTGGCCACAAAATTACATTTGATTGTTTTTTCAGGCAAATTGTTGAATGAACCTGATGCAATGAAACCAAAAACAGTGTTTATCAAAACTGGCTTGTTTTTTCCCAAACTAATTCTTTCACCACAAATAACGTTCCAAAACAAATCAGCTCCTATTAAAATATCTACACTTTTAGACACGTTAAATGTTGGATTAGCTAGTTTTATATTATTTGGAATAGACCAACTTGAAATATCAATCTTGTGTGCAGGCAAATTTCCCGTTATTTTTGGAACCACTAAACACATAAGTTTAGTTTGAAAATCATTTATTGTTGAACTAATCAATATTTCACTCTTATGTTTCAATCTTGAACCAATATCGTTTAATCCGGATACATGCATATCAACTTCATATACATCCAAATCCATACGTTTCCTTAATGATTCTGATATGAATGAACATTGACTTCCTGAATCTAGTAAAGCCTGAACTTTGTGAAATTGACCATATTTATCTTCAACATTAATCAAAGCAGTAGATAAAAGTACACATTTTCCTCTTTCCAAATTGCTATTTGTACAAACAGTTGAGGATCCATTAAATGCACTATTATTGATATTTTCACTAGTACCCACTTGCATGTTTTGGTCATCATGAACATTTGAAAAATTGCTTCTTTCTATTTCATTGAATTGTCGAGCATCATTTTTTTCAGTAGACTTTTGATAATGAAGTAAAGAGCTATGCTTTTCTGAGCACCATTTGCACGAGCCAGATTGGCATTTCTGACTGTAATGACCAAACACAAGCAATTTGAACAAAGTTTCAAATTTTTGACTTTTTCCCATCTTTGTGAGACCGATAATTTCAAAAATTTCTCACAGGAATAAATCAAATGATCCTTCTTGCAAAAGTTACAACTTTTTGAATCCTTAGACTCTTTTCCAAGAAATGTTCGTGTTCTCATTTTATAATTATTATTTGATTGATAATCTTTTGTTTTATGAACATTGTTCACATCAATAGTTTCCAAAAAGTTGGCTCTATTTTTCAAAAATTCAAAAAATATACTCAGACTTGGTAAAGTTTTATCATTACGTGATTGTTCCCACTCTCTATTTGTACTTTTGTCCAGCTTCAATGAAACCATATGTACTACCATGGCATCCCAGTGATCGGTAGGAAGGTTTAAAGTCTTCAAAGCTCTAAGATGTTTACTAACAGTATCAATCAAATTTCTCAAACCGAACGAGGACTCTCTTATCAACCATTCAATGTCAAAAAGTGCTTTCAAATGATTGTTAACCAATAATCTGGAATTGTCAAACCTTTCGCATAATATTGTCCATGCGTCATTATAATTATGCGCAGCAAACTCCAAGCTACTAATGATTTTTAAAGCATCTTCACGTAAGCACGTTTTTAAATAGTGATATTTTTGAATGTCAGACAAAGAGGAGTTATCATGAAATAGTGCTTTAAAGGTATCTTTAAATTCAAGCCACTTGCTTGATTCGCAATTGAACGTTGGACATTTAATGAGAGGTAATTTTATAGAATTTATATCGTTAGACACGTGAATAACTTGAGAAGCTACTGCGCATTCGAGGTCCGTGAATGTACCGAATTAAGTAGTTATAGCTAACCCACTTCTGGACCATTGCACAAAAATTCCGATAGGTGGCGCCGCGATCACGAAATGTAATTTTTTTATCTCCGCATGTCTTATAACATAGACTTCCGTTCATATATGTGTTATCTTTGTTTAGTATACGGGGTGTGCAAAAAAAAAAATGAAAAGTATGCGGAATGTGGAGATTTGAGTTCTATACATTTTGGTCTTATCTCCCCATGTTATTCTTATGGACTTCCGGTGGTTGGAATTAGTGGGCGGAGCCAAGAATGGAGCGTTCTGATTGGTTGAGATAGTGTGTTATCTCTGTATACGGGGTGTGCAAAAAAAAGTGTGCGGAATGTGGAGATTTGAAGGTATGACGTCATGGCGTTTGTTTGTGGTGTGCGGAACCAAAGTATGTGGCGCGCAATGTATAGAATTTTAAAATGTGCATTTTGAATGTGGAATTGCTTGAATTTGGCTTTGTATCATTTTAGTCTTATCTCCCCATGTTATTCTTATGAACTTCCGGTGGTTAAAATAATTAGGCGGAACCAAGATCGTATATTTGTGCAGGAAATTGTTATCACGTTCCAGCTGATAAGATGAAATTGCATTGTTGTCACTGTTTATAGTTAGATTTATGGAAATATGGATTGAATAGCAAATGTATGTAGTAGTAAATTGTTGAAAGTCAATGAGGATAGTCAACGCTGCAACCTTGAACTTGGGCTGTTGATAAAAATAAGTCGCACACACACCTAATCTCTGAAAAGATATTAGTTTGAAGTCACTTTCCCAATCATGAATAATAATTGTTGTTCATCCATAGAAATTATTATGTTACATATAAATGGGGAAAAACAGCTGGAAGATTTTGCAAGCGAAGAATTGGAAATGTTTCCTTTAAATTATTTACTGAAAAATGTAAGACCATATGAACTGTTAAATATTTGGGGAAAACTACCAATAAGATATAGGAATGAATATTCGCTTCAAATCAAACTTCCATGTTTCATACATTATAACCCACCTCATGAAACAACACATTTCGATGGACCTGCCAGATCACAAGAGAAATGCTATATTTGTAATAAAAACACTCAGTAGAATATTTTTAAAATTTTTATTAGAAAATATCACATGAGACCCAAAATCTCGTCCAAGATTACAAATTAATATTTTTGAATAGGAACAGAAAAGTAATCCCCACCACCTTCTCTTAGTATTTAAATGAATAAAAGCTACACAGTCTCAGAGTCTGATCAGTCTACTTGAATACTTGAAATAGAATTCATAAAATGGAGCACTCCATTCCAATCAATCAGCTCAAAAAACCTTGCACTTTAATTAACGAAACAGTGCACTATCTGAATAAATCCAAATCCAAGTGGCTCAGTGTCGGTTTATCTTTGAGTGAGAAATTCATTCCCATCGTCAAACTATGTGGACACAAATACGACCAAAATGTGAATTTCAGTGAAAAACAATGGTTATCATTCTTGTTTCATCAAGATGTGATGCTGAACTTCCTTCATTCAACTGACTTTGGATGGCAACCTATTCAAGGAGATGATTTCGAGATCCATTTTGTGTTTTTTGGTAAAACACGAGTTATCAAGATTTTCCAGTATAGTGGATGTGAGATTTTCTTGGCTAGAGATACTATCAATCAAGTGGTGAATATAGCTGAATTAGTATTGTATCGTTTAAATTTGTTGAAATCGCAAGAATTTTTATCATATTACAAAACTTTGTTAAAGGATGTTCATATGTTGAATGGTGATTTGATAACAAATGTATATAATATTATTTCCCCTTTAAAAAACATAAATAATGTGAATACATACTGTGTACTTGAAATCCTTCATTTACACCCTGATCAAATTAGTACAGATGCAGGAGAATTCGCATGTGATGAATTGTTAAAAAAATTTACTAAGCAATAGAAAATATGTTTCGTACATATTGTTTTCTTTACTTCCCCCTCTCCTTAAGAGTTTGCCATTTAATCTCAGACATTCCGTTTTATTCATCAATCAAGTCAAGTTCCATCCAAGTATAACCATCATACAAGTTCTATCTAATCAAGATGATACCATCATACGGCATGGTTGCTGCAATGGAGGAACTGGCTAGAGAACTTCGAGATCTTCAATATGACGCAGAACATGAGGCGGTTTATGGTATGGAGAGATTTTACACTGAAGGAGAGTGCAAAAATCTGGAAGAAAAATATCGGAAAGCTGCTGAAGCCTGCGATTTATTTCTGTATACATCGGACCTACGATTTTTCTTGGAGACTATGAAGGAAATGAATCTTGTAGGTTATTTGATTGATCTTGAAAAATTTATACCTGTCAATATTTATAAAGAAGTATTTGAATTGGAATAAAAAAGTTCGTTTAATAGATATGGTGTTTTATTTGTAAAAATGGTGGGCGTTGTGGTGTAGAGGTCTATGCATCGGCTTCTCACAGAGTGAAAATTTCTTTTCGATGAAAATTTCAATAAAAAATAATTTTTTGGTAAACGGTATTTATTCAACCAATAAACAATTATTATACAAATTATAAACATTAGTCAGTGCACACATTGCAGGTGATGATAAATGAAACAAACAATGTGGTTTTTCTAACGATAAAGCTGGATTCTCATCAAGTTCGATTACGGGCTTCGATGAATATTTCCTAATGTATTGCGCCTTTTCTTTTCCTTTCACGTACACATGATCCACGTTTTTCGTTATATTTTTCACAATATTGGAGAACTTGTGTAATTGAGTAAATCCTTCATTCCACGAAATACAATGGTGATTTTTTATCAACCAATTTGCTTGATTTCGCAGTTCTGGAGGCAAGTGTTCTACCGCAAAAGGAGATCGAAATATATAATGACATATTTTTTATCCATCAAACGCAGCTAATTCTTTGGGGATAAATTTTTTGTTCTCAATTATAAATCCTTGTACATCCAAAACAAGCAGCTTCATATTTTCAATTGTGAGAATTTCACCAACATCTGCTTTTTGTCACTATAGTCTTGAATTTGTTTTTTTAATTCTTCCAATCTCTTTAAATGGTTAGATAAGCGAAGCTTCAATTCTGAAGACATACTGAACATCATTTAGATAAATGAATGGTTTATATAATTATTTGAGAACATGCGTATTACAATTGCTTGACTATTTTGGTTAAAGGACTATAGCTAAATAATTTATCATGTAAAATCAGACAATATACTGATGTATCCTTTTTTGTATTATTATTTGTCTCGAATTCGACTCTCAAAACAACAGTGCCTGTTTGAAGTGTTTCTTTCTGATGAGAACAATCAATATGTGTGATTGGACACTTATTTTTGAAGTTTTGAGGGTTGAAAATTGGTTCGTTTGGTATATCATAGTAGGAATTTTTGAAGTTTGCAAACATTTCATAGAGAGCTGAAAACTTGTTATCATTGAAATTCAAATACAAATCATGATATGGATATCTTTCAGAATTCAAAAATACTCTAATATTTGTAAGATCAATATTATCGAATTTACTAGCATCTTTCATGATGTGTCCTTTTCGATTTTCTTGAAAACCAATTATTATATGACGAGGTGCTTCAAGTTTACTACTTGTTTTAACAGGCCAAGTATGACGGGACGCTTCAGGTAGCGAGGAATATTCCACAATTTCCCAACTACGAAATCCAATTAACAAATCTTTATTAGTCTCAAGAATCTGTGTTAAAGCTAGTTGTTGTGGTATATCAACTTGAATATGAGGTACTTTCCAATAGATCTTGTCAAATGTAACTTTTGGATTTTCCGCTTCGGGTGTTGGATTTTGCGCATCTTCAACATATAAAACTGCATCAACATCATCGCTTGCTCGGATCAAAACCAGTTCTTGTTTCATATTCAAGATGATTTTCTTATAG
The DNA here is from genome assembly GCA_958502075.1 of Orchestes rusci. Taxonomy (NCBI): domain Eukaryota; kingdom Metazoa; phylum Arthropoda; class Insecta; order Coleoptera; family Curculionidae; genus Orchestes; species Orchestes rusci. The sequence goes on from OY293303.1 coordinate 75,029,863, forward strand.
TCTTCAAAAAATCCCATCAACATTTTCAAAGGTATAGATACATTAAATTTTCCTTTATCATCAACTAAAATGTTTTCCTTTTCATCTCTATTTGGAAACCATCCAGCATTTTGCAGCTTTAGACTTTCATTTGTATTATATGAAAGATAACCCTTCAAGGTTGAAGCTAAACCAACATTTCTTACGGAATCTATAGTAACTCCATTGAGTTCATAGCGAATTTCTCGAAACAAATAAGCTATTCCATTGTTGACAAATTGTAATTTCTTAGAATAAACACCCTTATTGTTGGTCAAGGTACCTTCAATGTAAAGATGACTCCCTGAAGGTAGTGTGTATATATCAAGTTCTTGAACAGGTATGCGAATTTCATCATTGTATTCAAATTTTGAAGAGACAAACGGTTGATATGAATGAAGCTCAGAGCTTATTATTGAATTATCTACATATAATTTTTCATTAACGTTTAATATATCCATTATTTCAATACTTTTAATCCCAGAGATATAAGAAATTGGCGATTTTGTGATGTTAACTTGTTAGAGTTTCGTCTTGGACTGGTTTTTATAGACAGCTTTTCCTTTTTATATGGCGTTAGTTTGAAATAGCGATAGTTATATTTGATAACCATATTTTCTAATTTTTTAGATGTAATCGAACTGTTATGGTCTCGTTTCGGAAATTAATCAAATCACCGTCTTGATCTACTATTTTAACAGTGATGTTGTTGATTGTCTTGACGCTGATGGGGAAATAAAGTATTGGTAATGGTGATTCCACTATTTTAAACCCGGGAGGAACAGATGGAAAAAACTGATGAATTATATGAACGGGTAGACCATTACTGTATGATCCTATGCAAATGTCGCAATCAACACAAATTGCATTTACTTTACATATATTAACAACTTCATCCGATTCAGATAATTCATTTGATGCGATTTTTCGTTTTTTAAAACCCAATATTTTCGCTATAGAGTCATTTGGTGTGAAATCTATTTCCTTTGTGCAATAAATCTGACATTTTAATGTATTTGGATTTGCTTTCATCATAAACCCAACTTTTTCTCCAAAAATGTCGTCAATTATATAATTAATATATGCTTCAATATCTTTTAAATCATAAGTTCCTTCTGGAATCGTAATAACTTTATCTGCTACATATATTTTATTGCTGCCTGGTTGTATGTTAGGTATACTCATAAACGATTCAAAATCAGCTAATCCTAGAAAATATTCTTTATTTTCATCCAAAAATATAGGTGGATTAAATTCTGCTTTTAACACAGAAGTATTTCCTGTTATTGTTATAGTGCTAGTCATGATGATACTCTCAACGTTACTGTTGGTTCTCAATCATGTCATATTATTATATAGAAATTCGATTGACAATTGTCCACAATTATTTGTATTGAATTTTTGTACTGTTTCATAAGAATACCAGATTTGGGTTTTGTTATGAGTTTTCAAATAATTAACAAGTTCGATGGGTGGTTTCAAGTTTCCATGACTATCAAAGTAAAACGCTTTATTTTTATTTTTTATGTATGCAGTCCAATGAGTTCCTTGATTTTGTTCACTATCTAGATTCAAGATACCACATTCCTTCACTTTACATTTTTTGGGTAGGTTGTCACGCATAAATACACCTCTAAAATGTGGGATCTTCAATATTTTTACATATTTTAATATATCTATATTTGAAAGGGGTCTCTGTGGAAATTTTATTTGATTTTTTTTTTTTATGGATTTTTTCTTAATAGTGCCTCCTTTGTAGGGTTTAATGTATAATCCCCTGCCCTGCTTGGAAAGATTTTCCATTTCTTAATTGTGTCGATGTAATTCCTCAAGTTGCTCCTTTGATACTTTTATATCATTAACGGCCTTAGCTATTCCAGCTGCACCACCGCCTAAAGCTCCTAGTGCACCCAAAATTGGAAGTAATAATGGAAGAAATCCACCAATTTTTTTAGGAGGTTTGATAACTCGTTTTTTCTCCTTTCTTTCAGTTCTCCTCATCCCCATTCCAAGTTTCCGTTTACCTTTCATAATTCCAGTAACTGCTAGAGCAGCAATTCTTTCTCCTACCGAGGAATCTTTTGCTCTAACTCTTTGCCAAGCTTTATCCGCTAGAACTTTATCCGCCCGGTGTCGTTGAGGTAAATCAGTTGTTTGTGAGTAAGCGATATCGTGTTCTCGACACGCAGCATCCAACGGATTAATACCAGACTCCCCCCTATTCAATCTTTCTTCTAAATTTGTACCAGGACCACAAAATTGATAGCCAGGGATATGAAGCTCAACTGGTACTTTATTAATTAGAGTGTTTATTAAACCTCGACCTTTCCTCTTGGAGTGTTTGGAGGAAGTATACTTTCGTGAAGCATGTACAATCATTTTATACCTATAGAGGTTTGTGGGTATTATTTAAATACTATTTTTCAGTTTAAAAATTTGCAACAAGATTGTCTATCGATTTAATGCTATCTAATCAATATGTCCATCTGATTAATGTATAAATACTTTCGCAAAAAACAATTCTGTTTATTGATAGCTAGAATGCGGATAGAAAAACAATCGTTTTCCTTACCCATCACAAACCATGATGTGAAGAATTTTACGAAATCAATCCAAAAGCATGGTGATTTATTTGGTGGGGAATCGAAAAGGTGTCTCATTGTTGGACCATCTGCTTCAGGTAAAACCAATGTGATGTTGGCTTTACTTGAGCATCCAAATGGAATAAGATTTGCAAACGTTTACCTTTATTCCAAATCATTACAACAGCCAAAGTATGAATATTTAAGACAACTATTGGCACCCATGAAAGAGATTGGATATTTCGAGTATGAAAGCGATGAAAATATTATTCCTCCTCATGAAATAGCACCAAATTCAGTCATCATATTTGATGATATACCATGTGGAAGTCAAACTATAATAAGGGACTATTTCACGCATTCGAGGCATAAAAATACAGACTTTTTATTTTTCAAGGTTATTCATCAATTCAGAAAAGACTTATACGTGAGAACGCAAATTTGCTAATTTTATTCAAGCAGGATTCTATGAATTTGAATCATATATATAATGATCATTGTATGCTGGATATGTCATTTGAGCAATTAAAGGAACTCTGCGCACACTGTTGGAAAGAGCCTTATAGTTTTCTGGTTATTGATAAAGATTGTGAACTGAATTCTGGAAGATATAGGAAAAATTTTGATTCATTCATATATTTATAAAATAAATAAAAATGGATAAGAGGATGGCTGAGGAATTGATAAAGTCAAGAAAAGCTGTCAAGGATAAATATAATAGTCTAAAATTAGCTATGACCACTACACAATCACAACTAGAGCAAGCTTACAAACCAATAACTCAACCACTACAGCAACTTATTTCTAAAATAAATGAACCTTTCAACATAAAGGAAGAATTTGAAGAAGTAAAAGAAGAACCTGAAACTTCTATGTATTACGCAACACCATTTAAAAAACCTAAACCAAGTTTAACTTCAAGATTATTTTATGAGACATCAACACCTACAAGACCTACGACAAGAACTGGTAAAACCCCCATTCTACCGATGGAAATACCATCATTTTTTGATACAAGCCTTGCATCTGTTAGTCAATTACCATCTATACAAGAACCTAGTCAGTTACCTACCAATATACAAGAACGTAGTCAGCTACCAACTATACTAGAAACTAGTGTTATAGCTCAAACTTCCCCCGAAACCTCGGATAATTTGAATGTTTCAGATATATTGGAACAGTCAAGGCAATCGATTCAAGATTTAATCGACACTCAACCATATGAAATATGGTTACAAAGTTTTGATCCACTACCAAGAGTTTATATCGATGCTAGTGTGAAGGATACTGAACATAATTTTGATCATCATTATGGAATAGTACATGATGTAGATACTGATAAATTCTATTTGGGGACCACACTTAAATTTGTAGAAATTATTGGAAAAAATGTAAAAGTAGATGGAAAAATTTATGATGGTACAAAAGGATTGTACGAATTACTATTTAAAAAATATCCTAAAGACTATGAAGATGAGGATTTGGATAATTATATGGATATTTTAGCTAAAACCAATGCATATCGAAGAAATTCTGATCCAAATGAACGTGTGCAGGGAAATGGATCTTCAAAATATATAACCATAATAGGACCATACCTACAAAAACATGGCATAACAAAAACACGACACATCAAACCATTATATTCTCGTTTTTTAAAGAAACTGAAACCTCCAATAAGTAGTAGTAGTAGAGCAGCTCGGACAGGAAAGGGATTGTGGAAGATTAATAAAAGAGATACAGACTATGTTTATTGGAATAATATCAACGAACTTGTCGATAGATTGAGACTAATAACAGCTTCTATGAGAGCTGGTCATACTGGTCATAATAATGAAATCTTATCAATAATCGAAGAACTGCGTGAAGCTAAAGTCATTGCATAAATACAATCTCAAATACGTAAAACGAATCAATCTGAAAATGTCACTCAACAAGTTCGGTTCTCATTTATTCAAGAGAGATGAAACAGAAAACAATATCAAGTTATTTAATCTTTCTGAGGTTAATTTATCTTATGTAATGGTTTTACCATTTATTGGCCGATATGTAGAAGGCGAGACAAATTTTGTTTTAATGCCGGATGGAAAACAATCATATAGATTTCCTTTCGAACAGGGAAACATTTTGTATGGAGAATATTTAAAGAAAGATGTCTCATTGTTAATTAATGGTAAAGGGGGAAAATTAGAAAACAGAAGTGTTAAAAAAAATGACTTGATTGCGTTTAGACGTGAAGCTAATAGTGAAATAAAAGAATTTTATGGCGAATTACAAATAAAATGTCCTGTATTGATTGAAAATAAAACAGTTCAATAATGAATACTATCAAAGAAGATGTGGTGAGTGAGCTACACAAACCAGCCAGAAGATTTTTTAAAAGAAGAGCAGTAATTGTAAAGGGAATCAATGATCTTTTTCAAGCTGATTTAGTTGAAATGCAACCATATTCAAAAATAAACAAAGGATATAGATATATTTTGGTCATAATTAATGTGTTTTCAAAATTTGTTTGGGCAATTCCTGTCAAAACCAAAACTGCTAAGGATGTGACCACAGCAATGAAACTAATTTTAACCAGTTTAAAAATACCTCCTAAAAATTTGCAAACAGATCATGGAAAGGAATTTTTTAATACAGAGTTCCAAGATTTGATGAAAAAATTCAACATCAATCACTACTCAACATTTTCCAACATGAAAGCTAGCATCGTAGAAAGGGTGAACAGAACATTGAAAAACAGAATGTGGAAAAAATTCAGTTTGCAGGGAAACTATAAATGGTTAAAAATATTACCTGAGATAGTATCAGAATACAATAATACCAAACATTCTGTTATTGGAATGAAACCTATACAAGTATCTAAAAAACATGAAAAGCAGTTACTATCAAAAGTTTATGGTCGTATAAAAACAATGACTCCTTCAAAATTCAAAAAGGGGGATTATGTACGAATAAGCAAGTTCCGGGAAATGTTTTCAAAGGGCTATACGCCAAATTGGTCAAATGAAATATTTGTGATTGAAAAGATTAAAATTTCTAATCCCACAACATACATTTTGCTAGATCATAGAGGTGAGGAGATACAAGGTGCATTCTATCAGGAAGAATTACAGAAAGTTAAACATCCTGACGTTTACTTGGTTGAGAAAATTCTAAGACGGAAGGGGAATAAAGTTTATGTTAAATGGCTGGGAATGGATACTACTCATAATTCATGGGTTATGAAAAATAATGTATTGTAATATCTTGTAATTCAATAAAAACACTTGCTAGTAGATAATTCTTTTATTTCTATACAAATATCCTAGAATGGGTAGCATGATACAAAAAATGAATGCAAAGATTGATATAATGACTAATTCTATATGATTTTCACATTCAAACGAATCAATAAGTACATTCCAGTTTGTTGGTTCAAAATTTTCATCTACAAAATAAAGTCTTAACTTGTAAGCTAAATATGACACATTACTAAAGGACTCATCAATTTTATAGCTAATCAATCCATTATTAACAATCAATTTTTTCCAGTTTGATGGCCAAGAGTCATTATGATTGGCTGATACGCAAATAAACGTTTCTTGTATATTTAAATCTACTTGTATATACAAGGTATTGTTAAAAAAAGCGCTCAGAAACAATACTCCTGCTGGAAGTCCTGTTGACATCATCATTGTTAATTTTTTTTTTTTTATACTGAATGGATTATATTACTGTGACAATATTTATCTACTTTACTCCAAACCATCAGTTATTAAGCCTACTTCCCCAAATCTTACACAACAAATTTCTAGTCTAGACTGTAGTGGCCCCATGGGAGAGTGTCGTGACTGTTATCAATCAAACAGCGTTTATCATCTAGGGCATTAAGGGCTAATTTGGTTTGTTCAGTGCTGTAAACGGAATGTTTGACTGATCGGATTGTACATTGTTTAACCATTTTTTCCACATTTGTCTTTAAACATTTCACATAATCATCAAAAGTTATTTTGTTTTTTACAATACAAGACTTTACCCCTTTCGCTTTTTTCGTACATTTTTGAACACCTTGAATTTTATATGAGTACATTTTTGACCTCAATCCCACAAAATGTGTCATAATTCTACCATTTGCTTCATCCTTCATCAGCCCCAAAACTTTTTTATTTACCAATGGAATCTGATAAACGTTATCTGAAGGATAATCGCTGGTGTCAAATTTTGAAAGATTTTTTTTGATGAGTTCATCATACACATCATTACACTTGATTTCATAGATGAAACTATCCGTGTCTGTATACAGAAGCTTAGGTTTTTCGGAAAAAGATTTTTCAAGCATGAAATTATAATGAAAATCATACATTGCAATTTTTGAAATGTCCAAAATACACATACCGATGTAAAGTGGTTTATTGAAAATGAGATTCGTTTTCCTCATTTCTATAGCCACCAGATCTTTGGCGAAAATTGTTAGGTTATGAAATGCTGCATTGGAAATCAGATTGCTTGCACCATATCGACCCTCCCATTTATTAACCAGTTTCACAATACGATGTTTTCGAATGTTTTCCATTGTTTTACCAAATACAGCATTATTCATTAACTTGAAGAGATTTTTGCTGAAATCGTTAGTGGCTGTTGATCGAAGTTGAGTGTTTAGTTCGATGTATGACTTTAACCAAGGACTTTGCTTGAATTTCAAAATTCTATGTATTTGTGTAATTTTAATACCATTGCTCAGAGCTTGCTTTAAATTGCGGTAATGGATGACGTATTTTGTTTTGTTGTAAAGAGTTGTTAATAATTTAGGAAATTTGGACTTTGGAGGTGCCATATGTTCAGGACAGAATGGAAAATCGCTGTGCAAGTCATGAAGTGTTTCGGGGTATTCCAAATCTACCTCCAAAATATAACCCTCCGGAGCATCATCCTCGATTAAAGTAACATCGAAATTTGGTAAATCAATGGGATCAACCCACTCGAATCCATCGTATGGTAGATGTTGAATCATTGCCCACCCATAAAGATTATTCACATCGAGGTAGAGTAGGTAGTTTGATGGTTTGGATTCATCATATTCTGCCATGTATTTATTATTTGCTTCAGCATACCTATTTGAGCACATTGAAATTCCCCCTCTCAACCCCTTTTCAATAAACATAATTTGATCAATGTCTTTCAACAGCCTCAGCTCACATTTTGTATATTTCAGCATACAATCCCAAGTATAACCTGGTAAAGTGTAATACCACGCTGGGTCCAAACCATAAATGTTATGTGCATTGATTCTAAAGTTTTCAAAGACATCACTCAACAACAACACATCTGTTTTCAAATACAGATCGCTGTATTGACCCAAATTCTGAATATTGAATCCATCCCATACTTTTTGGGCATGTAAATACTCCTCATCACTGATATTTTCATCATATAATTTTGAATAGAACATTTCTTTGGGTGGTAAACTTGTTTCCTCCAATTTAGCCATGTTATCAACATAATCATAGCAAAAGACCCCCTTACGTCTTAATAATTCGAATTGGTTTGAATTACATGAAGCAAATTCCCTCTTTAGATTTATCAAATCACCCAATTTCAATGTAGATGCTAATGAACTCAAAGATGAATTTAAAAATCGTAGTGAATCGATATATCTAAACTTTATACTAGTTTCATCATCAAACTGAGTGAAAGAAATGTATTTTTCTTTATTAATTGGAAGAATACTGAATTTTTCCACCCTTCCTATGGCTTTTAAGATGAAATGGGAATCGTAACCTGAGAGATTGTGAAATACAATTGGAACAATGAATTGTTTCTTGAAATTTAAATTACAGTTTGAGTGAGCAAATCCTCTGACATCACCTGTAAAATGATCATGATCAACAACAATCTGATCTGTGTCAATAAACGGTTTTTCGCAAATGTGACACTCTTTTGCTATACTCTTGTCCAACACTTCTGACATGGGAACAACTTTAGACAACTTATCTTCAACAAATTTCGCAATATTTTTAAGTTGATCCCCTAACCAATCTAAACAATTTTCGCCGCGGTAGGTTTTGTGAAAGGTTAGCGAGTCGTCATAGGAACACTTGAATAAAAATCCAATACTGAATGGAATATGCTTTTGAAAATTGACAGTTTTCAAATGTGTTAATTCATCAGGAATTTTTTGTAAGATTGATTCAAAATCCCCATATATGATGAATGGCGCTTTTTGTTTATAAATGTGATTTCTGAACGAAACGTGATCATATTTGGGAAATGAAATCTTTGAAGCATTTTTTGTTTCACACACACTTGAATGTTCACTCAAGCGTTCCTGAGACTGAAAATAGTTCAAACATCTATCGCAAATGAATAGTTTGTGTCCATCTTTTTTAATTTGTGATCTCACTAACCTGGATAGATCCTTTATCAAACAATAATGATAGGAAATCTCAATCTCATTTTTAATATTTGGCAATGGTTCAAAATCATTAATTTTTGGAAAATATTTGTTTTGAATAATTAGTAAATTGACATGATTTTCCAACTTATTGTTCGTCAATCGACATGGTACAACACTGAAGAATTCGTTCTTTTTATTTTGAACCATTTCCAACATATAAATATTTACACTTATATCATTAATTTTTTCAAATTTATGAATTTTGTCAACTGTCATTGGAAAATCCAGGCCTTCCGTATTGAGGACGCGGGTGTAATGAGGATATGAGCTGTCTCTATCTGAATGGATTCTACTAGGATACAAAGCCGCGACTATACACCAATAAAAACATGCATCATCGTCATTTTTGATGTTGATACATGCTTTTTTCTTTGAAATTTGACTGGGCAGAGGAATGTAGGATGAAGCACCCACCCCAAAGCTATGCTTATTAATACAAATTTCTAGACTGATAATTTTTTTTAATGCCCACCCACTGTCACGTTCTTGAAAATCCTCCATTTTTTGTAAAATTGGTTTGCTTATACAATTTTGAAACCACTCAATCAAATCTGTACCCTTATCCAATACTTCATTTTTGGTATGAAAATATTTAAAATCAAGGTTTTCATTATTATTTTTGTTTACAATGAACTCACCACAAAAAGTCGCATTCACCTTTATAGCACTGAACACTTTCAAAATTTCGTTGATTTTTTCCTTGAGCAAGACAAAGGAATCATCAAAAAAATCCCCTAGATTCACGTGTGTTTGATTGATAATCACTCCAGTTCTTATGCGAGACTGAAAGGATGTTTTCAAGTCTTCCCACTTGACCCGCCTGGTAAGATTTTGTTCCATTCCTTCACCCACATGCGTCTTAGAGATTTGTGACTTGACAAGCATCCGGAACCTCTTCAAATGACCCAAATTGGTCACCAATTTTTTCCTAGATCCAATAGATATTGGTGCAGCCATCGCCCTTTGGAAGTCTCGGATGCTTCGATTCATTTTCAACAGCCACCGCTTTTTCTCCTCTTTTCTGACGGCACATAACTTGGGGTATGCCTCTTTGAACTTTGTCACAATGTCACTACTCAAAGAGGCAATTTCTTCGAAAGAACTCATGATTTGATCTATCTAAAATTGATATTTTAAAACACCACTTAAATGGGGCGAGTGGGTTGACTTACCAATGCAGCAGATGATAACAATGAAAGAGAACTAATTTCAACTAGCTTATTAATTTGATGTTGGTTATTTGGAGCGATAGGTTGAATAAACGAACTGTCTGATGTCTCGATTACAAATGAATCTCTAGACCACAATCTCCTATGTTAATAATTAGAAAATCACATCCTGCACTGGGCATATTGTTTGATATCATACCAACCGCAATAACATGAGTCACCATTTCCTTTTAGCAGGACGTTGTCGATAATTGCAGCGTTGACTATCCTCATTGACTTTCAACAATTTACTACTACATACATTTGCTATTCAATCCATATTTCCATAAATCTAACTATAAACAGTGACAACAATGCAATTTCATCTTATCAGCTGGAACGTGATAACAATTTCCTGCACAAATATACGATCTTGGTTCCGCCTAATTATTTTAACCACCGGAAGTCCATAAGAATAACATGGGGAGATAAGACTAAAATGATACAAAGCCAAATTCAAGCAATTCCACATTCAAAATGCACATTTTAAAATTCTATACATTGCGCGCCACATACTTTGGTTCCGCACACCACAAACAAACGCCATGACGTCATACCTTCAAATCTCCACATTCCGCACACTTTTTTTTGCACACCCCGTATACAGAGATAACACACTATCTCAACCAATCAGAACGCTCCATTCTTGGCTCCGCCCACTAATTCCAACCACCGGAAGTCCATAAGAATAACATGGGGAGATAAGACCAAAATGTATAGAACTCAAATCTCCACATTCCGCATACTTTTCTTTTTTTTTTTGCACACCCCGTATACTAAACAAAGATAACACATATATGAACGGAAGTCTGTGTGATAAGACATGCGGAGATAAAAAAATTACATTTCGTGATCGCGGCGCCACCTATCGGAATTTTTGTGCAATGGTCCAGAAGTGGGTTAGCTATAACTACTGAATTAGCTTCACTTTTTCTATCATCACAATGTTTCTCCAAAACTTCTTTGGCATTGGCCAAAATATCGAAATATAAATCTGTAAATTTTGATCTTTCTTGATGTTGTTTATCAATCTGATCCAATGAACACGTCATTTCAATCTCATCTTGAATTCCTTCAAATTCAGTGATCAAAATTTCCAGTTTATCAACTCTAATCTGTAATTCGATAATCTCTTTTGAATCAAGTTGCTCATCAGCTACAAATTTGACATGCAAAGCCTCAAAATATTTTGAAAAACTCGTCAATTTAAACTTGATATTGCCACGTTTTCGCACTAATGTCTCAAGTTCAGACATTTTAATTGCTTGTTAATCAAATTGCACGATAATCTAATCTTATTGTACCCAAATGGAACCAATAATGTCAAACAATAGTAATCAAAATATACCTGTCAGTTAATCTTCGAATTAATCAAAATTTCAATCTCTCAAAACGCTTTGAACGACCCTCGTTATCCACAAAATCGTAATCGGAATTCAATCAAATCAATGACGCTCAAAACCTTTTTTCTAATAGCCAATAATCAGTAATCAGTAATTAATCAATGCAATGAACTTGCCCTTGGCCTTTACTATCAAAATCTATCGTAACGTATGACAGTACCTCTATCAGTGCTCGTCGAGAACAACACTAAATATCAATAATCAAATAATCACGTAAAAGATATCATAGGAATAATGAATCAATTAGTCATACCATCATACCATCAATCGTCATCAATGCCATCAAATCTTTCCATCAATCATCATCAATGTCATCGAATAATCTCTTCTTCACCTTCCGTGAATCAGGAAAACTTCACTGTCTCGGCAGCAATCAGCTATCCGACGAGATGGACCAAAAACTATGGCTGGTGTTGCAGCACCTCTTCAACGTAGTGGACTGTATCTTTTAATTGTGAAACAGGGCAATTTCTTTCAACTGCATTTATTGCAATACTGATACAATACTTTTTTTAATTATTATAGAAAACATATGAACAAAATAGAGTAACTATAGAGCCATCTCAATCTAGTGATCTCGAACTGGTATTAGAGAGGTAGACTGCTGCGTTATGCAATTATTGAAGTTCACTTATCAGTGGTACTGCATGGGAGAGAGGAAGAGTCCGTGTTTTGCTGGCTGGGTATGCTTCAATTCCTGAGAGGAGCGAGATAATTTTGTGGGCTCGCCTGGATGGGAAGATGAAAGAAGGAAGCATCGTGATGTTTGAGCCTAAAATACACGATTCTAAAGTAGGACGAGGCATTGCATGTGGAAAGAGCCTGGTTCATGTGGGAAAGACTGTGCCCGTAAGAGTGATGAACGTCAATTATCACTCTGTAAGTTTGGCAAGGGACACAGTTTTGAGGCTCTGCTCGTCAATTTCCTCTGTGGTGCGACAAGTATGTGAGACTGAGAAGACCATCTCTGAGTTCACCGGAGAGATGAAGAAGTTAGTTGTCACCTCTTCAAAAGAACTGGTTATGAAACAAAAACAACGATTGAGAGGCCTGATAAGGAATTACGGCGACATCTTCGACAACGGGACTGTGAAAAAGGGCCGAACGAACGTGGCCAGCACACCATCGACACAGACGGAGCACGACCGATCCGCCAAACAGCCAGAAGACAACCTTTGGCCAAGAAGGAGGAGGCGGACAAGATAATCCAGGACATGAAGAAAGGCGGTGTCTTCGAGCCTTCTAGTAGTACGTGGTCATCGCCAGTTGTACTAGTTAAAAAGAAGGACGGTTCAGCTCGATTCTGTGTGGACTATCGTCAGCTGAACAACGTGACGAAGAAAGACAGATACCCGCTACCACGGATCGACGACACTCTGGATACCTTGGCCGGATCGAAGATTTTCTCAACCCTGGACTTCAAAAGCGGATATTGGCAGGTGTAAATGGCTCCCGAAGATCGAGAGAAGACTGCTTTCAGCGTTGGAGCTGGGCTGTGGCAGTTCACGGTTATGCCATTTGGGTTATGCAACGCGCCTGCTACGTTCGAGCGGCTGATGGAGACTGTGCTCAAAGGACTATCCTGGTCAACATGGCTGGTGTACCTGGATGACATTATTGTGGTTGACAAATCATTTGAAGACCATCTGAAGAACTTGGAGGAGGTATCCCAAAGACTCAAAAGTTCCGGTTTGAAGCTGAGTCCAAAGAAATGCCAACTGTTCCGGAGGAAAGTACAATACCTGGGTCATATCTTGTCGGCTGAGGGGGAAGCCGTTGACCAGCAAAAGGTGGAGGCAGTCAAGGAGTGGCCAGTACCAAAGAACTTCCACGAGCTAAGAAGTTTCCTGGGTCTGTGCACGTACTACCGGCGTTATGTCCAGGGTTTTGCGAACATCGCCCGGCCTCTTCACAGGCTCACAGAGACGCTTCCACTGGGACGAGACTTGTCAGGAGGCCTTTGACACGCTTAAGGGGGCACTGGCCAGCGCGCCCATCCTAGGCTACCCACTACCTGAGGGGAACTTCATCCTGGATACAGATGCCAGCAATGTAGGACTTGGTGCAGTACTGTCCCAGATCCAGCAGGGACATGAAAGGATGATCGGCTATTTCAGCAAAACCTTGTCGAAGCCGGAACGGCACTACTGCGTCATGAGAAGGGAGCTACTGGCAGTAGTCAAAGGGGTAGAGCACTTCTACAAGTACCTCTACGGGAGAAAGTTTCTGCTGAGAACCGACCACGCCGCGCTCAAATGGCTCCAAGAATCCGGAGGGTCAAGTTGCTCGTTGGATCAAGAGACTTCAAGAGTTCAACTTTGACACGGAACATCGAGCTGGATCCAGCCACAACAACGCTGGTGCTCTGTCCAGGAGACCTTATCCAGAACAATGTAAGCACTGTCAAAGAGCCAAGGAAAAGGAAGCGAGCACTTGCAGGACGACTGTGGTGGATGATTCCTGGCAGTCCAGGTCACTTCGAGAGGACTAGGCGGAAGATCAAGACCTGAAGCTTGTCATCGGATGGAAACAGGCGGGCCAACGACCAACCTGGCAAGAAGTCGCGCGATTCTCGACCACCGTGAAGTCCTACTGGGCTCAATGGGACTCGATGGTTCTTGATGACGGCATCCTGAAGAAAGTGGTGAAGAATCTGGATGGCTCAGAAGATCGGAAGCAGATAGTGATTTCCCGAAGCCGACAGACAGAAGTGATGAGGAAAGTCCACGATGGCGTCACGGGTGGGCATCTAGGAGTGATGAAAACGCTGGAAAAACTGCGAGCGCGGTTCTACTGGGTCAACTGTCAAGTCAATGTGAAGGAATGGTGCAGAAAATGTGCCGTATGTGCGGCAATAACGGACCCCAGAAACGGCCAAAAGCTCCTATGCATCAATACAACGTGGGAAGCCCCTTTGAAAGGATCGCAATCAACGTGGCTGGACCGTTTCCTGAATCGGACAAAGGAAATAAATACATCCTGGTCGCCATGGATTACTTCAGCAAGTGGGCTGAAGCGTATGCCTTGCCAAACCAGGAGGCGGCTACCGTTACCGATGTCTTGATTAGGAAATGGTTTTGCCGTTTCGGTGTACCATTGTAGCTGCATTCGGACCAGGGCAGGAAGTTCGAATCGACGCTATTCCAGAACGTCTGCGATGTCTTGAATATCAAGAAGACAAGGACAACGGCGTTGCACCCACAATCGGGTGGCATGGTGGAGCGAATGAACCGAACCATCAATCAACACTTGGCCAAAGTTGTCTCTGACCATCAAAGAGACTGGGATCAACATCTCCACCTGTTCCTCATGGCGTACAGATCAGCATTTCATGAATCGACGGGCGAAACACCTGCCAGGATCATCATAGGTCGTGAACTCTGGCTGCCCTGCGACTTGAAGTTTGGCTGTCCGCCTGGTGAAGATGTCGCTGGGGAAGACTACGCAAGTGATCTTCGTCAAAAAATCGACGATATCCATCAACGAGTCGGACTAAACATCCAAAGTGCCAGCGACAGGATGAAAGAGGCATACGACGTGAAGGCCAAAGAAGGAGGGTTCCAGGTTGGGGATTTGGTTTGGCTTCACAACCCACAGAGGCGACGTGGATTCTCCCCAAAACAGCAAAGTTCTTGGGAGGGCCCGTATGAGTTTCTGGAGCGAATCAATGACGTCGTCTACCGGATAAAGAAACCACCACGAGGCCAAAGGTTGTTCATTTTAACCGTTCGGCCCCGTATGCTGGAGACCATCAGGAAGGTGACGTGAGGCAAATCAAGTCATCCAACGGCCAGAAAGTCCTGAATGGCGTCGTTCGAGAACAGCAGCTGGATTTGTTCAACGCACCGGCGGAGTACGCATTAGCTCACTTGGTAACTGAAGACCTCAGCATGAGAACTGGACTTGCTGCTGCATTCAAGGCAAAATTCGGGCAAATGGACCATCTGCGACGACAAAGGCCAGAGGTTGGGAAGACGCTTCAAGCCACGACAGGGACACGATACCTGTTTTACCTGGTGACAAAGAAGCTTCCACAACATCGGACCAGCTATAGTGGTGTTTGGAGGGCACTTTATGTCGAACGACCAACTGGACTGGAGAGTAGTAAGCGGCTGGAGGTGATCTTCAAAGAAAGCGGTATTGACATCCTGGTTTGCTGCTATCCGTCCCGGAAGACGAACCAGAGGACAGTGGACTGCTACTTCCATAGGACGTCAGGCTGCCGGTTTGGGGACAGTTGCCGATACCGACATGAGGGCAATTCGGGACGAATTGCCATGAGAAGGGGGCAATGTGACGAAAGATTGTTCAGTAAATGGTGAATGCGCCAAATCGATTGGCTTCTTGTACATTCTAGCGAGGCTAGATGGCGTCGAATATTCTTCGCTTTTCTCAAAATTTCTGGAATGTTCTTTCAATCCTGGCGAGGGTATATAATGAGATCCCTCATTTTAGCGAGTTAAGTTCTGAATACGTCGTGAAATATAAATCGTAAAACATAAATAAGCTGTGATTTTGTTTGTAAATAGTGAGTTCTGTACATAGTGACTTGTAAAATAAATTAGTTAAAGCTGAACAGTGTTTTCTATAGCGAAACTTGCTACAATATTATAAATTTGGCTGTTCAATATCTCACAAGGAAAACGCTTAAATACAACAAAAATATGTGTTAATGGTATTGATCTACCGCAAAAACGGGAGTGAAGGCACCAAAGACCAAAGCGGGGATGAGATCGGTTCAAAATCACATGTAACCTATAGGAAATAGCTTTCAACACAATCGCAGTCTTTTCCTGATGACACTTATGAGGCATTCGTATAGGCTTGATTATTCCTGTCTTTTTCATCGGCTGAAAATCGGCTTCACTTGCCGCACATTGATGAAATAGGGAACCCGAGGTATATTTTAATAATACGTATATGATTTGATGGTAAATAAAAAGAAATGGGTCATAAAAAGACCAGTTATTAGCATTTTTTTAAATTTAAAACGTTTATTTTAGTAACTCCATTAGTCGAGAACTTTCAAGTTTTTATTCTGGGTAACTATTCTACTCTATATCAAGAAATTTATAAAAAAACAGGTGTTGATTATGAGTCTTCCGAAACATTACCAAAAAAAATCATATATGTAGGTACATACATACATACATAACTTCCGGATAAGTTGAAAAACTTTCATTATTTTTCTCAAAATTCACTTTCCGTGACTTATGGGGTTTCGCAAATAAGTGAATCACTTTTCTTATAACCAAAATTCTCGGGTACTCCTTATTGTATGCTCAAAATATTGCTGATCATTGAATTAATCTTCAAAAAGACATCTAAACATGGATATATTTTTGACAAAGTATTGTCAGTTATAAACTTATATGTGTGATTATTTCGAAATAAAGACGATATTAAAAAAGCGAAAAAAGATGAAGGAAAATCGAAAACCGTCTCGAGGAATGAACGAAACAATAATTTAAGCATATCAAAAAAGGCTTGAAAAAATTTTTGTGAGAAAGAGGTGACAGACAAAAAAGCGTATTTTAACAGTTCTTTCTTCTAAAGTGTGGTGCAAACCGCATATTTTTTCAGCGAATCGTTGTTGAAATTGACAGATCAAACATAAGTGAACATTTCGTAACTTTTTTTTGTTGAGTAGTTTATACCAACAATAATAATTTCTAACAATACATTCTTTTTCTATTGTGAAAAATGGAATATGCCCTCTTTGTAATTCGAAGAAAAGAGAACGAACGCAAAATATTCTATAAATCCAACAATGAACGAAGCAGATGATATAAGGGGGATTTGTTCAACTCATTCCTTTTTTTGTAGGACGTGGGGGGCAACCGATGATGCGACAGATGTGGCTGACGCTCGTGAGAGAAAAATCCAAGAAAATGTATGTTGAAACGTATATCGAAGTAGTTGAATCTTGGGTATTCGGTCCTAGTCGGTCAAGACTACCCTCCTTTGAAACGTATATCGTTAGGAAAGAAAGAGAATGTACTTGAACAAAATAAATGAACGGATTTTAAATTCTTGAATGAAGATGCCGAAACACTCATAACAGTTCTACTGAATCCAGCAATTTAAAAAATGTGTTTTCGAGCAATACTTCGTCTCCTAAATGACGGAAAATCGGATGTGGGTTGGTAAAATTCTCAAGAACTGGCCGGTTCTTCAGAAAAATGGTAGAATACTCTTCAATTATCTTCCAAGACCTCAATAGTCGATTCACCATATCCGGAGAATACCATATCATAACTATTATTCCCAAAACTCAGCATGATCTTCTAATAGTGAAAATGTTCACCTATAAAAAATATTGCTTATTACAAGAAAAAACGACATAATATCAAGTGACTTTATTCACTACGACTAGAAAGAAATGAGTGGTCTCTTATGAATCATCATTACAAGTTTCCATATTCCAGTTGACACAGCGATATTACAAAAAAAATCCCAGCACGTTCCAATTCAGAGACATCAGAGGTAAACTGTGGCATTGGGTGGTACGAATAATGAAAAAAACCTAAATGCTATTACTCCAATACTATCTCCACCAGTTTATTTATAAAGTCTATAAGTCTATTTCAAGAAAAGCATTTAACTGTTCTTTATTCATACCACCCATTATCTTGATGTATGCAAATCATTCCAGTTGATTCCAGTTGATTCCAGTTGACTAAGAAATGTGTGACTACTTTTTCTGTGTGTGCAAATGTGCAAATTGCAAACTTATGAAATGTTCAATTTCTTGTGGATCTTGAAAATACAGTCGTTATAGAATCGTACCCTCAAACAACTCGAGTATTTTCAAAAAAACAAACATAGCTAACAAAAAAAAGATCAAGTACACTGATAATGATGAGATCGGTATTTGGGGAAAAAGCCATTGATTTAAATATTTAAATCAATAAAAAAAGGATGTTTGCTCGAATTAAAATACGTCCAGTGCTCATTTTTATAGAGAACGAAAAAAATAAAATGGAAAAAGAAGTTTCAGTTACAACTGAGTTCTGCCGAATGTAAAGATATGCGCTGAGATAAGTTATTCCCCATTTGAAAATTGAATTTTTCCGATTCTTCTAGAGAGAATGCAGTTTATTAAATATATTGAATATGGAGATATCTGTGGTTTGCGAAAAATGGCTATTGTTGTTAGATCTCTATCATTCAATCAAACCTTTCCAAACATTTTCAGATCATGTACTCGCTTTCATTATTCTGGAGCCACATGACAACTGGAACTATAATTGCATGTATTGATGAGTTATAAACATTTCTGAAAGAACGAAGACATCCATCTCACTACTATCCAATTATTAATGAATAAAAAAAAAAATGCAAATATTTCTTCAATATTCAAAAGTCCTTGATGACAGTTTATACATGTATAATATACCTATATTCAATATACAGTCGCGAACAAAAGTTTGGAAACAGCCTAAAATGTCATGATAACTTGGAACCTGCATCAGTTAATAAAAGAACCGATGGTGCATTTAAAAACTTTAATCCATTTGTCAGTTTGCGTGTTCTGGCGAATTTTTCCAAAACATTTTTCAGTACCGTTTGTTCACATTAAAAAAAAAGGACACTTTTCAAAACATTTTTCTGTGTAGTTTTTGATGAAAATGACTAGCACCATTCTAGAGAGGGGCAAAAATTATATACTTCCTGAAAATTTCACAATAATTGAACAAAGTATAGCCTAGATACAAAATCTTAAACTTGACCCATTTTTCATGATTTCTTCAAAAATGGGTCATTTTTGTCAAGTTCAAGTTCTCACTTCTAGACTATCCTTTGTTCAATTATTGTGAAATTTTTAGAAAGTACAAAATGTTTGCCCCTCTTTTGAATGGTGCTAGTCAGTTTTATCAAAAACTACACAAAAAAGTTTTGAATAGTGTCTTTTTTTAACGTGAAAAAAGGGCACTGTTTTCAAAAAAACTTGCCACGACACGCAAACTGATGAATGGATTGAAGTTTTTGAATGCACCCTCGGTTTTTTGATAACAGGATCAAAGTTATGATGACATTCCAGGCTGTTTCCAAACTTTTGTTCGCAACTGTATGTATATTAAAGGGTCATCCAATAAAAATGTCCTACTTTTTGGTTTAAATTCAAGATAAATCGATAATTTTTCATTTAATTTTCAAGCACAATACAATTTATGATATGAAGAAATATTTTCGGTAAAGAGCTGAAGCTTTAAGTAGTGCGAATTCGAGACATCTAATTTTTGATCAATCTCACTGAATGAGATAAGCCCTAATTTCATATTGCCACCGCTCATATAACAATATAGAATGCTCACTCTAGGTAAAGTAGCACATCGTTTTCGTAGCACAGAATATACGTGCCCGATATTTGAAAAGCACGAGTTGACAGCGCTTTTTGCAATAAACTGATTACGTCCGTCGTTGAATAGACTGACATTCTCGCAGCGGGTGAACGGGGCAAGATCACCGAACAAATATGATGTTATTTGTTCGGTGGGAAGGTGTTGGGAACTTCGGTCCTTCTTGGTCCGATTTCGCGCACTTCGCAGAGTGAACCTTCTTTATTATTATATGTTCGGTGATATTACATTGGCAATTATTATTCTATTATTTTTCAAATCCTCAGGGTGCCGATTCTGGGACCGATAGAACGTTAATATCGAGAGAAGTAAACGGGGAAGTATATAAACTGATCGTTTACTACTCTCGATATGACCCCTCTATCGGTCCCAGAATCAGCACCCAGGTATCTTTGGTGTATCAGGATCGACCTTTTCCATTGGATAAAGTCATTAAAAAAAAAGTTTTAAATGGCAAAAAATCAACAAACCCCATACCATTCCCGTAACAAACTGCAAAACGGAGCTGTCATACCGGCAAACACTCTTTTGGTTAGATCAGTGTGAAATAATGCGACCGATGGCCTGATCCTTTGAGACCGCGGAATCAAGCTTGAACTAGTTCTGACTTATCAGTCGACAACTAGAATGAGAAGAAGTTAGGAGGTTTATGCCGCGTTTATAGCGCATCACTGATTTTAAACAACGCATACATAATAGGTTTTATTTAAAGTTGGGAACAAGTGTCAAAGAATATTATCTTGAAATTAGTGTATGGTATTAATATTTTTAATCTGAAGACTGTTCACAAATTCTATTAGAGGTTTAGCGGAGTTACATTCTATTGAGAATATGATAACATTATAGCAAGAAATTTGGCCAAAATGCCGTGCAGTTGAAAATAAAAAAATCGTATTGAATGGCCCTTTAAATACAACTTAATATTAACATCACAGTCCAATACCATTCTAAATATTTTTTAAATCATAATATTTCAACTAAACAACAAAAAACAAGTCAGCGCCATCTTATCGAATTGACGTGATAACCAAATTTTTGAAATTGGTCCAAAAAACGTTCTTTTTCATTTTTCAAGGAAAAGTTTTATTTTAAATTATCTATAGGAACAAAAAGTGATCAAATTTTATCAATTAACATTTTCTGCAAACCTTTCTATATATATTTGATCCCGATACACGGGATTGAAAATGTGTTTGATATCACGTTCAACTCGGAATATCCTGTCCTTAAATCGTGTTCTATCCCTAGCATACATCTCCCAAGGTCCTTTTCTGGCGGCCTGATAAGCATACGACCATGTTATCATGTGATGTACTTGACAAAGCTCCTTTTCGGTAGCAAAATGAACCTGGAAAAAGTATAGCAATCAGGAGAAGTAGATAAGTGTGATAGCATTCATTGATCATGTAAGCAAATCATATATTTTTTGAACGAGGCATCCAGAAAGTAAGGAATCAAATATAAAGGTAGTTTTGAAAAATCTAGAACAAAAAAAAAACATACAAACACAAACAGCACGCAGATCGGTTTTTTTGAAAAATTGAGAATGGAGATTAGTAATGTGTTTTTGGGAAAGTGTTTCCATATCCACGGAAAAAATGGACAAAAATAAAATAAATTATGAATAGATAAAAAATCAAGTATGCAGCCGGCAGAGCACTCTGCGTCAACGCGACAATATTTATGTTTTTTATCCCGAAGAAGAAATTTCCGTCCATCTGTCGGTCGGGCGGACTTCGGCTATCGAAATTCGGATTCAGCATTTTCGGACTTCAGAATCGAGTCGTACGTAATTTTTGGAATATGCGCATGCGCGGATAAAATGGTGGTAAAAAAGCCTACTGACAATCAAACTTGAAGATGCTCTGCTTTTCCAGAGTCTACGGAGACTATGAAACCAGAAAAAAGTCATATGATTATGGAAAAATTTCAAAACGTTGCTGCCTGAGAAGAGATGATAAGTTTCAAATGATATG
Source organism: Orchestes rusci (assembly GCA_958502075.1). NCBI lineage: Eukaryota > Metazoa > Arthropoda > Insecta > Coleoptera > Curculionidae > Orchestes > Orchestes rusci. Next base: position 75,051,849 of record OY293303.1, read on the forward strand.
GGATTACAAATGATGATCTCATCAAAGAGGGATCCAGTATTTGAATATTGCAACCGGATTCAACAAATATTTTGATCAGAGTAATGGTGACGTTGTTTTTACATCCAAATAAACGAAAATATAGATGAACCTCTGAAATAAGTGAGTAAATACACATGTCAATGGAGTGAATTTTGTTTTATTTTTTTGTTGTGAAGGTGGTTGAAGTAATATGCAACAGAATGCTCCAAATCAAATCAAATCAAAAAATGCTTTATTGTCACATTTTATATTAAAATGTTGACAAAGCTGTGTAAAAAATTAAAATAAAATGAAATAATACTAACAATAATTGCGAAAAAAAAACAGTATTTAAAAAAAATAGAAATAAAATAATCTAACAAACAACAAATTTCATAAGAATAATTCTTATTGAAAATAGAAAGATAGCAGGCAGATAAACTACAAACACGTTCACTCGATATATGTAGAGACATTTTTCAAGTCAGTGAAGCTGATCGTCGAGGTACTCATGTGTGCTGTAGTAAGCCTTCTCGACCAATAGTTTTTTCACTCTCTTTTTAAACTGTTTTGTATCCAGAATCGTTTTTAGTGAGGAGGGCGAGTGATTGAAAAGCTTCCTACCACTATATATCAGGGAATCCTGAACACATGCTGAGGATGGATTTGGCAGCCTAATGTTGTTTACAGAGCGTGTGGAATAGGGTGTTGAGTTCACGAGTATCGTGTCTTTATACTTCTTGAGGAGAAGGCAAACTGTCTCTAATATAAAAAGAGAAGTTGGGGTTAGGATTTTTTTTAATGAAGAGTGCCTGCATGGTTCTCTTGGTTTTGCACCAAACAAGTATCGGATTGCTCTTTTTTGGATTCTGAATAAGCTCAGCATTAGTTGCCTTGTACAACATACCCAAAAACTCACACCATTGTAGTATATGTATATGTATCTAATAATAATAGGGTATAGAAATAAGAAATAGATAATTATAATTATTATATTCAAATAATATTAATAACACCCAGTACATTATAATGGTGTAATATGTAAGTAGGTTCATTGACATATTATTGTCAATGTAAGCAAGAATTATTCAGGTGGTTAATTATAAACAATTATTGTGAAACATGTATTGTAATTGCAATTATTGGAAAATAGAATACTTTAGAATAGACGGGGCTGGTCGTATTATTGAGTGACCCCACAAAACCCAATATATTACATGGCGATCCTGCCGAAAAACATGGAAAGTTCCATGAAAAATTGATAGAAGTCGAGAAGCCTCTTTGGATGGATTGTTGGAAAGGAAAATCAAAAGCGAAGTGGCCAGAAGTAGACAAGTCTAGGAGTCGAATGGAAATGGTACCTAACGAAAACATAAATGGAAATGGTAATGGAAATGGATATGGAAATAGTATAAAAATGGTTATGGAAATGGAAATGGAAATGGTTATGGAAAAAGTGATGGAACCGGCAATGGATGAAAATGTCAGTGCCAGACGGGTTTAGATATCTATTGGAGGATGCCCGAGTATTTTGCAGAAATTTGAAAAAAGACAGTTTGGGAAGACGAAAATGTATAAGAAGTGTTAACCGTAAGTTAATTAAATTAGATGGGTTAAGGTCAGAGTTAGAAAATTGTAGGAAAAATTTTAATTCAGGTCAGTACGATTCAAAAGTTGTTGCTTCAGTTAGACAATACGTCAAGGAAATAGATAAAGTTTTCAGTTTAATTCAGAGTACGTTAGATTCACGCTTATTAGAAGTAGGAAAATCTGATGATACAGGAGATGAACAGGCCAATTCTTCCGAGTCTGAGAGTGATTTAGTCCATTCAAAAGAGCACCAAAATCTAGTAGAGTCAGAAAAAATGGGTGAAAAATTTGATTTAAAGACGGCATCAAGCTTGTTGCCCGTAATGAACGGTAATGAACTTGTCACTAAACAGTTAGTAGATTCTATTGAATGGTATGACTCTCTCTTGGACCAGGCGGGAAAAACTTTATTAACTACATATGTTCTGAAAACACGTCTTTCTGAGGGGGCTAAGTTGAGGTTAAAATCGGCGTATGCTAGTAACGATATTTTAATTCAGGATATAAAATCAAATTTCATCTCTAAAAAGTCGCCGGCGGTCTTGTCCATTAAACTAAATTCAGCTAAGCAACGCGGCAAATCAATCGAAGAATTTGGTAGATCGATTGAAGAAATGTTGGTCGATCTAACAATTGCTCAAGCTAATGGTGATGCTAATACTGCTGATGTTCTTAGACCGGTGAATGAAAAAATCGCGATTAATTCCTTTGCAAATGGTTTACAAAGTAGTGAATTGCGTACCATAATTAAATCTCGAAATTTTCAATCGATAAGCGAAGCTGTCAGAGTGGCAAAAGATGAAGAATTGTCATTCGAAACACCTAAATCTTGTTTCCAAATGCGAGGTAATAATAAAACTTTTCGGGGACAAGCAAACTTTCACAGGCAAACCAACCCGCGGGGGGCACCACTTCAGCGCTACGGCTCAAGAGGAAGCTACGGTAATCGTGGGGGTAATACTAATAGTTACCAGTTTCACCAAAATTCCAATTCACGCGGGTATAGACATAATCAATTCGGTCGATCAAGGGGAGGTTTCCAAGGAGGTAGGAATTTTTCAAGAAATAGCGAAAATAGGGGTAGAACTTATTTTTTGAACAGTGGCGAGCGATCAAACTCAAGTTCACATAATAATGAAATTAAAGATACATCGGCCGACATGTTTTTTCGTCCCTAAAGAAGAATATATAACAAATATTAATGGTCTAAATTACATAATTGTTAAATGCGAAAATAAAAATTTAAAACTTTTAATTGACACAGGAGCATCTGTAAGTGTTCTTTTTAAAAACTCCGTTAATTCATTTAACAATATAGATTACTCAAAACGCGTCAAAATACATGGAATTTCTGGGTCAACAATTTCTCAAGGTAGCGTGCATATTGAATTACAAGTAAATCATAGTAACACAGTAGTGGGTCATGAATTTTTGCTCATAGATCCATTTGATGACGAGTTTAATGGAGTGTTGGGTTCAGATTTTTTTATACACTACTCAACCAAAATTGATTTCGAAACATTTACGTTAGTTTTTTGGTTGAATAATGAAAGAATCTGCTTACCGATGAGCTCGAATCATGATCAAATCACATCTATTCCTGCGAGGTGTGAAATTATTAAATACTTTGACGTTAGCACAAATCATGATTGCATGATTTTACCTGAGGAACTATCCGAAGGAATTTTTGTTGCTAGTGCAGCAGCTAGCCCAAAGTTCAATAAGATTCCAGTTCGAATTCTAAATGTACGTGAGAGTGAAGTACAATTAAAAAATTTCAGACCAAAAATAAAACCACTTGACGAGTATGAAATCTGCACCTTCAATGATACTGATAAAACTGTCGATAGAATAGAGGAGATTTTAGGCATGTTGAAACTGGATCATTTACAGCTATCCGAGAAGTATTCAATTCAAAAAATTTGCTCAAAATATTCAGATGTGTTTTACTTAGATAACGACTCTTTTACGACTACAAACATTTATAGACAAAATATTAACTTACACCCTTATTCGGCACCCGTATATGTTAAACCATACAGGTTGCCACAGTCACAGAGGGAAGAAGTAAATAGACAGGTAAAGGACATGTTAAAAAATGGTATAATAGAAGAGGCAAAGTCACCATGGTCCTCTCCCTTATTAGTGGTACCGAAGCATGCGGACGAAAAGGGAAATAAGAAATGGCGTTTAGTTTTGGATTACAGACGTTTAAATGACTGCATTCAAGATGATAAATTTCCCTTGCCTTGCATAACAGATATTTTAGATTCATTGTCGGGAGCGATCTATTTTACGCATCTAGACTTATCACAAGGTTATTACCAAATAGAACTTGAGAAAGAAAGCAGACAGTGTACTGCCTTTGTCACCGACAAAGGGCAATTTCAAATGACAAGACTACCAATGGGTCTAAAGATAAGTCCGAGTTCTTTCTCAAGGGCTATGTCAATAGCAATGGCAGGCTTAAATAATTCATCGTGTTTTGCTTATCTGGACGATCTAGTTGTGTTTGGGAACAGTTTGGCTCATCATAATCAAAATTTAGTAAAAATATTAGACAGATTGCGGCAAGTCAACTTGAAACTAAATCCAAGAAAATGTGATTTCCTTAAAAGAGAAATTTTATATCTAGGTCATCTGATATCGAAAGAAGGGGTAGCTCCTGATCCGGAAAAGTCTAAGGCAATTTTAAATTTTCCAGTACCAAAAGACTCCACTGAAACCTAACGTTTTGTTGCTTTTGCAAATTACTATAGAAAGCTTATAGCAAACTTTGCAGAAATAGCTTCACCTCTCAATTATTTGAGTAGAAAGGGGGTACAATTCGCATGGGATTCACGTTGTCAACAAGCTTTTGAAACATTAAAACAAGCACTAGTTAACCCTCCAGTCTTGCAGTACCCAGATTTTTCTGAATCAAACACATTTATTATGAAGACTGACGCATCAAATGTAGCATTAGGAGCAGTTTTGTCTAATAATGATGACAAACCTGTCGCCTATGCCAGTAGAAGTCTGAATAGTCATGAAAGGAACTATCCAGTTATAGATAAAGAACTTTTGGCAATTTGTTTTGCAGTTAAGACTTTCAGAACTTATCTGTATGGAAGGAAGTTTATTATATATACAGATCATAGACCGTTAGTTTACTTATTCGGTATGACGAATCCATCTAGTCGGTTAACCAAGTTCAGGTTACTTTTAGAAGAATATACATTTGAAGTCAGGTATTTAAAGGGAAAGACTAATGTGGCAGCAGACGCATTGTCACGCATCACAATCTCGTCAGATGAATTAAAAAACATGTCTAGCAGTGTAGGTAATATGTTCGCTATTACTAGACAACAAGCCAAATCTGTTGACGATAGGAGTTTCAGTAGTACTTCACACGAAAGACTTGATCACCCTGGAGTGGCAGAGCTATTGAAACCACCTAAAAGTTACGTTGAGGCTTACGTCACGTCTGAACATGACTTTAATAAAAATATAAACAAAGACAATCACTGTTTAAAAAATGTCATTTATTTGAAAAATGACAACGCAATTATATTTAAGAAAACTCGATCAGCGTTAGCATTTGGTGCATCGTTGAGGGACTTGAAAGAAATTTGCGAAATGTTTGAAATTCCGGAAATAGTTATATTGAAAAGTTTGAATAATCAACTATTGATTGAAAGTATGTTAGAGGATCCTAGAAGAATTAAAAATATGAATTTGAGATTATCGATAATAAAAGATGTGCACAAAATACAAGACAAAGAAATGAGACAAATTATTTTAAACGACTTTCACATCCTGCCAAGTGGAGGACATGCAGGTATGAATCGTATGTACAACAATATCAAAAAATTCTATTTTTGGAATGGCTTACAAAAAGATGTACAAGATTTTGTTAAGCGTTGTGATGAGTGTCAGAGGTGTAAACATTCAAGGCCTTATGTGGAGCCTATGACAATTACTACAACCGCCACATCAGCCTTCCAAAAGGTTTTTTTGGATCTTGTTGGTCCACTACCGGTAGATTGCGATAATAACCAATATATACTTACCCTACAATGTGAATTAACCAAGTTTGTGGGATGCTATCCAATTAATAATAAGGAAGCAGCAACAGTTGCGAAAAGTTTAGTTGAAAATTTCATCCTACGTTTTGGGATTCCGCAAACTATTGTTTCAGACCAAGGTTCAGAGTTTATGGCGACAATTTTTGAAGAAATTTGCGCAATCCTTAAAGTAAAGCACATTTCTTCAACGTCGTATCATCATCAAACTTTGGGGAGTTTGGAAAACACACACAAAAGTTTAGGCGCGTTTTTAAGAATGCAGTGTGGTAAGTTTCCAGATTCTTGGAGCTCTTGGGTTCATTTTTGGAGTTTTGCCTTCAATACTACTGTGCATAGTGAAACAAAGTATACCCCATACGAGTTGGTTTTTGGTAAGGTTTGTAATTTACCATCGCATTTGAAAAAACAAATCGACCCTCTTTATAACTTTGACAGCTATCCGTTAGAATTAAAATTTCGGTTACAGCAGGCGCAAGCGGAGGCTAGAGATAATTTGATTAACTCTAAAATGAAAAGAAAAAACAAATATGACTATAAAACTAATTCAGTAACGTATAATCCAGGGGATAAAGTTTTACTAAAAAACGAAGTTGGAACAAAAATGGAGGCGTTGTTTAACGGTCCATATGTAGTTATTGAGGACAGGGCACCAAATATTTTGATACAATTAAGAAATAAAATCAAGGAGGTTCATAAGAATAGAATCAAACCGTATTTTGAAAGGTAATTATAGGCGTATGATTAGTCTTTTTTTTTCTGTTTTTTTTTATTAACGAAGGAGGTGTAGTATATGTATATGTATCTAATAATAATAGGGTATAGAAATAAGAAAAAGATAATTATAATTATTATATTCAAATAATATTAATAACACCCAGTACATTATAATGGTGTAATATGTAAGTAGGTTCATTGACATATTATTGTCAATGTAAGCAAGAATTATTCAGGTGGTTAATTATAAACAATTATTGTGAAACATGTATTGTAATTGCAATTATTGGAAAATAGAATACTTTTGGTAATAGACGGGGCTGGTCGTATTATTGAGTGACCCCACAAAACCCAATATATTATTTCAAATGCATCTCAAGTGGAGCTGTTGAATATGATGATCAAATTTCCATCTAGAATCAATAAGAACACCCAAAAACTTGTTTACTGATGAGTAGTTCATCTTTTTGCCATCTAGCTCAATGCCTTGGAGACAGCACCTGAAGGACAATAGATTGGTTTTGGAAACATTCAAAGCCAGTTTATTTGAGTCACACCACTACTTAATAAGTTTCAAGTCATGATTTATAGTTTCTTCCAGCCTTGTGGGATTTTTATCGTTCCAGAGGATGGTTGCATCATCAGCAAAAATCGTGATCCTGCCGGATATTTCCAGGTGTGCTATGTCGTTAAAATACAGCAAGAAGAGTACTGGTCCCAGAACAGATCCTTGTATAACTCCGCAGTCAATGTTCTTCAAACCCGAGATTGAATTAGAATCTGCATGTTTGACACTTTGCTGTCTACCGGTCAAATATGATCTGAACAATTGTTTGCTGACACCTCTCACTCCATACCTCTCCAATTTATCCAGCAGTATTTGATGGCTCACACAGTCAAAAGCTTTTGACAAGTCGCAGAATACTGCTGAAGCCACTTCTCCATCATTCAGCGTGGTATAAAGGTTTTCCAAAAAGTCAAAAATTGCATCCATCGTGTTACCTGTTTGAAATCAGAATTGTACATTTTGTATTACATCAATGTTTTCTTGATAAGTTTTTCAATTATCTTTGATATTGTTGGCAGTAAGGCAATTGGTATATGGTTTCCTGGATTACCTCCCTTAAAAATTGGCTGTACAGGGTGATTCATTCTCAGCGACAGGGTGCCAGTTCTCGTAAACTATCCATCATAGAGACCCAGAAAAAAATAGGGATAGTAATGTGCTCAAGAAAAAATGCTGGAAATATATGTCAAGCTTCTAGCATCGCCGCAACGGTACTGTGAAAACAGAAAATCGACATATTTTCGGAATTTTTCACAGTGAACTACCAAAAAAGAATATGAAAACTGATTTTGGACAATACATTCTACAAAATTGCCCCCGACCTTTCTTTCCAAGTTGTCAAATAAGACAGTTATAGGCCGTCAAACTTGATGTTGCTAAATTGCCTATAACTTCGAAATTCCTTGACCGATTTGACTGTTCTTTAGCTCATTTGAAAGAGGAAAATCTGCTTTTTCTGGTGCATGTACTTTGTGTCGATTTTATCTGCTTTAGCCGACCACACAACGTGAGTTGTAAAAGTCAAACCTGTATTTGAGGTTTTTTCGAAGTTTTCAAATGCAAACCCAGTAAATAGATGCGTCCATCGTGTTATTTGGATAATTTCCTATCACTTTCATGCAGATCATTTTTCTATATCTTTTGAAATAGAAGATTTACGGAGACTTCATCAGGAATTCCTCTAAGAATACTTTTGAAACAGCCCCTGTGAATTTGAATGTGTCACATCAGATTTATTTTGATTCGCGCTTGAGTTGATGTTGAAAAGAAAAGCCTATAAGTGCGACTGTGACCGAAAACTATTTTTCTTTTTTTTTCTACAAGAGGCTGTCAAATCCACATCACACTAATACGATGGACCAATATCTTATTCCAAAAATATTTAAAAAAATAAAAAAATTAACCCAAAAAAAATCAAAAACTAGCGCAAATGCTCGAATTCCCACGGTTGGCAAGGCACTCCTATCTTTTTGACGCATTCAAATTTACAGGGGATATTTCAAAAGTATTTATCGAGGGATTCCTGATAAATTCTCCGTAATTCTTCTGTTTCAAAAGATATAGAAAAAATACCTGCATGAAAGTGGTAGAAAAATATCCAAATAACACAATAGAGGCATCTATTCAGTGGGTTTGCATTTGAAAATTTCTAAAGAACCTCGAATACAGGTTTGACTTTTACAATTCATGTTGTGTGGTGGGCTGAAGCGAATGAAGTTGACCTCGAGTACATGCACAAGAAAGAGCAGATTTTCCTCGTCAAATTGTTGAGCTAAAGAACATTCAAATTGGTTGAGTAATTTCGAAGTTATACTCAATTTAGTAACATCAAGTTTGACGGCCTGTAGCTGTCTCATTTGACAACTTAGAGAGAGGTGTCGGGGGAAAGTTTTGTAGAGAATATCGTTCAAAATCTGTTTCCATGATCTTTTTTGGTAGTTCACCGGGAAAAATTTCGAAAATATGTTTATTTTTTGTTTTTACAGTACCGTTACGCCCCCTTGCGCCGATCCTAGAAGCTTGAAATATCTTGATATTTATTTATTTATTGCCAGTACACTACAGAATAAAATAATTCCAAATGGTACATACTGAATGAAATTAAAAATTGGTATATATTTCCAGCATTTTCTCTTAGGCACATTACTGAACAGTGTTTTTTTCCTGGGTCTCTATGACGAAGAGTTTACTAGAACTGGCACCCTGTCGCTGCAAATAAATCACCCTGTACATTTGCTATTTTAAGACAGTCAGGAAATGTACCCTTTGAGAATGAGTCAATAGTAGCCTCCACTAAAACCCACAAAGCAGTAACTGGCAGTCTTGATAACAGCCTGAGAGATATTCCATCCCAGCCTGCAGCCCTTTTGTTCCTCACTTCCCCAAAAACCTCAAGCAGCTCAGCAACCGATGTAGAAAAAATAAAGAATGAGCTGTAGTTTGATATGTGCCTTATGTATCCATTGTAGTCTAAGTCCTGAGTCAGCTTATCGGCTAAATTCTTTCCAATTGAACTGAAGAAATCATTTAGTTTGTCTGCTGTTACTCTGATGTTGCTGGTATCCGTATTATTTTACTATTTTTCCCTCGTATTTCATTGACAATACTCCATGACTCTTTCTGCCTATTTTTTGCATTTGCAATCCTGTTACAGTAGTATGAGCATTTGGCTGATCGTGATATTTTTCTATAAATTGCTCGATACTTTTTGAAATAGTTAATAAAAAATGTGCTATGTAAATAAAACTTCGTAATATAATGAAGTGCTCTCATATTTCTTGAGCACCTTCGAAGACCTTGTGTCATCCATGGTTTTTTTAGTTTTTGTTTAATATTCCGAATTGGGAAAGACAAATTGAAAGCGACGAACAGTCTGTTATGAAAGTCTTCCAGGGGGTTTTCAGACAATAACACTTTTTCCCAATCTTCAGACTTGCAACGGTCGGTGAAGTTCTCATAATTTTTCCTGGAGAAGATCGCACCCTTTCGTTCAGTTCTAAATTTTTGGTTTCACGAGGTTCACTTTATAAGTAGCCGCATGATGGCCAGACAATCCTCCGTTGATCACGTAACAATTTACACAATTAGCCTCAAGATTTGAGCAAATATAGTCAATCGTACTTTGACAGTTTGACGTTATCCTAGTAGGCATCTGTAGACCATAAGAACTCAACAACCCTTTCAGTACTAAAGTGTTTGTATTGGATTCGTCGATATAGTTGATGTTAAAATCACCGGTCAGGACAATTTTATAGTGTGATGGAATTTTTGAGAGAGCCAGCCAGGCTGTTCTGCATCTGTTGAAAAAGTCATACAAGTTACCAGATGGCGCTCTGTAGATACACAAGACATATAGATCATAGTAATCGCAGTAAGATGAGTTCAGTTCAAAGTTGATATCTTGTGTATATAATTCATCATCAAAGCCATCGACTCTGTTGAACTCTATCTTGTTGCAATAATCTTTGTGAACCAGTATAGACGAGCCTCCATGACTGGAAATTGATCGAGAAAACTTATCTACGCATTTATAATCATACAATAACATATTTCATCTGGCTTTAGCCAGTGTTTACATAATATATGAGTAATACTAAAGATAATACGGTTACGGTTTCGAGGCTGGGGGGTTTGAAAAATCAAGTTTACAGTTTGATGAACTGTTCTCGTTCAGCCTTACGGATTTGTCAAGTATATTCATGTGATCTTTACTATTTTTGCTATTACAGTTATTAACACTATTGAATCATTCTCTCTCTATGCTTTTGAAACTTGTTGATCATCTGTGAGTATATTTTCTGAGTTGTCAAGACAGATAATTATACTATAACTATACTATAAGATTTCGTTTGTAGGCTTGATAGATACTAGCCATGAGGTGTAGTTTCAGAAAATTGTGATATGCCTTTGGCAATAAAATGGGACAATTTTGACAATCCCCTGGAGATAAGATATAATCTATTATTCACAAAGTCTCCTGCTCGAAAGTAGTCAACACCAAGACATCAATACATGTTATATTATTCGAAAAGTATTTTAAGGGTATTCATCCGCTCCAAACAGCACTGCTAGCAAAATAAGATTTTATCACGTCAGTGACGTGATGAAAACAGACAGTAGGTATTCACGCCGGCAACCAAAATAAGTAAACATTACGCCTCAAAAGAGATGGGTATAGATTTTGTTCGAAGACGGTGACAATTTATTGTGAATGGACAATTTGCATACATTTTCAAATGACTTGAAATTTTATATACGTATTCTACACAATATTTGAAGGTCATCAGCAATTTTTTTCTTCAAAATACTCAAAAATATACTAGATAAACAAAAAAGAAAAAGCAAACTTCACAAAATACCCGAAAAAGGGGTGTGGCCATATTACTTCCCGTGACATAATCCTCTTTGCGATTAAGTCAACAGTGATTGGTCGATGGTTAACCGGTCTATCCTTTCATGTCTACTACCTTATCGACTGCTCTCCACTTATCTACATTTAGTCGTTTGGCACAGTGACTGTATTGACTTACTTACGGCGGGCTGAGACAGAACAGATGATTGTGATTATCGTATTGTGAAGTGTGAGAACTACAGAATGGAAGCCGGATTTCAACAAGGACAGAGTGATAATCTGCCCCAAATTGATTCCTTCATGCTCACAAATTTCATTGGGAAAAATCAGGACTTCGTTGGTGCTGAGACAAGGGGGGGCAAGATGCAAAAGTAAGGCATGATATTATAACCAATGTAATGCCGGGTTTAGTGAACTGATAAACATAAATTATTCATCAACCCGTTATTTTAGAGCGTAGGTCATTAAACATCAACAGAATTTGTAGGTTATGGCGCGGGGCTCGACCATAGATATATTCGACCGGGAGATAGGGACGACCGACTTGACGGGTTAAATGTGAAATATTCGACCACTACTGTGACGTCACGTTCATTTCGACAGGATAGGCAGTTTTTGGTGGGTGTGACCAAGCGTAATTTTCAATAATTAATTACTCAATATTTAAAGGGCGCAGATTATTTTTTTCAGCGTTAATGGCATGATTACGCCCTAATCTTGATATTTTTCCCATTTCCAAAAACTGTGCAAATTGTCCATTACATGAGATTTCGTGGAAGGTATTACTGATTTCTGTTTGATTATATCAAACGGAGATGGTCAGAAGTGATCTCAGAAAGGTTAAATTTGGTTAATTCACTATCGATTTTTTTGATTTAATGGATTATACGTCTCTCACAAGAGGGCGGAATATGTAGATTTTTCGTATTTTTTGACCATTTGACGTTTTTGTTAGCGTTTTTTTAAAAAATAGATAATGGATTGCCTAGTTTGATATCTTACCTACCTCATAAAACTTGAATTGTTCCAAAAGGTGATGAAATAAAAAAATGGCAAATTCCAGAAAAAATGCTTGCATCGAGTAAAATTTCAGACCGGATGAATCCCCTTAAGGTGGAGATAGTCTTGGACAATCGATAATTTGTCCTTTTTATATTTGGGCGATTATTGGTAGATGCCGACAGGATTCAAGCACACAATTAGATTTGTGTGAAAGCACATATTTGCTGACCTTGTTATGTCTTCTTGGGATATTTTGTGTTCGTTTGCACCTACCAAAACCACAACAAAGTCTTAGAACCAAAGTCTTTTATAGATAAATCTTAATGTCAGGTTACTTCCCTGAAACTTACAGAGGGTTTACATACTACTTGGAGGCTGTAAGTTGATGATAGTTGCTCCCGAAGATGATGATACAGATGCTTCCCGAAGCCATCTGTTGATGGTTCTTGTCTTGTTGCTGCTTACTAGTGCTTACTGAGATCAGAATGGTTAGTCTTGGGTGTCTGGTGTTGATGTAAGATCTTGTTATTTTGTAGATCTTGTTATTTTGTAGATCCGTTTTACCCCGTAAATAGATTATGTGGTCTTTATTTTCAGTTTCTAGAGCTTTGTTGGGTGCAGTTAAAATGTTAATTGAAGCTCTGATTTTGTTGAGGTCATTTGTAAGCAAGGAGACTTCATTCTTCAGCAAACATATATCCTTTGAGTAGGTTTTCAATTGTACAACTACTGATTCGATTTTGACTTTGAGATCTTCATTTAACTTATTCAAGTTTCTGAACTGATTATTTGATGTTTCAATATCCATACAATATTCTGTTTTTTGCTTCTCCATCTCAGTAAGTGTACGTTTGATCACAACGATATCCTTGCCCAATTTTTTTATTACTGAATTTTGCTCATCGATTTTAGCAGTGTATTCTTTTTCAGCTGTATTCAGAATGTCTGTGGAGTCTTCAGTAGTCCTTCTCATTCTTTTCATATGTCTAGTTTTCTCCTGATTTTTTCTTGGAAGTTTCTCAATGGTTATTTTATAGTTCTTCTCCGTCGTTCCAAACTGCTGTTCTTGGCATTCTAGGTGTAATTTCAAATCAATAATAATATTTTCAAGTATACTGATCAATTTTTTGTTATCATCAGCCATTCGATCCATTCCGAAATACGTTTCTTACAGTCACAGCAGAAGAATAGGAGATTACGTTTGGATAAAAAGATGGTGTGTGCCTCAGTTGTCGTAATTTCAGCACAGAAAATTACATAGAAAATTCTTACAAACATCGCACTGTGCTCCAAAAATATCATCCTTGTCAGGTCAACATTAGACAGACAAAATGCGACGAATGCCAGCGGAATTATTTAAAAAGATTATTGAATTCTGTTTCGAACTTGAATTGATCGAATAAATGAATCAAATATTCGAGAAACCCGACAAGTCCCATAAAAATAGTTTGGAGAAAACTCTTCAGCTATATTTAGTTTCAATTTTTCTAGAGATTAGCTATTAAATATATATTTTAAATAGGTAATTGAACATATTTTTACAAAATTATGAGAAAATTTGATGTTACAGTTGACAAAAAGCTGAAATGAAAAAATGGACGACTTTCTCAAATAAAATGATTACATTTTTAATAAAAAATACAAACTCGTGAAAGGCGGATCAAGAGACAATATAACACTTCTCTTGTACCAATTCACCATCTACAGTTGGCCATAAAAAAAGTTCTTCATAAAAACTTTTTACTTCTTTATCATCAGGTAAATAACTTTTTAAATTTTTGTTAACTTATTTTTTATCCTAATAGGTACTTCAATATTGAGGTGCGGGTTCTTTACAAAGTACATCGGGTCTCGTGCCAACTGGAAACAAATAATGCTGTATTCCAAAAAAAAATCTCGGACATAAAGGGTTTCAAAAGTAAACACAATATTCAATGCCAATTATCGCACGGGAAAGTTCTTGGATTTGAAATGTTTATAAAGCGAATAAAGTCAAAAACTTCATATAGTGGATTTATCGGGTTTCCTCAAATAAGTGATTCAAGTATTTCAAAAGTTAATCCAAAAAACGTAAGGTATGTTATAAGGATGACCTGGAAGATTCTTTTTCAACAGAATGTTTACATTTTTGGGAAAAAGTGAAAGAAACCGATATGAAATGCACACCATCGAACATGCTTTCATATTTCGTACTTATAATTTGGAAGCAGTTTTTCCGAACGTAGAAATTACTTTTCGCATATTCGTGGCCATAGCGGTAACAGTTTGCTCAGCGGAACACTCATTTCCACCCTAAAACGTTCAAAATCTATATGTTTAAAACACTAGGCTCATTTTTGGGGCAGTCCGTGAGTAATTTTTTTCAAACCTTTTTCTTTTGGTGAAATGTATTCTCGTCAAAAGTATTGAGAAATAGCTCATGTTGAAGATCTTTTGTACCTCATCATATCCTATACGTTTGGAGAAGTTAACTCTTACGGGTAACTATTCATTAAATAGAAAAAAATATAATAAAAATATTGACAAGTTGTCATATCAAAAGGAAAGACAACAGAGGCTTGAAACTTGGCAGATGTTATCAGAGTTGAAGGGCCTTGAAAATTAAGTATCACTCTACTCGACCCCCCTTTCCATTTAAACCCTGTCAAAGGACTTGCAAATAAGAGTGGGATAGTACGCTTTTTTTCTAGTTCCCCCTTCTTCATTAAGGGTTCTGCTTGTTTTGAAAAGTCTATTGCGAAAAAATATTTTAAATCTAATTGTAACATTTCAACTCAATATTCCAAATGTTATTTTTCTGACAAGTTTCAAAGTTTAGTCTCTACATTTTTAAGGTAAACTTTATAGCAAATTAAGTGTACAATAAACGGATTCATTCAAAAATAACTGCCCCGTCATACATGTGTAAACAATATGTGAAATTATCTAAAAAAAATAAATTAGAAACAAAACTTTGAAACTTCACAGAAAAACAAAATTTGGTTGAAATTTCAGAATACGTCTTTGGATACTTGGATAGGATTCACAACTCGATTCAAAATTTCTTTGTAATGCGCCACTTTCCTCCAAAACAAAAAAAAAGGTAGTTTACTCTTGATAGTATTTCACGTTTTCTTATTTTTCGATTTTTTTTATTTTTAATTTTTTTCAAGAAACATCGAACAATGAAAAACATCAAAATAATCATCATAACGCCGTTTTCGAAGACACCTATGTTTATTTTCAAAATTTGCCATTCAAAACCACATTGCATTATTTACATAATTCAAGTGCAAATATCTCGAAAACGGTTGCTCTCAGCAACATCCAACAGGAGTATCATTGTTATGTGATAATAATGTTATAATTATTTTTTCTGCCGACACGACATTCAAACTGAATTTTACTGACGCCAAAGAGACGAGAAAGTGGGACTTTCTAAGGCTAGGCCGACAAAGTAGTGAAAAATGGCTAGGCAGTAAAATTGTTTTCAACTATTTCTAATAGAGGGCGTTACAAGATCATTTCCTGAATTCATGTGATTGTAGCATAAAAGTTATACCTACAAATTAATATTCAATGAGTTACCATTTTATTCAGATATTTCTTATATATTCTGATTTGATTGAATCCTATACATTCAGGATACGAACTGAAGTTCACACTTTTTGTCATCGTTTGTTTTGCATTCTGCCATCTTGATTTTGGCTTGGCTCCAAAAGCTGACTGAAGCAGCTTCATATATCTATTAATAACTATATGGGAAGCAATTCTACACGCTTGATGCCAGGATGAGATAGAAGATCCCGCTGTACTGTATATTTTTCGCAAAAGTCTATCCTTTTCTATCGCGAGGGGACGGCTGGGTAGTTCCTGTAAACTATTAGTTACGCATATAGACACCCATCAGCCAAGCGGCAAGCATACACTATCACGAAGTACTTTGAACTTCCCGAAACACTATCAATGTCACCATAAAGTACCAAAAACTTCAAAGTAACTTCCACTCAGTGGCGGCCACCAAAAAGCCCTCGATATATATTACACTTAACAGTCACATAAATAGTTACAGGAACGTCCGGGTAACGATAGATTGGAACGTTCCCAAAGAATTCGTATCAGAAGACAAATCGAATATTCCCATATTTTAACTAGGAAGGCTCGAAAATGTGAATCATTATTACTAAAACCAAATTATATTTCATGTAAAAGTGACTATTGAGCAAATGGGAGTTTTTTTTTGATTTTCTTAGATTTTTTTCTAACAAAAAATAAGTCTTATTTCGTTGTCATATAAATCGTCAATTCTAGACAGTATAAAGGCTTGCGTTGTTTATTTGAGCTACAGAAAAGACAGAAATACGTGTGTGAATCACGATACGAAGTCATGGCTGCTCTTGACAAATATATATTCACCATTGAATGGTGATGCCAGAAAAAATTTAAAGTCGCAATAGACCGCAATAAATGAAAGTCGCAAATACTAGGCTGCCTCGTAGCGGTGACTAGACCGCAACGTACTGAATACGTTCCTGCGACCATCCAGCCACTTTATAGTAACATATTATGGTAACATCCATAGAGGCAATATACCACCCGGCTACTCAAATTTCTTTCCCACTTTGATCGCAGCCTCGTAGCTGCTACGGATCGGGAACGTGGCCACCTGAACCCGTCCACTATCAAGTAGTATTGAAAGTGGCGGCTACGTTCCTGCCATCATAAATGCTAGCTGGGTGTACCTAACGCTCTGGGTGCACCGCGAACGATTTCCGAAAATGATACGTCGGATTGGCCGAGCGCTGCACGTGGCTAAAGATTTATGATGGATTTGGTGCTGCAAGGCGACAGAACCCAACAGGTGATTATTTTGTTTTTCGAGATACGTGCGTGGCCGTGTAATATTGTATCGTATTATCGTTTCGTTCTAATTTGGATTTAGTGGTATAATTTGAACTCAATCAAATATTTTCAAAAACATAATTCGAGTATTTCGGCGTTCGAAGATAAAATAAGAAAAAGATATTAAAGAGCAATATATGTTATTTATATAGGAGCACAAAAATTCTTTGATAGAAT
Source organism: Orchestes rusci (assembly GCA_958502075.1). NCBI lineage: Eukaryota > Metazoa > Arthropoda > Insecta > Coleoptera > Curculionidae > Orchestes > Orchestes rusci. The sequence continues at coordinate 75,069,199 of OY293303.1, forward strand.
ATTATGCAAAAATTCAAGTGAGAACTGTTGATAGCAAAGCTTCAAATCAATCAGCGTTCGCGGATTGGTGAGGATTTTTGTTTTGGTTGAATATTTTCAATAGACTGCTTGTTTTTACCAGAGGTTAGTAGGAAATAGGGATACGGATATAATATACTCTTTTTTGTTTTTGAGTGCATATTTCTAATGCAGAACACATCGTTAAACATGTCACGCGCCTCCTTGTCTGCTACCATTAAGCAAACATTGAACTTGAGTACCCGAACTATAAGAAATGTCCCCACATAGTAGAGTTTTCAAAAAGTCTACTATTCAAATCAACAGAATGTAAAGCACTGGTTGCTTTGCAAGGTTCGATTGCAATGATTACTTTGAACATAACTGGAGAAACATACTTTTTAGCTCGCTCTTTAGTAATGAAACCAACATGAATGTATGTACATTGGATCGCATGGAAAATGTTACATGAGACAGAGTTTATGAAGAATTCTATTCAATAGTACTCACTTCACCAGTGAATGTTATGGCGATATTAAAGTGTGGGGCTGTTTTTCTAATAATGATGGAAGACCTATATTTTAAATGAAAGACAAGATGACCAAGAAAATGTATTTAGATATTTTAAAAACAGTCAAATATGCTGTGTATCAAAAAATCAACGACCCTAAACATGCCGCAGATCTCGTGAAACAATGTAAGGACTAATATTGAGGTTTTAGAGTCGCGGTGACAGTCGGCGGACATAAACCCAGTTAAAACTTTTGGAAAGAATCAAACAATGGAACAATCAAAGAAAACATGAATCGAGCAACCAAACAAGTAATAAAAAAGCTTTGTGGGAAGAAGTTGAGGCTGCTTCGTTTTTTCATCGCTGTCGAGATAAGTCGAACTTCAATTGATTTCATGCCAAGATATGCGGCTGTGCAAATGTCGGGTATGACTTTTATAAAGCCACAACCAGGAATGCACCGAAGCTTCGGTATGCGGCCTGTTTTTTAATATTCGGTATTCGGCCGAAGCGAACACTAGGCTAGGCCGAAGCACTGACCGAAGCTATTACAAAATTCTGCGAGTTTTGACCTATAACCACCTGTACACGAGTGTTTGTTATGCATTTCAATTTCAGTCGTACCCATAAAGCTTAATAGTATGCAGTGATAGTAAGCAATTAGTGGCATCATCAAGCTCATTATCAAGTAGACTACGATTCAACTAAGAACTTCACACCGACGATGTCGTCGTCTCTCTCAGGCAATATGAAGCCATCACGCAGCCTGAGAGAGAGTGAGACATCGGCGGTGTATAGTTCTTAGTTGATTCGTACTCTACGTTATTTTTTTCTGCATATTATCCTCGATATTATCAAAAAAAATGTTTAGGTAAATACCGAGGTAAATACTAAGATTTGAAAAAAGAGTGTAAGATTGAAGAGTTAGAAATAGCTATTTACCTAACAAGGGAGGAAAGTGTCTCCTTTACTCCCGCGAGTTATTTGATTAAAAATCCAGGGGAGAAAAAAGCACTTCACTACAGCGGAATGTATATTTAGTTTTTTCAGCACCACTTGTAGTGAGTACTTTTTTGGCAAAAATGTTTCCTCATTTTTCCTCCCGGGGACCCCCCAGCTGATTTTTTCTCCCTTCCTCTGCTCTGTTAAGGGTGGAAAATACATTTTTCTAACAAGGTAGTAGACAAAATATAATATTATTTTTTCTAAAATAACATATTTATTATTTTATTTATGAACGATTGAATCAATGTATCTACTATTTATTGAAGGCTTCCTCAGCATAAGTGTTGTTTATAAAACGATTATAAATCCAATATTTCTGTGTACTGTGATTACATTCAAAACAAAACTCACGTTAGGTTAACTTTAAATGTATTGGTGCAATCGGCCATTACTGGCTTTACTTGATCTAAAAAAGTGGTTTTGGCCGGCCGAAGCACCGAAGCTTCGGCTTAAGAGTTGGCCGAATATTCGTTATTCGGTTATTCGGCCGAAATCTCGCTTCGATGCATCCTTAGCTACAACCATAGACTTTAATATCACAAGACAAGTAACAAAACAAATATTCCTTACCCAGAGTTGCCATCTCTAGGGAAATTTCCCTATTCTAGGGAGATTTTACTACTTCTAGGGAACTGGGGAAAACGACGTGAGTTATAGGGAAATTACAGAAGTTACGGAAAACAAATTTTTCGTTACTTAAGCATAATTCGAACTAGAAGAAATTGTATTAAAATAATTTGTACCGATATTGAGAATAGGTTTTCTATCGTCATTTACTCTAACTCAACTAAAACAGAAAAGTTGACAGTGTCAGCATGACCAACGATTTAAATAATATTTTATTTATATTATACCATATTTGGGGGATTCCCTAGCGTAAGTTTGGAAGTATTACATACCAAAAGAATGTTTTCTAAGAAAAAATATTGTTAAAACTATGAGATTGATGACTAATTTTTTGCCAAAATGAAAACAAAAACATTTGATGAAAAAGGGACTAGTTCTGATGAATCGGACTAACAAATTAGCTGTGACGTTGTATTTTGTGTTCAAATATGTATTATTATCTATGTAAAAGGTTTTGAACAATGTTTGTTTTGGAATACCTATATTTTATTTTTATTTCCCTAATATATAATACACGTTTTGAAGGTACAGGAATCGTCATAATATGTTTTATGTTTATAATCAATAGAATATCATTTTCCAAAATTGGCATTCAACTCAATAAGTTTACAGCCAATTGAAAAAATACAGTGAATAAATAGGTACACAAATGTCGAATGTACATTTGAAAAATCTAGGGAATAATGCGTCAATCTGGGGAAATCTCAAAGACCGCATAGGGAATCTATCGTCAACTTCGGTGGCAACGCTGTCCTTACCCTTGTTGTCATGTGCCCGGAATCTTCTTAAGCTTTATGAAAAATACCCGGAAAGTAAATTTGTATTGAGGTTTACGCGAGGGTTTACGTTTTGTTTTGAAACTTGGCAACATCTGGCCGTGAAGTTAAGGCCAGTTTCTCTGACGCTATTGTTGACAAATATCGTTTTGTGAGGTTAAGAAGTTGGTAGTCAGTTTATTCCTCAATTTCTCATGAGATAACCTGGGTCTGTGAATTATTTTCTAATCTAAACTTCACTATTTATTGATTCATTGAAAAAACTATGACAAACAATGACTAGAAAGTCTATAGTTACCAGAAAGTAAAATCAGGCAGACATTTTGTCATTTTACCGGTAAGTAAACAAAAACAAAGCTGGCCTCTTTTGTGATTGTGTTTGGACCCCGGTTTGGACCAAAACATTCAATGCTAAAGGTATAGGCGTTATGTGTCTTGTTATTGTAAGCCTATGACCACAACTGTACCTATCTAGAGCGAATACTATTACTTGAGTAACTTGAGTATTTGAAGCTCGACTTGAAGTTTGATAAAACCACAGATAAAACGCTCGTTAAAAAGTAAGTGGGGATTCGATAACTAGGTAGGTAGGTAATTAGACTTCAAACTTGACTCTACTTTTGATGTGAGAGTTAATCTAGGTTTTGAAAGAAGTGAACATATTTTCAAAAGATTAGCTTTTAAAATATTTGAAAGAGATCTGAGATCTTATTATCTATTATTGACTTTGATCTAATTGTGGATACCCTGGTAGATACCTAACTAAGTTTTAAATTTCTGACTAAAAATCTCACCTTTGTCCTTTTTGACGATAAATAATTGGAAAACCCATTGCTTGCATTGCTCTCTTCTATTGTTTTGTCACAATTTGATGACGGATCACTATCCCAATCATCTTCCTGATAAGGTGTTTCCATCCCCTCTGGTTCAAAAATGATGAAACTGTCTTCACTATCACATAGGGAAGGTATGCGTCTTCTACAATCTGCAACCTTGTCAATGCTAATATCACTAAGCGGTATGGTATTATAACATTTATTTAGAGGAATGTGCGGGGTTTTCTGCTTCTCGGAAAAACTGCCGATTGTTCCTTTATCACTTGTTTCCATCTCATCAGATTCAAAAAGTACACACACACTGTCTTGGCTCTCACAAGCCGATGAATTCCGCGTTCTACAATTTCGAATCTTCCTCTCAGCAGTACTAATATCAGCAAGTCCAATGTCATGATAACATATCTTCAGATGCCCATTATCATTATTTCTTTTCTGAGCCTGACTCGCCGAAGAACTGGCAATTATTGCTGTGTGATTTCTCATGGGAATTTTTGCATGCTCCAAACGCGTAAGGGGCTCTTGTATATAAAATTCTCCAAGTATGATATTGTGACGACAAAAGCTTGTGGAATCATTCGCTGAGTGATCCAAAACGTCTGGGATTTCTTCACACATACAGAGAAGCTCCTTGATATTAAAGTTGTTTTTGCCTTTTCTTATATGTTTTTTTGGTCTTGTTAGATGGTCTTTTTTTGGTTTATATGATTTCATAGTGATCGTCTTATTTTCTACAAACTCTTCAACACTACAATTATTATCATCTTCTAAACTTGGAATCACCGCAGGACAATTTTGCATTATAGAATCTATAATGTGATGAATATTATTCTGTTTTGTAAGTTTTTGTCTTGGTCTATGTGTATTCTGCCCATGGAACATCTCACGAATATTCATATTTGCGCCAACACTTCTGGGAAGAGATTGTGCAAACATTCCAAATTGTCTTTGTTCAGTCTTCATCGGAACGTTGAAAATCTTTCTACAGCACCTTTCATCAGTATACCACATGCTTAATTTCACTTGATTCAATATCGGAAAAAGTCTATTTGTTAGACAATCGAAGCAACGGATTGCGGATGGTAATGTTCTCAAAAAAAAATGGGTAGCCAAAAATTGTTCTTGCTCTGAGAATGTCGAGATGATTTCTTTTTCTTTACTAATTCAATCCGCTTTTTTGTTGATAAGGCTATAAACTGAATATTAGCGTACCTCTTCGAAACTATGAGTTTTGTCGTAGCCATTTTTCGAACGTATGTAAATCTTTTTCTTTTTTATCTCTAATACAATATGATCACCTTGCCATAATTTTCAAGTACTTTCACTGGTAATCACTACTGGAAATATAGTGGTTAATGATGTCAAAGTCAGAATACTCAGAATTATCTTGGGCAATCATTTTCACTTCTAAACAAACGTAATTCTTTACTCTCCATGTGAACATACTGCTAGAAACGCATGAGAAGTCATGTGATCTTATAATCATAACAAATCAGCAAGGGATTGAATGTAGAATATGACAGATGTCATCCTTCATCAGAATCATGGTGCGTTTCCATGGGCGTAGTGGCTGCGTTTTGACATTTCAAGCGTATCGACATGCCCCTTCTACCTTAGCCGCTTTCCAGTTGCCCGTTTTGTGCACGCAATCAAGCTTTTGAGCGCGCTAAAACACTAAACGCGTGTTCCAGCTGTGTTGCGTTGGGAGCTCCGCGTTACCTTCCCCTTTCCCCTGAAGCACCACCCGGAAAATGTGGGCTTGAAGCGCAAAATTAGCTAAACGTCAAATCCATTGATTACTTGGTGTCATTAATCAATGCGTCAAATCAGTCAAATTCTGTCATATTTAATATCAAAACATTGGCAAGTTTGATCTTTTTTGACTGGATCCATGCTTAAACATACCAAATTCAGCTCAGAGTCGATTATAAACAATATTTTAACTAATTTTCACACTAATCACAATGTCGAGATGCCTTGGCTCAAACGTAGACAAACACTCCATCGAATATCGAATGCCATCGATAGTTTTGACGTTTGTGTATGTGAGTAGCTCAAAACGTGTTCCAGGATCACTTTTGCGTTCCAAACACGGTGTTAATCGGCGCTTGAGCTTGAAGCACTAGCTGGAAAGCGGCTCTTATACAGGGTGTTTCAGAATAACATGCTAATAATAAAGGGGGTGATTCTTGGGCTCATTTTAAGAAAAAAAATTCATATGAACGTATGTCCTGAACGCCTTAACTTTTTTCCCAAAAAATATGCAAACCAAAACCCGCATGGACGGCACTGGTCAGAATAATTAAATTGTTGGTGCATCAAAGAATGAGTATTAATGCCTAAAATACATGACTCAAATTTCATAAAGATATCTACAGTAATGACAAAGTTATTGTAAAAAAAGTATCTATTTTTTAAAACTTTGACACCCTGTATCTCAAAAGTTAAGGCGTTTAGGACATACGTTCATATGAATTTTTTTTCTTAAAATGAGCCCAAGAATCACCCCCTTTATTATTAGCATGTTATTCTGAAACACCCTGTATATCATCGAATACTAAATAAAGGGTTGTAATAAACTGAACAGTATTTAATTCATTATGTACAGTATAATATCACTAGCAGTCAGTATAATATTGTAGAAGACTCAGTATTTCAGTTAAAAATGATAAGTAAAAATGGAATTTTTGAGTAGTAAAAGTACTATTTGGCCGGTATTTCTATGTTCACTATTGTGATTCTAATGGTTAGTAAAAATTTATGAAATGTCAGTACCTATGACTTAGCTGGTAATAATTCCACAAATGTACAGTAAGCAATAATAAATGGCCAGTATGCAATAGTCAGTAATAATTTTAACTAACTCAAACTAACCCAAACTTGATACACATAATACCAATACAGAACACGTCAATTATGATATATAATAATAATTGTAATGTTAACCTACTGCTAACCAACTAGCCGCTGCATATTTTTATCAATTTCGATCACCGACACAAACTAACCCAAACTTGATCCACATAAAACCAATAGACAACACGTCAATTATAATATATAATAATGATTGTAATGTTAACCTAGTGCTAACCAACTAGCCGCTGCATATTTTTATCAATTTCGATCACCAACACAAACTAACCCAAACTTGATCCACATAAAACCAATAGACAACACGTCAATTATAATATATAATAATAATTGTGATGTTAACCTAGTGCTAATCAACGAGCCGCTGCATATTTTTCATCAATTTCTATTACCAACACAAACTAACCCTAACTAACCCAAACTAAATCCGCCTTTCAAAGGAACCTATCTGACTACTTCATCTTCATCATGACATAAAGGCAGAGTGTTTTCTCTCTACTAATAGCGTTTTCGATTGGTAAAATCGGGCAGCACTGGTGCAACACTCGTGCAATATTTATCTTCGATTGGTAGAAATCGAGTGGATTTTTATGTTCGATTGGGAAACCGGGTCAATCAGTTCTGCACTCAGTGCAGATTTTTCGGCACGAGGTCTTTGAGCTTGTGCTGGTATAGTGCAATTTCAGTGCATTAGCAAAATTGAAAAAAAAACATGAAAAATGGTGGATATAAACGTCGCGTGAGGTGATTTTGTGGGTGGACAACAAATTTCGAGTTAGAGTTATTATTGGGCGGATTTTGGCGTTAACCAGGTTACGAATTTTCTAACCTAACTTTTCTTCGCAGTAGAGGCAAATTGCTTGGGAGGTTCCTAATCAAGTAGTAACGTTATACCATGAATAATACTTTTGCTGGTATCGATACAGTAACCAATTACTCACCAAACCTGGTAACAACAAATCGTTACCTGGTTAACGCCAAAATCCGCCTATCCTATTGTTGGAATCTAGTAGTGCCGAAAAAAGGAAATACTGGCGTTAACGAGTTATGGAAAACGAGTACCTACTGAAAACTGAATTAATTTCATTGAAGATCTTGTGCATATACCTAATCTCTCAAAAAAGTTGTTCCAAAAGTATCTATGATCTATATAATACAAAACTATTGATTGGTCTCAACATTTTGTCATTTGGCAATGAGAAATGGCCTTCTAATTAGTTTAGTTTCAGAGTCACTTCAGCCGCTACGCATAATATTAGATTTTCAAGAAGTTTAATGATTCCAATTTCAATTCAATCGGAATTTTACCGTGCAATATTATAGCACTCAATGAAAAATGTATGTTCGATTGGGATTGCCCTAGAGCAAGTTTTCATCATTACTGGTTTTGCCCGAGGTCAAACCCAGTGCAACCCTTTTTTTCCCAATCGAAAACACTATAAGTTGTGTTTCGTTCCGTTGTAAAAATGTTTGTATTTATGCGAAATAAAATATATGACCAACCATTCATTATTTTACTGTCGCTTTATTAATTTTATGGACTGTCCATTATTTTCACCAGGCATTTACTAATTTATTTGATCGTTTTTTTATGATACTGACTCTTGACTATTTATATCTACCATTCATTATTTTTACTGACCACTTCTTTATGTTACTGACCCTTCATTATTTTTACTGACCATATTTCTTTATATTACTAACCGTTAATTATTTCAACCGACCATTTATTATTATACTGACCATTTATTATTTTTACTGACCACTTCTTTATGTTACTGACCCTTCATTATTTCAACCGACCATTTATTATCATACTGACCAAGGGAAATAGAATAATGGCAAAGAGTACTGTCCATAAAATTGAAATTGACCATTTAATTTGTTGCCCTATAAATACTCAAGACAAAGATTTTATAGAAACGAGGATGTAGAAAAAACACCTAATTGTGCTTAATTATCTCTTATTTATTCTCCGAAGTTTGAAAAAAAAACCATACTGTGTATGTATAGCCAAAAGCTATACCAAATACCTAACCGCTACAGTATGTTTTTTGTGAAAAACCCTGTATACTGTACCTATAGGTTGATCATTCTAAAAAACAGGTTAATATGTAATTAATTTGTCATAATACATTAATTAAACATATCAAGGAAAAAGAGACTACCTAAATACATTCAACACTACACAGGGCGCAACAAACACTAAGCCGGTGGTTGAGTGGCGGCCGCTGGACAAAACAGGCGGCTGGGCAACGATTCGGGAAGGCTTCAGCGGCAAACCCGCTATAATCATGCTATACAAAGATATGCATTTTTCAGCTTTTTGATCGGACTTGGCACGAAGTCGGTTGCCCACCATTTGGTTCGGATATAGTCCGAATTTGGTACTTAGTCCGCGGACCAAGTTGTCGGTATAAACTAGGCTAATGGAGCTAGTTGCTCAAGTGCATTGCTGTGATATCTTTCAGGCCCGTATCCTCGGTTCATACTTAAACTCGTTCAAGGTTTGACGGCGTTTAAATACCAGATTTTGCATACGAAATATTGTATTTAAACACCGTCAAATCTTGAACGCGTTCAAGTATGAACGGAGAATACGGGTTTTAATGTGTCTTCTAAGATCACTATATCTCACATACTGTTTTTGCAGTCACCGCAGTCCATTGCACACGAGATTTCACAGAGCAGTTTTCCACGTTCTAAATCTACATTTTTGAATTTGAACAATTACTTATCACACCATCAAAACGTCAAACGGAGAAAACGTAGCCCCAAATTTGCTGCTTCGCATTGATTGGTTCGGCTCATTAGTTTCCGTGCTATCCGTAGACACAAGTAACCGAAGTGAACTGAGATTCAGTCTAAAGTGATCGAGGTAACTCAACGATTCTGCTAGTTCAGTTGGAATGAGTTGGATCAGATCACTTAGATATAGAATCCTAACCTTATATTTTTGTTTTTTTTTTTAATCCACTGGTTTGTGACTATAAAATTATGAAGGATCTGGAGGACTTCATAGAAGATGCAATAACAAACCAATCATAAATCTGTTTTCTTTCTCCAACATATCATTGGTGTATTTGTTTGAAAGAACGTTTCAAAACTCACGGGATTTTTTTTAAAGGAACATTGTTTTGAAGATAGAACTTCAATAAATAATGGATTAACAACAAAAAACAAAAGCTCAAGCGAGTGCAACAACTTGCGACTTCGTAAAATTCTACAGTAGTTGTTGAAGGTTCAAGTTTTAAACATAAACAATGCACGCATAACCCAACTCCTAACTTCCCTTTCTGACAGATGAAAGTGAGTGTTTCTTCGGATTTATGATCTCAAGTGAACTGATTGGATCAGTTCAGTTCGTAGTTTCGTAGTGAACTAATCCTTCTGACGAAACAAATACGGCTCTATAGAACCAGTGGATAAATAAAGCTAAATGCCTGGCCCATTGGAAAGCAGGGATCATACGGCGAAAATAATGTGTTGTTTGCGGCGAAAACAGCGTGAGACAAGCGCAATACGCAATTTTCAATAGCCTAGTTAACACCGATAACTCGTTTAGTTTGGTACGACAGGACCAAGTGGGTGGGGATAGTGCGGTAGGACCAATGCTTGCTTCTCGCCCGTTTACACCGTCTTGCAACGCGTGAACTAAATGATTACGCGTCAAATGTCACAAACAAGTCGAAATTATTTATAAAAACAGTTCAGAACCAACACAATTCACAAAAATAACAATCAACATAACCTCATAATTTTGATCTACATCGAACCAAGTTTAGTTCGGTACACCAGCTGGCGAGTATCGAACCAAGAGCGGACCAGCTTAGTCCGCAACTGTTTTCACCATTCGAACCAAATATTTGGTTCTGATATAGTTCGAATTTAGTACTTGGTCCGGGGACCAAATTGTCGGTGTAAACTAGGCTAATGACGTCTGAATAAAGCTCCTTGTAGCTGTTTCTGCTTGCAGTGCCGTATCAAAGTATCGTATTGACATTAGAGACTCTTTGCACCTCCTAAATTTTCATTCCGTTGTGGTTATCGTTATTCTGAGCATGCGCAGTAACAAAATCACAATCTTTTATGGATTCATTTCAACGTTATTTAACGTATCCCGCTATACTAAGCATGCGCAGAAAACAAAACATTAATAACGGAGAGGACACAAAAAAGAGATTTTGAAACTCGTATTTAACGTTTGACGTTGTGTCATCACCATGCCATCTGTCATCATAGTGATCAGATTTGTTGTGTTTTTGGTTTTTGATGTTTTGATTTTGTGATATTTTCGCCAAATTCCTAGCAGAGCAGCACGAATTATGAAATATGGAAGATATTTTGGTCCAAATTGGACCAGATTCAGACTAGCAAATGTAAGGTTTACATCTTATTTCACGTCCGCTTGGCAAACGGGAATCATAATAATATGCTTCTACATAGTATTTGTGTTCAAAGTTACTTTTACGCCAAATTCAATGTGGATGGTAGTACATAATTCTCGTTTGACAAGCGGAGATCTGTCACTTCCACTTCGAAGTCATCTCAGGCAAAACACCGACTGGAATGATAAACAGCTGATCTCCATCAACATCAATCACACTGTTGCCAAGCTGTAAAACATAGGATCAGTTTTTCTTGGATATTGAATAAAAAGACAAGAATTTTACAATTCCAGTGCAACTGTAGTCATTTTTAACAATTTAAATTGTACTTTGTATGTTTCACGATTTCTTTGTAATAATCAAATAATACTGTATATCAATATGACAACATGAGAAAATAACCGACGGTTATTAAGCCAAAACGTTAAGGATCCGTAGATAACGTAACACGTTATCGGTTAATAACCGATTCGGTTATTTCCAGACATCTGCGCAAGCTCAGAATAACCGGCAACGTTAATAACGGGTCAAATAAGATTAGGAGTTTTTGAACCCCTTAATAATTTCAACGTTATTAACATATCCCGCTTTACTAAGCATGCACAGAAAACAAAACGTTAATAACGGAGAGGACCCAAAAAAGAGATTTTGAAACTCGTATTCAACGTTTGACGTTGTGTCATCCATCACCATAATATGTCATCAGTTATTAGAGTGATCTTTGTTGTGTTTTTGGTTTTTGATGTTTTGATTTTGATTTTGTGATATTTTCGCCAAATTCCTAGCAGTCTAGCAGAGCAGCACGAATTATGAAATATGGAAGATATTTTGGTCCAAATTGGATCAGATTCAGACAACAAATGTGAGGTTTACATCTTATTTCACGTCAGCTTGGCAAACGGGAATCATAATAATATGCTACCATCTACAATGAATTTGTGTTCAAAGTTTCTTTTACGCCAAATTCAATGTGGATGGTAGTACATAATTCCCGTTTGACAAGCGGAAATCTGTCATTTTCACTTCGAAGTTAAATTAAATGTAACTCAGGCAAAACCACGAGTATCATGGGCAAAACAGGAGATGATAGAAATCGGAATGAACCGTTACAACTGCGCTTGTGCATGGAAACTGACGGGAATAGAGAGACGTTTTCTTTTGGATATGAATGAAGACGTATTCTTCTGGATATAAATGTATAGATTGTTGTTACAGTCCTCCACCTAAATATTTTGGCGGGAAAAGATTTCTTGCTTCTCATTGTTTTATTTATAATTCACGGGTTCACTTGATTTGAGTTTGATAACTGTCTATTTTTGTACCAAAGTGAGGTGTGTGATCTGTGGAAAGTTATTCAAATTCAAAAGTTCTCTAAAAAGAAATTGGCAAAATATCAACAAGGACCAGCAATGCAGCACAATTTACCAACACAACAACGTTACTTTCACATCGCACTTTCTCATCTTACTTTTCCAGAGCTATATTCTGTCTCTGTCTTTTGATTAGAAGGTTAGTACATTCAACTTTTTCCGACGCATTTTGAAATGTTTTGCAAGAATTAATTGTATGTTCTTGGATGACTCAGGAATTCAGGATCATTATGCATGTGTATCACAAAATTGAATAAATAATCGAAATATACATCAATATACTGGGGGTTGCATTCAAAAAAGTGCAACTTTGATATTCCACGACTAAATGACCTACCCTGCATGTATCGTTGCATTTTCACTATAACTTATAGGCATGTATAAAAACCTCAAAGCTGTTGTATTAAACTTTGTTGGTACCTCTTAAATTTCACCCATTCGACCGTTTCCATCCATATCCGCGACCCCCTGTATTATTTGATATCAAGAAAAAGCTTATTTTTCTTATTTAAAAAATATACGGTTTGATATAAGTATTTATTTCTGATGAGCCCATTAGGATCGAAGTTCCTATTATACTGAAATTTCAAAAGTAGATACATAATGCATGACATATAACATATACTATTATTTTCTATACACTGCCTTGAAAAAAACAACCATGCACTATACAACACTTTTAAATGTATCAAAATATTAATTTCTATGTGCATTATCAAAGCTAAGTATTTCCTGAACGGCTGATCAGAATATACAGGGTGTTGGTGTTTAAAAAACATTGGGCAAAAATGAAAGGAGTAATTCCTGAAAACATTCTTAGAAAAAAAGTTCCAAAAAACATAGGTCCGAAAAAGCATCGTCTTTTTTCTTTCAAAAATTGATGTTATCTTCCCGCCCTCAACTCCACTGGACACAATATTTTTATCTAGTATAGGGTCAAAACTAGCCCTTCTTATAACTTACATAAAAACGCTGCCAAATTTTAAACAAGTCGGTCAAAATTCAACTGAATTATTAAAAAAAAATGAATTAAAAAAAACTTTGTCACCCTGTATCATAGAAACGTTGCGTTTTGGGACCTATGCTTATTGAGATTTTTTTTCTTGGAATGACCTCTCAGCCATCATATCATTTTTGCCCAATGATTTTTTTAAACACCCTGTATGTAGGTATTATGAATGATAGTGTATTTCTGAAATCTGGAATATAAGCTCTTAGCGACTCTGTATGAATAATAATTATGTATGCCATAATTGGACAACTCATTATCTATCCACCACATTATAAAAATTAATCGTTGGAAGTTTCAGCTTCTATGTAGTACTAGATTGTTGAATTCTATCAGTAAATCTAGAGTGTCATCAAGCATTTGAAGTTATATTTATATAACAAAATGCTCTTTTACCTGACAATAATAGTCGGCTAGGATTCGACTCTAAATAATAATAATTTTCGTTCAAATATACAATTCCAACTTATCAACAACTAGTAAATACTAGATTTATTACAAGATATAGGTTAATAATACGCAAAAAACGCGTTGCGTTCAGTTCCAATCACTTCTGATACCTATATTTTGAAACTAGATATTTTATCCTTAATGACACAGGACATCGCTTCAATTACGTGCGTAAAAGCGTTTAAAATTTGAATCACGACAAACGTCGCTAACCTGACGCATGCGTATATAAGATCGGTTCATTCCGGTTTCTATCATCTCCTACCAAAAATTGTAAACAGAGAAAGAGAAGCCAGGGAGAAGTTTGCGCATTAGTGACATTTTCAAATTAGTCGGGCGACAGCACACGAGAACCGACGAAACCAACGTCAGATGTGGACAGAGACGTACTCCACGTTTCAGGTTTTGAATAAATCGTCGCTTGGGCGAAGCGTCCAGAACTTTTGAGATAATTTTAAAGACGGTTCGAAAAAGGTACGGCAAAATTATTATAGGAGGTTATTCCATGTCCTGAGACATTGCAATACGTAGTTCTCAATCTGAATCTTTCCATTTGACTTGATAGATTAAATTTCAAATAGGGCTAAATTAGCACTACACTGAGAAATCTTATTTATGTTCCTTGCTAAAATTTTAGCTGCCACAGCCAAAATTCTTTTTAGAATAGGCGCCAGCCAAGCTCTTTGCTATTCCGATAAAGTTCACTTTGCTGAACACACTTCACTGTGGTAGCCAGACTAACTTTATAAAGAACATTTTTTCTGCCAGTATAAAGTATTTTTGCTGTGGCTATAAAGTTACTTTGCTGTTAATGCAAAGCGATTTTTTATAGGGCAGCGAATTTTTTTTTATTTGTAGGAAAAGAATCTCCTACAATAACAAAGAAAATATGCTAGTGCAGGAAGTTGTTTTCTTGTTGCTGAAATTGATTTATCCTGTTATAGCAGTTCTCATCTTCATCTTTATAGGTTTCACATAACTTATTAATAACAAATAATTCCAAAGCAAGTGTTCCAATTTGAACTGATGATGCGTACAAATTAGAACATCTTACAATGAATTATTTGTCACTGGCTATACTGGAAGAATCCTATAAAAACGTCAAGATAGAAAATGCCACAATCTCGATAAATAAAAATTGATACGTTTTGATAGTGACTTTTCTATGGAAGCAGAAGGGTTATTATAAAAAATATTAGAACAAAAAAATCTCGAAAAAAAAATCCAAATTTGTATTTTTTTTTTTGATTAAATCAGAAACCACATCAAAAAATTGGTCATTTTTGGAGAAAGTAAAAATCAGAAATACAAACAAAATATGATTTATTCTTTTTGAATTACCAAATCAGGTGGTATAATCTACAAAACTCCTTAGTTGGTTTGTACCTTCTTATAAGACTGATTTCTGGCATGGCCTCTTCCATCACTTCTAGTTCCAGAAATGTTTCAAGTTGTTTCGTGGAATTTGGCGTTGAAAGTAAAAGTTGAAGTAGAAGGAAGCCAAGGGGTTTGGGAAATTGGCATCCGATTCAAATGAATATAAAAAGACCTCCACTATCAAAAGTGTCGGTAGATGCTCTTGCGGCAATGTGTCAAAAACCTAAAAATAGAAACTATAATTAATTGTGATGATTAAGGATATTGTGATAATATGCAGATAGCAACCTTTGTGGAACAAAAGGTCTTTTTTATATGAATGTAAAAAAAACAATATTTGTGGGGATTAAAAATGATATGAATTGTTTTGTTAATGATGGATTTCAAGTTAAAAACCAGTTTATAGTTAATAACATTTGAATATTCCATATGTTTTAATATACTTTACTTACATGGTACTGATTTCTGCTTCGATCTGGATCGGAAAATATCGATTTTTTCCTTGATAATGATCCTCGCTGGCCGCTTTTTGGAATAAGGGCTTTTATGCATGGTTCCGCCGCCGCCGTCCAAAATAGCTAAGCTTTTTATTCTTTGGCTGCTGAAAAAGAGACAAGTTGAAAACAAAATTGGGCAAAATATTTTATCTTTCGCGGGAATTTCCTCGCTTGAGTAATAATTGAAGTTTTATATAGCCAAAATATTAAGGAATTTAATGAAATATAGCCACATCATAATATTTAAAATACTCACTTACCTATGCCGACATTTCTCCTCTCCCAAAGTTTTGTAGAGCCTAGAGCAACAAGAGAAGAGCACCGTAAAAATCAAACCAGAGTAAACCCCCAGAAACTTGCTCGCACACAAAGTTATGAGATCACGACTGAAATGAAACTGAAAGAGGAGGGCGGGCTATGATACGCGATTGGTCCAAAACAATTTCGTCCAAGGCGGAAACAACCGAACGTCTTTTATTCAAATATGCTCTTTGCTGGGGTAGCAAAAAACTTCATAGGGACTACAAGAAATTATCTCTTAAGAGTTTTTTTCTGCAACAGCCAAGAACTTTGCTATACATGAAATGTTTCATTGATGGTAGCAAATAACTTTATAATCATAATGAAGTCACACCAGTAAAGAGATTTTTACTGTCGGAAGAGAGTTGCTTTACTATTTTGGGTGAGATTTATGCTGTCACAGCCAAAAATACACTAGTAAAGTGTTTTTGGCTGGTCATTTTCTCAGTGTACAAATTACACTGTTAGATTTAAACAAACTTGGTCGATTATTCTCAAGAACTTGATGAAAACGTATTCTTTTGTTCAAGTTTAACACCCACAGAAAAAATGCATGTTTATGGAAACATATTTTTTTATTATGTTTCATGAAAAAAATCTCTGAACTTTTGCCTTTCAAAAACATTGATAGAGCATCTTTCGGGCAAGAAGTGAGGTGCCTAGATGCAAAACCAGATATTTTCGTCATAAATGAAACCGAGAAAATCGCAAAAAACTGTCATCTCCACAATTTCCAATTTTCCAATGAATTTGCTATACAGGCTGTAACAGAGTAAGTGTTACAACGTGAGAGAAAGTTTTCCGCGGACTTTCGATTTCGATATACAGGGTGTATTATAACTACGCCACTGGTTAATTTTTTCAATCGATTTTTCAATAAAATAATCCTAACCAGTGAGTTTTAACACTGTACCAAATCTGATAAAATTATTCCAAGTGGTTTAGAAGTAATTAAAGAAAAATCTTTTTTTTCATAACTTTGACACCCCGTATATTGAAGACGAAAGCCCGCGAAACATTTTCGTTAAAGGTAAAATCTTTTTCTTTTTTGATAACGAATCTACAGTTTCACGTTGTAACACTGTTACACCCTGTATAGGGGGTTGAAATATGATTTTGGCTGATGTTTACTTGAATACTGTAGATTTTTATCAACATAGGTTCTTTGATAACTGTGCAGGTTAAGTTAAGTTTTGATGACATTCTAGGCTGCTTCCGAACTTTTTTTCGCGACTGAAGGTACCTCCATCAAAGTAATAAAGCTAAAATGCTATAAAAATATATTTTCCTAATGCGGTCCGGGTAGGTTAGCTGTGCTATTGTTCGTGCAAAAATTATACTGCTAAAACTTTTTTTTTAAGGGTAATCAAGTCAGTTTTATGTAAGAAAATTCAAAACGGAGCTTTTATGAAATGGGAAGCTTCATTCACAAAAAACGTACTGTTTGTTCATGGCTTTCTTGCGGTTACGTCATACTTTTCCGTCTCTCTCTTACACATTGAAACAAAAATCACGTACGTCTGGACGAGGGTCTTTCAGATCAATTTGACAAATGTCACATGTGGAGCGATCAATCTACGACATACTGCCAAACGTCAAATACTGTGACGTGACCGCAGGAAAGCCATGAACAGACTGTATATAATCAGTCGGATCTTATTATTTCGACCATGTCCTAGCCTTGGACTCCTTCTTTTTCCAAAACATACATAACCGCAGCATAGAGAAATTATCAGTAATTTTTTACCTACCCATCATAAAACAATAAAACGACCCTTTACCAGTAGGTATACTCAAACACTTTTTGATACGCATTTCTCGGCTGCGATACATCATGAAAATAACGAATTCATACTAATGTATTACAGATTATATAATATTTTGAATCCTGAAGTCACTTCAATCATAAAATATCATTTTTTTTTTCTATACGTACTTAGTACATTTCTACTTACCGAAAATACGAAATTCCTGGAATTTTGCCCTTGTTTGTACAAGAATAAATCCAGCAATTCATAGTTCAAATGTCTTTAAAACTAGGTACACTATAACAGAATACACAAAAGTCAAAAAGATTTACAAAACAATAACTTTCTGGTGAAATAATAATAATCAAAAAAGTCCCGAAGAATACAGACGTCCGTCGCGTCGTTAAGTACGGGACTGTGATCAATTTCTAAATACGCTTTTGCAACGTGCAACGTCACATTCAGGAGAGTGATCATCGTGTTCGAGAAAAAGGAAATGCGCAGGCTTAAGTTTGCCGTTTAGAGGAGTTTTGTTTACGATTTTTACCTCCATGCGATGCCAACTTTTCAGATCTGTTTTGGTTCATTGTGCTTATCCAGTTTTATTTAAGTCAATGCTTTAGAGTCGAGTTCACTTTGTAGTGCAGATTGCTGGTGTAACTCATGGTCACAGGTGTAAAGACCGAACGCGTTTTAGTACAAGAAGTGCAGATATTCTAACCTGAAAAACAAACAAACATTTATTCACAAACTCCGATAGATTTTTCCAAATTGATTTTTCACTCCAATTTTTTTTTTCTTCATTTTAGGTCAGCAGGTTAAGACAAGCTTTGTTAATAAAAATACACGAAATAGGCTCCCCACCGTATTCTACACTACACTATACTTGTCACGCCTTCTCTTGACCTGGTGTTACTAGTGGAATAATGTGCATCTTCACTGATATAACAAACAGTACAAACCACTGATCTCTAAAATAAATGGATAAATAAAACGCTTTTCGATGCGGCCAAATTTACGAGGATGATGCCCGATTGTACCAACCTATTTAGGGGTTTCTTAGCATTAAGTGTCCCTTAAATAGGTTGGTGAAATCGGCCATGAAACATAAACACCGACGATCTGTTCAGATCATGCCCAGTAGACGGATTCATTTTTGTTCTAGGTACTGCTGAACTGGGCCGTACTTTATATTTTAACAGGTAAATTGAAAGCAACCGGAATCGATTCACTACGCAAAAATGGCGAGGATACCGTATGGCACTGCAAGCAGAAACAGCAACAAGGAGTTTGAATCCCACTTCATTAAGCGTTTTCATGGAGTATGCTAGTATGGTATGAGACCATTCTAGTTTGGTCTGTCATCAACGTCACTCTCAGCCAATCAGCGAGCTGCAAGTGACGTTAATGACAGACCAAACTGGAATGGTTTCAAGATACCATACTCCATGAAAACGCTAATTGAAAATTCAGATAGCGCTTCAGCCATTCTGTTTCGCCCGACTAATTTCGTGCGCAAACAACGCAATATTTTCTCCGTGTGATGAAACGCCGCAGTGTAGAAAAGTGTACATTCGTGTTGTATAAAGTCACTGTAGTTGGATAACAGACACACCTATTGGAGAATGACAATATTGACATTGACGTTTATCAGCTGAATTGGTAGTTTATTTTATAATAGTTTTATCTTTGGTTTTATCTTTGTTTCGTATTTGTGGTCAGCAGTCTGATCCGGGATCTCAATAATTGAAACTTTTAACTTTTATAAGTTACAATTTAGTTTATCGTTGACGCGATAAGTAGCATCGTTTCATGATATTTTTGTATTGTGATTTCGAATCTCAGAAATTATTTCTCGCTGTGTTAATAAAGACTTATTAATTATGGGAAATCATCATAGTGCAAAAGAAGAAAACGGCTCAAGCTCAAAAACAAATAATCAAGACACTTCATCTCGCACTGGGTCAAAGAAAAACATACAAGTCAACAACTCAGCAAATGATGGTAAAGAAAAACCGTTGGAGCAAATGTTGCCTGTGGATCGTCTCGCAAAGGTGACTTCTTTATCTTATCTATTTTACTCCAGGGGATTAAAATGATCACATATTTTATTTTTTCAAGAAACGATTGAATTTCCTTGAGGTGATAGGAAGAACCAATCCGCACACTTGTTGCTTTTGGACTTTTGGAATATTACTGTGTTGTGTTAATAAAAAAACACGTTTGAATAGACCTTAATCCAAATTGCGTGTCACGTGAAGCATCAAAACAAAACAAACGTTATTCATGATCAAGTATGATTTTGAATAATATATCTACCACTCGATCTACCATAGACATATGTATATTCTTGGTTGTAGGATATCTACCGAATATTACACACGCTGCCCAGAAAGTCAACAATAATACGTGACATGCAACTCATAAGCATACAGAAAAAAATAAATAAAAAGTAAAAAATCATTGAAATCGTCTTGGATCAGATTTTCGAGTGTCATACAGTCACAGCTGAAAAATGTTATATTCATTTCAGTTTTGCAACTGTAAATAGTCATTTCATTGATCAAGGACCAGACCAAACATTAAGCAAAAAGCTCAAAACATCTATACTTGGAATTTTTAATTTTTTCTTTTTTTCTAATGAGGACATCTTATGTACTGGTTGCTTATGAGTTGCTCTACCAGCCCCTTTTAAGTACTTATGATTGTTGACTTTCCGGGCATCCGTATAAGCAAAGATCTTGTTATTGTTAAGTTTTGAAAGTATTCATTTTTTAATTTAAAAAAATACAAACTTGGGTTTAAACGAGGGTTTAGATGAATTTTGATATTTACAATTCATCCAAGACAACTTTTGACTTGATTGATTTTAATTGAACTGAATCGTTATACTCCACACAAATCACAAGTGTGACGAAAACCGGTGATTGCGCAGGAGTTTTGATAAAAGATGAATATAAAAGTCGAGTTAAAAATGAATTAAAGAGAGTACAATTGTTATACATCCTCGTATATAATCAATAGGATGAGGTACTGATCAAGACTTATAGAGCCAACAAAAATAAGACGCTATTGACCCCGCTCCGCTTTGACTCTTGATAATCAAAACCATAGGTAGACAAGATTTTTCTTTTCACAGTATATTTTCATTTGGAATAATCCTCATTACCTAATTGAAGAGCACCTACATGTTTAAAAACGATTAGGATTATAAAGCACTAGTTTCAAGAAAAATTGAGTTTAACATTTTCAATTTTTATGAAATTTTCAAAAAGTACATAACTTTTGCCCTTCTTTTGAATGATGCTAGACGTTTTGATCAAAAGTTACACAGAAAAAAGTTGGAAAAGTAGCCTTTTTTTGAACATAAAAAAAGGGTACTAAAGATTTTTTTTTTTAAAGTCGCCAGGACCCGTAAACTGACAAATGGATTGAAGTTTTCAAGTGTACCATCACTTCTTTGATAACCGATGCAGGATCAGAGTTTTATCAAATTTAAGGGCCTTTCCATACTTATGTCCGCCACTGTACAGGGTGTTCACAGATAAATGGACCCCCCCATTAACTTTTCAATTTGATGTTTGGAAGAAAAATGTTTCAAATAAAAGTTAAATGGTTCAAAATGAATTTGGTGGAAACAAGGTTTTCACATATACAGGGTGTTTGAGAACTTCTGGACGTGGTCCAACTTTCTTATTTCAAATAACGACCCTATTTTGTGGTTTGATTTTCGCATTCTCCGAAAATTCTAAACATTTTTCATATAGCATACCCTATACCCAAATTCAACCAATAAGAAGATATCAACGTCAGAAGTTTGCTATTTTTTCGAGGATGTTTTAAAATGTATGATATTATTTCGAGGGTCGGTTAAGTTGGCACCCCCCACTAAATGTACCTCAAATCTGATTTCATTTTTGATTTGCACACCTTTTACACAGATTTGCACAAGCAATCATAAATTTTGCACACCTACCCAAAAGTAAATATAATGAAAATTAGGTGGGGATGCCAACTTAACGCTAGCACCCCCCACGCCGAGCGTACGCCGAATAAAACGGACCCGAAAATGTCAGCATAGCACCCCCCACTCAACTTTACGAATATTTTTTATAGCAATCAATAGTTCTAGTTTTGCACAACCGAAACACACTTTTGCACAGTGACGTACGCCGAGTAATACGTTTCTCAAAACATCAATCTGGCACCCCCACTCAACTTTCCGAATATTTTTTAACGGCAATCAATGGTACTGGTTTTGCAGAGTTTTGCACAACCAAAACGAACTTTTGCACAGTGGCGTACGGAAAGCAATACGTTTTTCAAAATCGTAAATTAGCACCCTTCCTCATCAATCTTTTGAGCTTATTTTATAGTTGCATGCCAATCAATATCACCCGTTTTGAACAGCTTTGCACATTTCACAACTAAAATGAGTTTCTGATTAACCGATTTTGAAATAAATTGCTTTTGAAGTTTCCTGAGCAATCAAATTACTTCTAATTGAGTTAATCGACACATCTTGTAGTTGTTTGGAAATTCAAAAAATAAGATATATACGAGGATATATAATATGAAGAAACTCTACTTTCGGCAATAAATAATCACCAAAGTTATATCGTTTACGTTGGTTTTTTAAAGTATGAGATCTCTAATATCGGGCGATTATTTCTATTTATCGTGATTTATTGAAAAAGAAGCAATTTTCTCATTGACCAAGGTGAATATGTTTAATTGATGATATTTGTAGTTATAGAGTCTGTGGTTTCGCCAAAGAGTAATAGCCTAGGTTTTGCTATGTAATATTAATGGTTGTCTCCCAATTAATAGTACGTAGCAAAACAACCTCTAAATTTTTCAAATCAGGACACAATACTATGAAATGTTAGAGTAAGAAGTGACCGAGAAAAAGATTTTTTCCAGGTTATTCCATTGGCCGTTTTAGTAATAAATTTTTTTGTTGCAAGCCTCTACGATGAATAGTTTCGGAGATATGGCCACTCGCTATCCTCAACTGATCACCTTGTCAGTAGGTATGTCCGGCGGTACCAAATAGGGGAAATGAAACAAAAGTCATTCATAAAAATGTTTGCTAGTTGAAAAGAAACGAATGCCTTTGAAAAAAAATTGAAATTTTATACAGGGTCTTCAAAAAGTTGAAAAAACATTTCTTTTTGGAAAAAAGCACCCATGTTTGAAAGTTTTTGACAAAATTTGATTTTTAAACATTTTAGTTAATCCAAATCTTGCACACGAATCATGACTATAACGTTGATGGCATTCACCGGCATCCTCACTGCACAGTTGAAGGGGGCCCTCTCTTGTCCTTCGGGTCGCCTCTACACAACAATAAAAAACAGTCTAAGACCAAAAGCTCAAATTTCCAGTACGTCGCAGAAAAAATAACAATAGTACGTTTCTGTTGGGTACTGTTTATCTCTTGAAGTAATTTTAAGTAAATAAATATCTGAAACATAGACATCAATATGTTGAAATTCGTGGCTACAATAATTCTTCGAGATTTTTTGCCACAAGTGGAGCACCCCAGGGGAGTAATTTAGCGCCACTAATATTCCCCTTATTTATAAATGACATATGTGATAAGGTATCAAGCAAATCTTCGTTATTTGCTGATGATATGAAGCTATTTAGAATAATAAACGATGAAGCTGACTGTCGAGCTCTGCAAGAGGACCTGACGTCGATGAAAAACTGGTGTGAAACTAACAAACTTCCTTTGAATATTGGCAAGTGTTTCGTCATGTCTTTCTCAAACAAAAAAAACTCAGTACACTTCAGCTATAAGCTAGGTAACTCAACGATAAATAGGTGTACTACATACAAAGATCTTGGCGTCACATTTGATATGAAACTTTCCTTTGACATTCATATTGAGAGGGTCTGCTCTGAGGCAACAAAAACTTTAGGATTTATTTTCCGCAATGCTAAAGAATTCAGCAACATCCAAGCACTCAAAATACTCGACTTCAGCTACGTGAGATCAAAACTTGAATACTGCGCCTCAATATGGAATCCTATTTTTGCTAAATACACCGATCAGCTCGAAAATGTTCAAAGAAAATTTGTGAAATTCTTAGCATTCAAAACAGACGGAACTTATCCGGAGAGAGGTACGGACCAATCAGTTCTTTTGGAAAAATTTGATCTTCCTTTTCTTTGTTTGAGAAGACAATATTTGACCGTCAGTTTTCTTATAAAAATCTTTCAATCCCAAGTTGACTGCGCTGAATTACTGATGCAAATACAAATCAACGTTTCCTCTAGAACCACCAGGAACCCACGAACATTCCACTTACCAAACCATAGGTACAACAAATTTTCTTGTAAAGACCTTGTACAACGCAATGAGCCTTTACAATACCACCTGTGGCGACATCGATTTTTATCAAGTAACCAGTTGGCACTCATTAGTTCGAATGTTAAAGCGAAATTTCCATTGTAATTTGTAATGATTATAAATGTAAGATTTTTTTCTTTTCTCTCCCTGTTCATACCCAATATTTTTTAGAAACTGTAAAAACACAGTATATTAGTATTAATTTTCAATGCTATCTTATTTAGGTCATATTGTCCTATTAATGAAAAACTGTTAGACAATAAAGATTATTATTATTATTATTATTATTAAATGTGTATTTCTTGCTTCATGATTAACATTTGTACACTGATGAAATATTCATGTTATATTTTGCTCAAAACTTTTGAATATGACCTACTCTTGAAACAGAAAATGATTTTTCAACTTTTTGAAAACCCTGTATAAAATTTCGATTTTTTTTCAAAGGCAATCGTATCTTTTCAACAAGCAAACATTTTTATGAATGCCTTTTGTTTCATTTCACCTATTGGATACCGCCGGACATACCTACAGGGTGATCAGTTAAGGATAGCGAGTGGCCATATCTCCGAATCGTATTTTCTTATTTTTTGAATTTCCAAACAACTACAAGATGTCTCGATTAACTTAATAAGAAGTAATTTGATAACTCAGAAAACTTCAAAAGAAATTTATTTCGAAATCGGTTAATCAGAAAGTCATTTTAGTTGTGAAATGTGCAAAGCTGTTCAAAACGGGTAATATTATTGATTGGAATACAACTATAAAACAAGTTCAAAAGATTGACGAGGAGGGGTGCTAATTCACGATTTTGAGAAACGTATTGCTTTCCGTACGCCACTGTGAAAAAGTTCGTTTTGGTTGTGCAAAACTGTGCAAAACCAGTACTATTGATTGCCATGAAAAAATATTCGAAAAGTTGAGTGAGGGATGCTAGATTGATGTTTTGAAAAACGTATTACTTGGCGTACTTCACTGTGCAAAAGTTTGTTTTGGTTGTGCAAAACTGTGCAAGACCAGTACTATTGATTGCCATGAAAAAATATCCGAAAAGTTGAGTGGGAGGTGTCAGATTGATGTTTTGGGAGACGTATTACTCGGCGTACGTCACTGTGCAAAAGTTTGTTTTGTTGGTGCAAAACTGTGCAAAACTTGTACTATTGATTGCCTTAAAAAAATATTCGAAAAGTTGAGTGGGGGGTGCAATGCTGACATTTTCGGGTCCGTTTTATTCGGCGTACGCCACAGTGCAAAAGTTCGTTTTGGCTGTGCAAAGCTGTGCAAAACTAGTACTATTGATTGACATGAAAAAAATTCCAAAAAGTTGAGTGGGGGGTGCCAGATTGATATTTTGGGAAACGTTTCACTCGGCGTACGCCAGTGTGCAAAAGTTTCTTTTGGTTGTGCAAAACTGTGTCAAACCATTACTATCGATTGCGATAAGAAAAAAATCCAAAAGTCGAGTGGGGGGTGCTAGCCTTAAGTTGGCACCCCCACCTAATTTTTCTTATATCTAAACTACTCAACAAAACGAACGGTACACCCGAAATTTTCGCCTATGTTTGGACACTCATACTTTTTTAACGAATCGATGAAAAAATATGCGGTTTGCACCACGATGTAGAGCATTTCTTTGCGGTTTATGCGGATGGTTCAAAAAATTAATTTCCTCAAAAACATCTTTCATACAGGGTGGTACAAAAAGTACTGTAAATTTTCATTTTATTTACTGTCCCCCCATTTCCACAGAGATTTTTTTGAGCTTTTTTTCGATATGCCCAAGTGTTTGTTACGTCCATACCTCGGGACATTTTTGGGATTTTCGTGATATCTTCTTTAGTTTTTGAAATATCGACTTTTTTTCAAAATTATGACATGTAGGGCTTTGAATGGCTTTTCTGCTAATTCTTAGTTTACAACTGACAATGTTATGGCATAGATCTATTGTTTAGCTGTCTTTCTGATGACTTATTGGATACTCAGCAATATTTTCAGTATACAGGGTGTGCCAAAGAATTTTGATCATAAGTAAAGCACTTTTTAGTTATTTTGTCAGGTTTTCTTGAAAATTATTATGTCGGGGATGCTGTATTAAATTCTAATCGACTTTGGAGTGATGTTCAATGTGATTTACCAAAACGGTTTTGATAATTTTGCTGGACTTTCAGTTTTCGAAAAGTCGTTATCATTCATCTAACCTGTTCAAATATCTTTCCCATTCGAAATTCTGATCACATTTTGTTACAAAATTTATTAATGACCTTTTTTTTAACATTTTATTTGTACTGCGCAAAAAAGAATTTTAAAAATGATAATCGGAAGTGGCTAGAAAAATTTAGCACAAATGTCATAGCGAATTTTTTTATTGGTAGGTGCGATACATTTTTCGATCACTCTAAAAACTCTAAAAATTATGATAAAAATACAGGAGAAAAAAGATCCTCCAAAAACATCACATCAAAACATTTATTTATATCTAACTTTTTTTTTTCGAGCACCCTATACAATCAAACAAACTTGCATTTTTGGAAAAACACCATGCATGAAGTCATTAATAAAATTTTGTAACAAAATGTGCTCAAAATTTCGAATGGGAAAGATATTTGAACAGGTAAGATAAATGATAACTTGACTTTTCGAAAACTGAAAGTCCAGCAAAATTATCAAAACCGTTTCGATAAATCACATTGAACATCACTCCAAAGTCGATTAGAATTTAATTCAGCATCCCCGACATAATAATTTTCAAGAAAACCTGACAAAATAACTAAAAAGTGCTTTACTTATGATCAAAATTCTTTGGCACACCCTGTATACTGAAAATATTGCTGAGTATCCAATAAGTCATCAGAAAGACAGCTAAACAATAGATCTATGCCATAACATTGTCAGTTGTAAACTAAGAATTAGCAGAAAAGCTATTCAAAGCCCTACGTGTCATAATTTTGAAAAAAAGTCGATATTTCAAAAACGAAAGAAGATAGGTATCAAAAAAATTTCAAAAATGTCCCGAGGTATGGACGTAACAAACACTTGGGCATATCGAAAAAAAGCTCATAAAAATCTCGGTGGAAATGGGGGGACAGTAAAGAAAATGAAAATTTACAGTACTTTTCTTACCACCCTGTATAAAAGATGTTTTTGAGAAAATTATTTTTTTTAACCATCCGCATAAACCGCAAAGAAATGCTCTACATCGTGGTGCAAACCGCATATTTTTTCATCGATTCGTTAAAAAAGTACGAGTGTGCAAACATAGGCGAAAATTTCGGGTGTACCGTTCGTTTTGTTGAGTAGTTTACTTATGGTGTCTATGAAAACCAAGATTAAATCCTTTTAAATATTTAGTTTCTTTTTAGAAGCTTTCTTAAAAATTGATCCTATCGTTTGACTGGATTTTGTCATGGTTCGAGGGGCTATTTCGTCGTCTTCCAGAATAAATGTCCATAGAATAAAGATTGCTCATTTTGATTAGTAGAATCTAAATTTCACATATTGTCGGATAAAATTGGATCACCCTGTACGTTGTTCAAATCTTTTTTAAGAAGTTGACAT
The DNA here is from genome assembly GCA_958502075.1 of Orchestes rusci. Classification (NCBI taxonomy): domain Eukaryota; kingdom Metazoa; phylum Arthropoda; class Insecta; order Coleoptera; family Curculionidae; genus Orchestes; species Orchestes rusci. Next base: position 75,096,871 of record OY293303.1, read on the forward strand.
CCATTAACAATTACCTCGTTTCCAAGGTTTCCAAATAATACCATAAATTTCAAAAAATGCTTAAAAAATAGCAAACTTCTGATCTTCTTATTGGTTGAATTTGGGTAAAGGGTATGCTATATGAAAAATGTTCAGAATTTTTCGAAGAATGCAAAAATCAAACAGAAAAATCTGGTTGTAGTTTGAAATAAGAAAGTTGGACCACGCCCAGAAGTTCTGGAACACCCTATAGATGAGAAAACCTTGTTTTCACAAAATTCATTTTGAATCATTAAACTTTTATAAAAAACATTTTTTTCCCAAGCATCAAATTAAAAAGTTAATGGGGGGGTCCATTTATCTGTGAACACCCTGTACATATATCTAAAAAAGTGATATTTTGTAACAAAACTCATGTGATTAGCATTGACATCAATGTTCTGCTTGATTTAATCAATGCTGCTCACCCCAGTAACTTGCACCTCGCGATCTTTAATAATATTCTTAAAATATTTAAAGATTGAAGTTTTTCCATTCCTCCCCTCGTTTACCCCTCAAAATGAATTAAAGCTAAAAAACCGTTTTTCAAATTCGAAAGAGGCGTCTGCTTTATGTATCATCTTTGAGTGTTTCCTGCGCTGCAAAGGCAGTACCTGGATGCTGAATGTCTGAGAGATGTAATGGCACTAGCCAGAGCACAAAACAATTTAAATCTAATCCTGTACGTGACTACGAGCTTCTTACAGCTCTGTTTAACTCTATATACAAAGCTGGGAAGATACCAGTAGACTGGCTGAGGTCGACGTTTGTTTAGCTGAAACTACGAAGGCTACCAAATGCGACTACAGAAATATTCGAGGAAATATTCAAGGGTGCGGTTTCTCGCACGAATCCAGTGTCGGGGGATGCAGAGGTACTAACTGCACCCGGCGGCAAAATTTTGGAGGCGGTAGCGAAATACCTGCCATTGAAAAAAATTATTTATTTTCGTATACTTAAATTTCATGGTAAAACAACTAGAGTAAAGTCTTTCTCTACCGCACATATGTATCTTTATGGCAATATACGTATGTAGTCAAAACGAAGCGACGCTTAAATAATGCAACGCGCAACGGCGCAACCCGCAATCATGTTTTTAATCCGTTTACTGTTCTGCCACCGTGCGTGGTACCATATGACTCCCATTTGGCAAGCGGAAATGTCTCTCCACTAGTGATTCACGACTTGACTTGATTTTCAAGCTACTTGACTTGACTTGACTTGAAATCACGTCAATCTTAAGTCAAGTATCTATTTTTGGAATTCAAGTCAAGTCAAGTAGTTAGACATCAAGTAGCTCGACGATCAAGCCCAAAATATTAAAGCTACTTGAGTTTGATTTCAAAAGATGTACATTTTATAACAATAATCTGAACTGCCCAAACGTAAAAAGAATAAAAATCTGAGTACAAAAAAAAACAATTTTTTATCAAAAATATATAAAAAAAAAACAAACGGACATATTTTGTTAAATAATAAATAATAAAACAACAAAACGAAATCTTGTAATATTACAAAAAAACAGAAATGAAAACAGTAAATTATTATTGTTATTGTTTTCGCGGCAGGCCGGCAGGTGAGCTTAGTAAGCTACGTTCCTGACAGTTGACAGTAGTGACATTAGCAGGAATGACGCATATCACCGCATCGATCGAGATCAACATTGCCAAGCTGCATAATTGTCTCATGTTTTCGGTTTACTGCCCTACCAGCTATACAGCTAGAATTTAAAATGTAGCAGAGCTTAGAGCTTGTCATTTTTCTACCGGATGTGGACTTAGACCATGGAAAGCTTTCAAATTGAAACTAAGCAGCATCAAATTGATTCCTATATCTTTATACATAAGAAAATCGAAATAAATATTATCTGGCAGAAATAATAAGATGCTTTGGTTAGTCAGTCGTAATGATATAATTATTGCTTAATTATTAGAATAATTATTATTATGTAGATTTTAGATAAAAAGTGGACAAATACATAATAATATGTAATATAATATTATAATAAATAAGTAAAATACGTAAGTACCACGAAAACGAATTTGATATGTCATTATACATTATACTTATTCACTTATTCGAATGTGAACTTGGTTCAAAGATTCTGGAATAAATCTTTCAATGTGTGTCACATATCTTGCGCAGTTGTTGATGTTGATTTATTGCAAATTAATAAATGAATTGACTAAATAATTAATCTTGATCTTAATAAAAAAAATCCCCAAAATAGTTATATTTCGTCTACATAATATTAAATTGTTCCTATTGTGTGAATATGTGAGTACCTATGTATAATAATATGTAATTTGATTCTGATTAGTTTCAATTTGAAATTAATTTTTCTCAATTTGAATTTATGAAATCTCAATTTGAAGTTGAAGGGGTCGGTATAGTTTTTTCCACATACATGCCGTCTAGACGCAAGTGCCTGCTTGCTGTAAGCCCTCTGAATCCCCTGTGTACAATTCACGGAATCAAGTATCAAGTAGCTTGATTTCAAGTCAAGTCAAGTAGTTCTGACCGTGAATCAAGTCAAGTCAAGTTAAAAATTCTGAAAACCTTGAGTTTTCAATACAAGTCAAGTATCTAAAAAAATAGTCAAGCTACTTGGCTTGATGAATCCCTACTCTCCACCCACCGCTCATTCAAAAAAAGGCTATTTTATGGCTTATTTTCAATGTTCATTTTTTTTTTATCAAGTACCTACAAATATGAAGATATTTTTTCATTATCAAAGGCGGTAGGCACCGTTGGCGGCGATTTTACGGGCAGGGGGGTAAAGGGTGTAATTACCCCGCCTCAGGGCAAGGTACAGGGTTATCCATTACATTTTGACCCCCACCTACAGAGCTCCTATTATGAGTGGTAGAAAGAAACTTCAAATACAAAAGTTTTAGGTTTTTCACGTAGTTTTTTTTTTGGTGATAGCGGAAATAAAAAATCGACTTTACAGTATTCAAAAATTGATGAAGTTATTTTTTTTTGAAGGGAACACCCTGTATATGAATGGCCAAAATGATAGATCTTTTTTTTTCCTAATTCAAAATATATAATATTTGGTATTTGGTTCAGTCGTTTTTGCGCTATTCAAGTTCAAAGTCTTATGAAAATTACATTACTTTGATCTGGATTCCAACGTATTAGTCCAGGAGACAGTGGATTTTTTTTCGACTTATCTTCCCAGTCGCTTCATTTGAATGAATCTGTTCTTCTAGTGACAAAAAACAAGAATTTTTGAGTCTGGCTAAAATTTCTGGATGAACTCAATGTGATTTTGAACATGAATAGCGCAAAATTGACTGAACCAAATATCAACATACCTATATTATATATTTGGAGTCAGAAGAAAAAGATCTATCATTTTAGCCAATAATATACAGGGTGTTCCATTTCAAAGAATATAACTTCATCAATTTTTTCGATGTTGTGAAGTCGATTTTTTATTTCCGCTATCACCAACAGATACTAAGTGAAAAAACCTAAAACTTTTGTAGTTTTTCTCCACCACTCATAATAAGAGCTGTAGTTGGGGGTCAAAATATAATAGATAACCCTCTACATACACAAAAACAGATTTATACAGGGTGTCCGGAAATTACGCGTCAGGATTTTGGTGGTGAAAAATTAATGCAACAAACTTCTATACAATTTTTTCAAAAACTCAAAATTAAGGAAGATACAGGGTGTTAAATTTTTTTTTTTTTTTCTTATTTTTTTTAATAACTTTTTTTCTAGTGTAATGATTTTCGCCAAATTTTGCATGCATGTCACTAGTGTTTCTTTGTATTCGCCCTATTAATTTGACGCTAGTCGTCAATGACAAAAGGCTGAAGCTGTCCTTCACCTTAGGAAAATTACTTAGAACTTTTTTGTTTTAATCTTTTTATAAATTTGGATGTCAAATTAGTAAAGAGCATCAAAATATTTTTTAAAAAGGTGCTCGTGTTGCATCATCGTAGAATTAACGGTTTCCGAGAAAAACGACTTTAAACATTAACCGTACCTTAAATAATTAAAAATTCGTACATACTTTGAAAAAATTTTTGAAGTTTTTGAAAAAATTGTATAGAAGTTTGTTGCATTAATTTTTCATGTAGAATCGCCCACCAGAATCCTGACGCGTAATTTCCGGACACCCTGTATTATCTCTATTTCTTTGGGACGGAAAACAGAACAGCCATATCAGAAACAAAATCAACCAGAACATTATCAAAGCTAAAGCTGGAAGTCTAGGCCCCAGGAAAAAAATTACATAATTTATTCATTTTTGATTGCCGAAAATTACGAGGTTTGATGAAATAGTGAATGAGCATTCCAAAATTTTTCGCCAGCGGCGCATTTCCAGGTATTTGTCTAACATGATATTCTC